>QJPP01000341.1:600000-1037587 GCA_003996215.1 Jaltomata sinuosa | reverse complement strand
TGTTTCAGCCATGGTATGTTTCTAAGACTTTCCTCATTTCTCTTGTTCACTTCAGTATTTTTTTCTCTTTTTTTTTTGAAATTTGGCAAGTTATAAATAACTCTGGTGGCTGTCATTGTGTTTTCAATGTAGTAATTTTTTTTCTAGCTGTAAGAGTCCAATAAAGTGGGGATAATATATTTTACTGTTTTCAAGAATCGGCGGGGTTCGATCCGAGCTTGCGCACACCTCTAGAATTTATTCTAAATGCGAAGTAGTAAGCAAAGGAGATTTCATCGTCTAAACTATGATACACATAAAAGATAACTTTGACAGCTTATATATACAACAACAACAATAAACACATACCTAAAGTGTATCCACAACTGAGGTCTGGGGAGGGCAGGGTGGCACATAGACCTTTACCCTACGTTGGGAGTAGAGAGGTTGTTTCGCAATAACCCTCGGATTCAGGAAAGCATATTCAACAGATCGCAAGAAGAAATAAAAGGAAGTGAGTTAATCTGCGGCGAAGATAGTACAAAAAATTGTTAGACCTTTGTATATAGAGGTATATAATTCTTGATGAGATGGGAATTCAGAATTGGCGGGCAAGATGAGAAGAAATGAGCTTGATGTTTTGTATCAGTTTGGGGTTTGAACATAGATCACTATAGTTATGCAAATCCCAGTTTCATAGTATGACCACTAAGTCACACACTTTGGGTGAAATATGGTGGAACATTGACCTCATAGTTATTAAATACACCGTTTTATTTCGCATTCAGGATGCAATTTAGTTTTATAGATGACACAAGAGGGCAGCAACTCATAGAGAGAAGCAAAATGTGTATACTAAATTGCCATGGTCTCCTTGACAATACAAGCTCTGAAAGGAAACATTTTTTAACCTTGCGGATTTCTTGTATCGACCATATAATCCTGTTTTGTCAAGGCGGAGCTATTCATTTACTATTGCTTGGTAATTGTTTTGAAATACCTTTTTAATAATACTTGTGTAATTATGGCGTAGCACCCCCCCCCCCCCCCCAAAACTCTGCCCTGGGTGGCAATAAAGAAAGACTATCTGCAAGGTGAATTTAGCCTAGTCAATTTCGAGCTAGAAGCAACTCGCACAATACAAACTAAGAAAAATGCTAGCTAGGTGCAAGGTCCTCATTAGTTGAATCTATACATTACAGCCCTAAACGGCTAAACCTGAGCCGCAACATCTGCTTCTCGCTAGTGTTTCCCCTTTAACAAAAATATCGGCAAAAAAGTTGATTTTCATCACTAATGCGTAGAGTAAGGTAAAGTTTTAATGGGCTTGCTATGCTCGAGCTAGATGCACATTTGGTGCAGCTCAATTCAGCAACAAGCCAGCAGAGCACAAGCAATTCAGTGTTGCATATGACTGCAGGTTTAATAATTTTTTCGCCATGTTGTGCAGGCAACGATATGTCTACAGTGTGGTGACAAAGCATTCTCTAATGCTCTTGTTTTTTGTGTAAAATGTCTTGATGTTGCTCTACATCGGTACGTTAGATTGTTACTAAATGTCATTGTTACAGTTCAGTCATTTTACTGTCTCTTATTAGTTTTTGGTTTTTGCACTTGCATGAAATATTCTGTTTTGCTGTTTTGCATGAACGTGAAAAAGAATCGCCTATCACTAGCTGGAACATGTATATTAGTTGATGATGGGACTACTACATGAAGGTTTCAGGTACTAGGTTTTCAGGTACTAGGTTGGCGTTGTCCCCATTTATAGTTTTCCTTTATGGGGACTATTGTATTTAATGAATACTAGATCATTGAGGGACGTTAGCTAGAGTCTGTTTCTCTTCTTGGTATGAAATGCAAATAAGTTTTGGCAAGTAATTAATACTCCCTCTATTTCAATTTGTTTGTCTAACTTTTCTTCTTAGTTTGTTTAAAAATGAACGCCTCTTTCCTAATTTGGTAATCCTGTAATTTCGACATCCTACATGGCATGTTCAAGGTCACAAGATTAACTGCTGTGTTTGAAAAAGTTGCTGCTGCATCTGCCGCTGGTGGTACTGCTGTCTTAATTGCTGGTTCTGCAACATTTGCTGCTCGTGCTGTTTAGGAAGTGACTGTTGCAGGGCGTTTGAATTTTGTTGTAGGGAACCGAGCTTTGCCTGAACGGGGTTCGTTCCACTCTGTTGTAAAGAGCCAGTAGCCACCTGCTGCAGTGAGTTCAATGAATTACCTTGTCTGGTGTATCGACAATTTCCAACTCTCAGCAACACATGATAAATATAGTACAGCCTGGTTCCAGTTTGGATTTGGGACAGGGTAATTCGTTGCACTCACTGCAGCCAGTGGCTGCTGGCTCTTTACAAGAGAATCCTGTTAACAATTTAACATAAGCTCATTAGGTTCACAAAGTGTAACAAGCCCAGTGCAGGAAAACCTCGGTTCCCTACAGCAAAATTCAAACACCCTGCAACAGTCACTTCCTAAACAGCAGGAGCAACAAATGTTGCAGAACCAGCAATTAATACCACTGTGCAACCCGCTGTTGATGCAGCAACAATTTTTTCGAGGACAGAAGTTAATGCAACAGCAGCTTGTGCAATTGCGAGTCCACCAGATATCACAGCTTCACCAGATGACTGATGCTAATGACCTTTATGAGGCAGCAAATGGGAATGAAAACAGGAGTTTTCCATGGCGGCAATGCAACAGAATAATCTCACCAACTTGCAACATAATTCCTTATCTGGCGTATCGACAATTTCCAACTCTCAGCAAAATATGACAAATACAGTACAGACTTGTTCCAATTTGGATTTGGGACAGGGTGATTCATCAGCAAGCTACTGTTGCTTCAGCACCTCAACTCCACCAAGCAATATCTACTCAGGTATGTCATCATTCATCGACATTTTATTCCACTATTATCATTTTTGGAGGTATGTCATCAACATTTTATTCCACTATTATCATTTTTGGAGGTATGTCATCAATATTTTATTCCACTATTATCATTTTTTTGCTAAATCTACAGTAGATGTCTGATGGGTGTAGAAGTTTTGCGTTTTCCGGGAGTAATTCATGTGTTTTTTATTGTTATTGGCCTTGTTTAGACAGATGCATTCTTTGTTGAAATGTGTTCAGGTAAAGTTAGGCCGGAGTTAGAGCTAAGCGAAGCAAAAAGTACAAAAAAATCGTGCGACGCTACTGGAAGGCCCGCGCGGCATGAAGCTGCAACTGCGCGAGGCAGGCAGAAGAGGAGGCCATAACTGGCAGGCGCGCGCCCGCGCTGAGCCAGCAGAAGAAGGCACATAGCACTGGCAAGTGTGCGCGAACAGGCTCCCAGCCCGCGCGGTGCTGCGATGGAAATGCTTATTCTCAGGGTCTTTTCGGGATTTCACAAAGACTACCCCCATGCTTTATAAGTGGAACTCGTCCCAAACACTAGGGTATCGAGTTTTTGAGCTAACAAAAGTCACAAGAGCGACAAAGAACGAAGAACGAAGGAGACACAACTCGAAATCCAAAACAAAAGTTGGGATTAGAGTTCGGTTGTAATGGAGTGACTTTTTATAGGGAATTTGGTATGAAACTATAGGTGATCGTTGGCTAATTGTGAACTTCTATTGCCATTGTTTATACTAAATGTGGATTGTTCCAACATAACTTTCTATTCGGAATAAGGATAGTTTGATGATATAATTCACATATTTTGGTTTAACTTTTTTGCTTATTCCTTTTAAGTAATCGAAAGAGCTTGTTGATTAAGCGTGAGAATTGTTTAAGGAAAATAGTTGAAAAATGTTTTCTTGTTTTGACCCTTGTGGCAATATAGAGGCTAACTTTCACGATCCGTATACTATTGTGTTTAAGAAAAATAGATTATTCGAAGGAAAATCTCATTCTTCTGGGCGTAATAAGTAACGATTGAATTCGTAAGAATCAATTATAATTTAGGGTTGAAGGAGGAGTGAGAATTAATATTCTAGTTAGCGAGAACATATATGAGGATCACAAAGTTCCCTTGTTTCTCTTATTGCAAAGAACGTTCACAACTCGTGTTGCACTAGTTCATTTCAATTCCTGTTCTAAACTCGTGATTTTAACCACACCAACAATCAAGTTTGATCTCCTGAATAATACAGATTAAGATTATATTGATAAATTACTCTAATCAATCCCTATGAAGACGATTTAACTATAGTATCTTTGACTAGCGAAACGCATAATTTATAGTGTGTTTTGCGCTCGTTAATGTCCTGAATATATGTGTGTGTGTGTGTATATATATAAAAGAATAAATTGTAAATTTATAATTCCTTCGCATCAAGAAGACCGTCTTCAATCACATTATATTTCTTCATGGGTTTCAAATTTGTCTTTCTATTGATTAGTCTATGAGCTTGCATCAGTAAAGGAAGAAGAAGAAAGGCAAAAAGGGACATATATATCCCTCAACTTTGTGATTTAAAGCGGATAAACCACTTGTTGAAAAAGTTGTGCATATATACCCTCGCCATTAAAAAATGGTGCATATATACCCTAATCGTCTAACAAATGATGCATATTTACCATATTCGTTCAGATTGAATTTTTTAAAAAATCCTAAAACTATTTTTTTAATTTCAAAAATATCATGTGGCTTTAAAAAATTATCTCACACCATTTCTTTACCCCTCCAGACCCGACCTAACTAAATAAAACCCTCAGTCCTTTTATTCAAACTATGTAGAATGTAGATGAGCAATTGGAAATTACCCTAAATAAATGTATATTAAACTAGATAAAATTGCAATTATAAGTTATAATCTTTTTACAAGACTTCAGTATTGACTATTTTAGTAAATTCAAAAGTCGAATAAAGTTTTAAGCAAATATAGCTTTTTGATTTCGGCTATCAATTAAAGAGTCATTTAATTCCTTGTTTTATCATACAATTTTTTTAAAAAAAATTATTAGATTGCTTGAAGATGTCACCACTATATCTTTGCACCAAGCGAGGATTTAACGTGATTGAACTGTTTACAACATTTTAGTAGAGGTTGAATATCAAATTATGTTATTCACAACTAACTTCTCCTTGAATTTGATATATAGATCAACAATATTGGCAAGAAATTAATTCATAAGTATTATGGTCCTATACAGTAATATTAGTTTGCAAAGAAATTGTTGATCAGCGTAACTCTCAAAAAAAAATTATGCGATACAAGTGAAATTTAGATTTAGTTTTGATTTAATATTTATTGCATAGTGAGAAACATATTATTCCTTCTCTTTCTTTCTCTATGTTCTCAAATAATAATTTGCTTGTCAGTTAATTTTATTTGTAATTTATCGACTTCCATTATAGTATTCAAGTTGCAAGATCAAAGTACACTATGTGCGAATTTATTTGCAAATTGTATTTAATGCAGCATCTGATTTAGAATTGAAACGCTATGATGTATAGTGATTTTAAGGATTAAAACTTCCTGTAATTGATCGTTGCTAGTAGTATGCAAATTTACTATCTAATCATAATTCTGATGCTTTACAAAACTTCTTTTAATTCAAAGCACTTTGTAATAATTGATACAGTATTAACGTGCAATGTACATTTGTAAAAACTAGTTACTCTATAAATGATATAATTTTAAAATAGTTTAAACATAACACATTTCCCATATAAAGAAACCAAATATTCATTTAATTAATTGAAAGTTAAATGTGCTCAATCATATATCATCAGAAGCAATATAAATATTTATCAATAATTGAGGAACTAATAGTATTATTAGCCCTATATATTAAGTTAGCATCCTTCCCATTTTAGTTTTTCCTTAGATACCCTTGATAATGGATTGCCAGATGAAAGGGGTATTTCTTTTAATTGAAAAATTGATATAAATGACTGCTCACCAAAATAACAATTGATTACAGTGTGTGCGCGCGCGCGTGACTGTATATACCTGTTGTTTTTTTAGCCTTGATAGTTTATATATATATTACAGTGTGTGTGTGCGCACGCGTGACTGTATATACCTGTTGTTTCTTTAGCCTCGATATTTTATATATTATCTTTATGTTGTTTTTGCTGTGTTTTTATCATTCGTCCAGCTGAGGTTCTATCAGAAACAATCTCTCTATGTACTCAAGGTATGAATAAGTTTTGTCTACATTGTACTGTCCGCAGACCTCACCTATGACTAT
The DNA here is from genome assembly GCA_003996215.1 of Jaltomata sinuosa. Lineage (NCBI taxonomy): Eukaryota > Viridiplantae > Streptophyta > Magnoliopsida > Solanales > Solanaceae > Jaltomata > Jaltomata sinuosa. The sequence goes on along the minus strand of QJPP01000341.1, from coordinate 1,031,416 downwards.
GAGATTGCAACAATCTCTCTATCTACTCAAGATATGAATAAGTTTTGTGTACGTTGTACCTTCCCCGGAATTCATGTAGCTACTAGATTACAACAATCTCTCTATCTACTCAATGTATGAATAAGTTTTGTATAAGTTGTACTCTCCTCAGATACCACCTAAAAAAAACCTATTAAATATTTTTTTAACAAATCCACCCTACTACTTCGAATGTAACGCTAGGGACTTTAAGTAGTAGAGTGATTTACCTGATTCTAATACATACATTTGCGATTGAGTTGTTGTGTTAAGATTAAGCACATCTTTTGTGTTCTAAATTTTTTTCAAATTCCTTACAACTTTTTTGGTTCAGCCATGGTATGTTTCTAAGATTTTCCTCATTTCTCTTGTTCTCTTCAGTAGATTTTCTCTTTGGTTTCTGAAATTTGGCAAAGTTATAGATATCTCTGATGACTATCATTGTGTTTTCAATGTAGTAATTCTTATTTTTGTTGTAAGAATCCTAATAAGGTGTATATATCTTATATCTTTAACTTGTTTTAGAACTATGGTGGTCGGGCTAGCTTACGCGTACCTTGGATTGATTCAACAAAAATATAATGAAGTAAACATAGGAAGAAGGGAAGGGGATTCATATCTATTCATATAAAAGATAATTTTGACTTGTATATGCAACAACAACAACATACCTAGTGTAAATCCCACAAGTGGGGTCTCGGGGAGTAGGGTGTGCACAAACCTTACTCCTACATTAGGAGGTAGAGATGTTGTTTTTGGTAGACCCTCGGTTCAAGAAAAAACATATCAAAGCTGATAGAAAAAGAAATAACAAAAATGAAAAAATCATGGCAAAATACTATAGAGAGTTTAACTTTGTATATTTTGCGTTACCCTAGCTCCACCCGTGTCGGCTATTTGTACCAACACAAGTACAAGCTAACTATCTCCACCGAGACTTGAGCAGATGAGAAGAAATCACAAATCACGCGTGTTTCTGTGTCCGTTGGGGTTTGAACATTAGACCTCAAAGTTCTCAATCCGTTTCATTGACCAATAGGCCGCACCTTTGAGTGAAATATGGCGGATATATTTATTTATCACCTTTTTGGGCGTTCAGGGATGTATTTAGTTTTATACCACCATAGAGAGAGCAAATGTGTATCGTCTCCATTAACAACACAGCTCTGAAAGAACTTGTTACTTGTGGATTTGTTTTTATAACTTCTTTTCCATTATTTGTATGTTGCTTTGCATATGACTGCAGTTTTAATAATTATTTTGCCGTGTTGTGCAGGAGACGATATGTCTACAGTGTGGTAACAAAGGATTCTCTAACGCCCTTGTTTTTTGTGTAAATTGTCGTGAAGTTGCTGTACATCGGTACGTTAGATTGTTACTAAATGTCATTGTTAAAGTTCAGTCATTTTACTGTCTCTTCTTAGCTTTTGGTTTTTGCATTTTTGCTCTTGCATAAAAATTTCTGCTCTGCTGTTTTGAATGAACGTGAAAAGAACCGCTTATCACTAGCTGGAACATGTATATTACCTGATGATGGAACTAAGATGAGTCCCTGCGAAATCATCAGAACATGCTCTTGGTATTTATCAACTGTAATTATGAAAGAAAATATTTAAGACTGTTTTGGTTTGGACTAGTGATATGCGTATAGTTTTATTCTTCCGATAAAGGTTAAGTCAAGATGAACATTTCAGCAGGCAGAAGTTTTTCCGGAACCATATCGTCTGTAGCAATGTTTTTGAGAGCGAGAAGTGCATAAACGGGACAAGGGCACAAATAAGTAAAGTAACTTAATAAAAACGAACCCGACATAAATAGTATGAGTTTTGCTAACCTACTACATGAACATAGTAGGTTAGCATTGTCCCCATTTATTGTTTTCCTTAAATACACTTAATTTTCATCCTGACTTCATTGATGAGATTGGGTTTTTCATCTTTTGACACAAAAAGAAAAGCTAAATCTAATTCTCTTCAGCCTTCACTACCTTTCTCTCTCTCTCTCTCTCTCTCGGTTAGGCCTCGTCTCTCTTCTCACTCTATTTGTTCTCCTCTTCCTACTATGCCTTTTCTTTTGCCTCTCGTGGTAAAATTCAATATGTGATTTTTCGTTTGGCATCTCTTCTCTCTCTTTTGAAAGATTCAATTTGTGGTCTTTGAATTGGAATACCGTTTCATCTATGTTAATATGTGTTTGAAAATATGTCTTTTAATTCAAACCATTCATTTTCTTGCTTATTTTTGCAAATGAAATTACTAAAATTTTATCACTATGAATACATTTAGTTCAATGGGTTAATAACAAATTAAAAAGATATTTTGGGATATCTTCAAGGCATGTTGGGATATTTAGAAAGATGACCTGATGCAGACTATTCAGAATTTCCATCAAAAGAGTGTTTCTGAAAAATCCTTCAATGCTATTCATGGCTTTGATCGATAAGAAACCTGGTGCAGTGGAGTTAAAAGATTTCAGACCAATCAGTCTGGTAGGAGGAGTTTACAAAATCATTTCTAAGCTTACAACTGAGAGAATGAAAACAGTTATAGGAAAGCTGGTGAATGAACATCAAATGGCTTTTTTGAGAGGAAGACAAATTATGGATGCAACTTTATTAACCAATGTGCTGGTAGACTCCAAGGTGAAGCAGAAGAAGCCAAGTATCTTGTGCAAGCTAGACATTGAGTAGGCCTATGATCATGTCAATTGGAATTTCTTACTCAAAATTCTAAAAAATATGGGATTTGGCAACAAATGGATCAGTTGGATTAGATTTTTGCATTTAAAGTGTGAAGTTCTCCCTTAATATAAATGTTAATACTCAAGGTTTATTCCAGTCCCATAGAAGTCTTAGGCAGGGAGATCCGATGTCATCATTCCTATTTCTATTAGTGATGGAGGGTCTGAACCATATGTTCAGGAAAGCAAAGGAAAATGGATAGGTGAAAGGTTCCAGTACTCAAATAGGGAGGGGTGATGAAGTATGAACTGGAGATTACTCTAACTTTCTGTGAGGCAGAAGTGGTACAGATTAGGCACTTAAGAGACAATCCTAACAATTTTTTGAAGGCATCTCAGGCATTCATGCCAACTGGCTGAAAAGCTATATCTCTTCCCAATCAATCAGATTTGACAATTTACAATGTCTGGCCGAGAACATGGGATGTGAGGTAGATTCTTTACCAACAAAGTATCTGGGGATGCCATTGGGTGCAAAAAAACAAGAGTTGGAGGTGTGGGATGAGGTGATGGAAAGATGTGACAAAATGCTTTTAAGATGGAAGAGCCCGTACCTATCTCTTGGGTGATAGACTGATACTCGTCAAATCAGTGCTTGATGGACTACCTACGTACATGAGCTTATTTCCAATTCCCAAAAGCACTTAAAAAAGAATCAATTGACGGAGAAGATCTTTCAACTGGCAAGGTAATACGAAAAAGAGAGGATACAACTTGGTAAAGTGGGATGTACTTACCCTTAGCAAAAATCAGGGGGGCCTAGGTTTGAAGAACCTCAGCTCCCAAAACAACTACTTACTACAAAAATGGCTATGGAGATTTTGTATGGAAGATAAAGCCCCATGGAGAAGATTCATAGTAGGAAAATATGGACTGCTTAGCCAGTCCTCTCTATATTCTTCTCAAACAAGGAGAACATTTTGGTGGAATCAGTAAAAGAATTGCTAATTTAACGAATTCAAGTAACAAACTTCCTTTTGGAAAATTTATTAGTACATTAATGATGATATTTTCATTTCTTGTTGTCCATTTATCCATCATAATGGAACATCCATACTTGTTCCATTGTGCTTCATGTTCCTCTACAATTTTGTTTGTCTCTGGCATCTCTATATTTAGATAGATACTCTACCTTTATGATAAAGGGGGCTTCATTCCTGGACCATATTGGCTTACGACCTCAATGAAAGCTGAAAAGGTTTCCGTATAACTGACACAATAAAACGGAAGCTCTACATCATATATCCATCGTACAAACATTGTAAATGCACGATCCATTAAATTCTTCTTGGCATCATTAAAGTTCCTTATCTAAAAATAGAAGTAGGGGAGACCAACAAAATTGTTGAGGAACATAAAGTAAAATGGAATAAGTTTGGATGTTCTATTTACCTCAAGAAATAGAAAAATGCTCATCAATGTGTTGATAAATTCTCAGAAAGGAAAATTGTTTCTTGAATCTATTTATGCTAGTGACTCTTCTACGGATAATGTTCTCCTTGTTTGAGAAGACTATACCAAGAATCAGAGTAGATAAAATTGTTTAAGTTGTTATACCAACAATGCTAGTCCAAAGAAGGTGAGATAATGCACGTTGTGTACCCCCATATCTATTGGACACCATGTGCAACTTATTGTATAAATTTGTTGTTCAATGAGACGACCCTTTAAGTATTGATCGAACAGTTAAGTTGCACGCTTACATTAGTCAAAGGTCATTATTATTACTGACTATGATGAAGAGATTCACAAATCATAGAAATTTGTGAAACCTGCCAAGACAAGATTTACAATTGCTTTCTTGACATGATACACAGGATGTAAAGGACTTGCTCGATTTTATTAGTTCTCTTCACAGTTGGGAAGGCTGTTTTTTTTTTTTTTTTGTAATTGCTTCTAATCAACAACATTCACTTGATGTTGGTTTTCACTTATAAAATTACCTTACTTATACAAAAAGACAATTGCTTTCTTGACTTTGCAAAGGTTTCACAAGCAAAAGAACATCTTGAGAAAGATGTTCACTTCTTTTAATACAAAAATAGTAATTTTGCAACAAAAATTGTGGGGAAACAAGTTGCGAGAATTGTTTTTATGACTGAGAAATTGAGCTTAAACAGCTCAATATAGTGAATTTCTATTCATACACCAACACAGGAAGCTTAGAGAATAGAGAGATGATTAGAAGATATTTTTCTGAAAAAAGATGTTGTTACATTGGATGGTACTGCACTTTATAGTTGCAGTAACCGACTTTACAAATCAATAAAGACTTATTTGTCCCTACTCTGCCTAACAACTGTAACTACCTTCTCTAACAACCAACTAACTCAAAAGAACAATATTCTCATACTCCCCCTCAAGCTGGTGGTTGAAAGAGATCAAGCACCCCAAGCTTGGACACCAATTGGTTGTGTTGAGCTGCACTCAAACCTTTGGTGAGTACATCTGCAAGTTGAGAAGTAGTGGAAACAAACTGTGGTTTAATCAACCCAGGTTTGATCTTTTCTCTAACAAAATGGCAGTCTATCTCAATGTGCTTAGACCTTTCATGGAAGATAGGATTAGAGGCAATCTGAATTGCTGCTTTATTGTCACAAAACAAAGTAACAGGTGTTGAAACACTTATTCCCAATTCATCCAAGAACCCTGTAAGCCAAGTTACCTCTGCAACTGCTGCAGCCATGCTCCTGTATTCAGCTTCTGCTGACCTTCTGCTAACAGTTTGTTGCTTCTTGGACTTCCATGATATTAAGGAAGCACCTAGCTTTACTACATATCCTGTCACTGATCTCCTAGTGTTTGGGCAAGCTGCCCAGTCTGAGTCACAAAACACTGTAAGGAAAGCAGTCACCTTGTGGAAAGAACAAACCAAGCCCTGGTGACCCTTTGAGGTATCTAAGCACTCTCAAGGCTGCATCATGATGTGATTGTTTGGGTCTTTGCATAAATTGACTCAACACCTGTACAACAAAACAGATATCTGGTCTAGTGATGGTCAGGTAGATGAGTTTCCCTATCAACCTCTGGTAGCCTGTAATATCATCCAACTCAGGATCTTTCAAACCACCAACATGTTGATCATAAGCTACTGTGGTGAGTTTGTGATTGGCTTCTAGAGGTGTAGGGGCAGGCTTTGCACCAGCTAATCCCACCTCAGATATCAACTCTGAACAATATTTTCTTTGGTTAAGTAGGATCCCCTTCTTTGATCTCAAGACTTCAATCCCTAGGAAATACTTCAAGTCTCCTAGGTCCTTCACTTTGAAATTATTGTGCAAGGTAGTTTTTGCCTCTTTGATCAGCAATGTATCATTACCAGTAATAAGTAAGTCATCAACATAGATGAGGATAAGAACCATGCCTGAACCTTGTCTTTTGGTGAACAAGGAGTGGTCATATGCACTCTGGGAGTACCCTGCATCTGTCAAGGCATTGGTAAGTTTGATGTTCCACTGCCTGGAGGCTTGCTTCAAACCATAGAGTGACTTGACCAGTTTGCAAACCTTTTTCTCCCCCTGTTTGTGAAAGCCTAAAGGCAGGTGCATGTATACATCTTCAGACAAATCTCCTTGAAGAAAGGCATTATTGACATCCATCTGAAATAAAGGCTAGTTCTTAGATGCTGCAATGCTAATAATTGTCCTCACAGAGACCATTTTTGCAACAGGTGAGAAAGTTTCATGATAGTCTAGTCCTTCCCTTTGATTGTAACCCTTGGCCACAAGCCTAGCCTTAAACTTTTCTACCTCACCATTAGCCTTGTATTTAATCTTGTATACCCACTTGGAACCTATTGTTTTCTGTCCAACTGGAAGATCAACAATTTCCCATGTATGATTATCCTCCAGAGCTACAATTTCATGTGTCATAGCCTCTATCCACCTCTTGTCCTTGGAGGCTTCCTGGAAGGAGGTAGGCTCAACACAAGCTGAAAAAGCTGAAAGGTAAGAAACATATGAAGGTGTGAATGTAGTATAAGAGAGATGCTTGCACAGAGGATATAAGGATGAGCTAGCTTTAGCTCTTCCTGGCACATAGTCCTTCATCCAGATGGGAGGTCTAGCAGTTCTATCAGTTCTTCTTGGTTCAAGTAGCACTGGAGGTGGTTCAGGAGGTTGTTCCTGAACCTGATCAATCTTTATCTGATCATGGGGAGGAAACTCCATGTCATCTTGCCCATGGTCAAATGCTGGTTGATGTTCTACCTCAGGTTCAGCAAGTTCTAATGGTACTTCTGCTACATCAGTCAAGTCCACAGGATCAGAAACCAAATCAGTAATAGAGGTGGATGCTGAATCACTCATAACATGTGAGGAGTCAACCTTTGTGTACGGTGGCAGTTCAGGTGGAGGAGTGAATACATCCTCTAGTTCAGATTTTGCTCCCTTAAAGGGAAACACACTTTCCCTGAAGTTAACATCTCTACTCACAAGAAATGTCTGTGTGTCTAAATCAAATAACTTGTACCCCTTTTGAGTATCTGCATATCCTAGGAAAACAGTTTTTCTTGCCCTTGGCTCAAACTTATTTCCCTTTGGCAACATTGCTGCAAAGCACAAACATCCAAACACTCTCAGGTGCTCAAATGCAGCTGGCTTCTGATGCAGTATCTCATAAGGAGACTGTCCATCCGAAACTGAGGTAGGCAATTTGTTAATCAGATAAACGGCAGTCTTGACACAATCTCCCCAGAATCTATTAGGCATACCACTTTGAAATTTAAGTGCTCTAGCAACTTCTAAAATGTGTCTATGTTTCCTTTCTACAACACCATTCTGTTGTGGTGTGTAGGGGCAACTACTTTGATGAATAATCCCAAGAGAAAAAACAACTCAGTACATGCAGAATTATAGAACTCCCTTCCATTATCTGATCTCAAAATCTTTACAATGCCATTGTAGTGGTTCTTGATTCTAAGCAAAAAATCCCTTACTACAACTATGACTTCACATTTAGACTGTATTAGGCATATCCAAGTGTACCTACTAAAATCATCCACAATTGTGACAAAATATAGCTTTCTATCATAAGTAGGAACCTTAAAAGGTCCCCAAACATCAACATGCACTAACTGAAACAAGGAAACAGTCTTACTACTGCTAAGAGGGAATTTGAGTCTACTTTGCTTGGCTAATGGACAAATTGTGCACTGGTGCAGTGCATCTTTATTGACTTTATTCATCATGAGAGGAATGTGCTTCATCACTTCTGGAGAAGGATGCCCCAGTCTCAAGTGCCATACATCAAAATCATCCTGTTCTTTCAAGGCTGCTCCTGCTATAATTGTCTCTCCCTGTTTCAACCAATACAATCCATCATATTCTCTACCAATCCCCATCACCTTGCCATTGTAGAGTCCCTGAAAGATACAAAACTCCGGATAGAAGTTAACTGAACAACACAGTTCTTTAGTCAACTTGGAAACAGACAATAAGTTGAACTTGAAATCTGGTACAAACAACACATTATGAAGGGTATGATTCTTCATTATAACTGTTTTTCCTGTGTGAGTAACCTTGCAACTATCTCCTGTGGGCACCTGTACTGCATTATTCTGGTGATTACCAGCAAGTCTAATCTCCTCTAGCACTTTCCTAAGTGAGGTTATGTGGTGTGTTGCTCCAGAGTCAATTATCCAGTCACATGCTTCTACTTTAGAAATAAAAGCTGATATACCTGCCATGTTAGCATGATAACCTCCTGATGATTCTCCTGCGCTGTAGTTGTTCATCTTTTCCTTCTCCTTTAACTTCAAGTAGTCCTTGTACTGGTCATTTGTCAGACAACGTCCCTTAGAGTCTTCATCAGTGGTTGTATGAGCACTGTGAGCATACGTCTTTTCTTCAACTCCCTTGTCCTTTCTTTTACTCTTGAAGTCTGCAGGGTAACCTACTATCCTGTAGCAATCATCCTTCAAGTGTCCTTTAAAACCACAGTTATCACAAACTGTTCCAGGTATAGTGTTGGTAACCTTCTTCTGCCTATAGTGATGCACTGGTTTCCTTCCTGCTAGAAGACTTAGGGATTCCTTGTGACTGTCCACAACTCCCAGAATCCGTTGGCTCTCCTCTTGCACGACTAGAGCATATGCTTGGTTAATTGTCAATGTAGGTGATTTTAACAAAATATCACTCCTCACATGACTATAGCTTTCATTCAATCCCATAAGGAATTGTAACAAATGTTGATTACTCAAATGCTCAGCATAAGGTCCTGATTCACCACAATCACAAGTAGGTGGTGCAGGTGCTAACAGATCTAATTCATCCCAAGAGTCTTTGAGTTTAGAATAATACGTTGTGACAGAATCTGTACCTTGAGCTTGAGTTGCGATTTCTCGCCATAACTGGTAAATTCTAGTCAAATTGGATTTGTCAAATCTCTCCTTAAACTCGTCCCATACCTTCCTTGCATTTGATGCTAGAAATTAGCTCTGGTGCAATTGTGCAGCTGATCCATGAGAGCACGATTGCGTTGCAACGATCCCATTGTTTTGCTAAATCTCCTTTGTACAAGCTCCGCGTACAGCTACCATCAACAATCCCCAATTTGTTTTTCCCTAACAGTGCGAGCCTTAGAGATCGACTCCATAATGTATAGTTTTCTGGTCCCGTCAGTTTCATCCCAATCAACACTACACCTGGTGTATCACTAGGTTGCAAAAACAGAGGATGCGTGTAATCTAATTGTGTGATCTGTGCCGTATCGAGTTGAGAAGTTCCTGTTTCTCCCATGGCTGACCTTCTTCCCAAGCTCTAGCAATGGTGGTCCTGCCTGGATCTGGAACAACTAGATCGATTTACACTGATTCCTGCTCTGATACCATGAGAAATTGAGCTTAAACAGCTCAATATAGTGAATTTCTATTCATACACCAACACAGGAAGCTTAGAGAATAGAGAGATGATTAGAAGATATTTTTCTGAAAAAAAATGTTGTTACATTGGATGGTACTGCACTTTATAGTTGCAGTAAACGACTTTACAAATCAATAAAGACTTATTTGTCCCTACTCTGCCTAACAACTGTAACTACCTTCTCTAACAACCAACTAACTCAAAAGAACAATATTCTCATAGACTGCCTTTTGAAAGAATGTTGTTCATTCACTTAAAGTTGGTGACCCATTGATTAAAGTATTTCGTTTGGTGGATGGGAGCAAAAGCGATCAATGGGATACATTTATGAAGCTATGGATAGAGCTAAGGAAACTTTCAAGCAGCATTTAGTAGAAAAGAGAAATATAAGAGAGTTTTTGCGATCATTAATCAAAGGTGGTCGGATCAAGTAACCCGTCAATCATGCTTTTATGATAATTCTGAGTTGGAATAAGCTGGTGGAGAGAAGTATGGGAAAGATTTTTTGAATGTCTTGGTAAATTGGTCTCTGATACTAGTGATCGAGATGTTATCTCGGATGAGTTTATTAAATAAACGCAAGCTGATGGACTTACCTTGTCACGCGGTTGCATAACTAGTCCTTCAACTGCACGCACAACAACTTGACTTGCACCACTCTCTAGAGGGGAATATCAACTGTTGTGTAGTCACTCAAACAGGACATCAACCATACACACAGAGGCCAAAGCTGGAGTGAATGTACTGTTATGTGGTTGCACAACTAGATTGTCAACTACACGCACAAGAGGCCGATTTCTAGCCTATATGCCAGAGTTTTCATTTCAGTTGTTTTATAGCCCAACTCGATTTAATCTGTGACGGGCCGCTTCTTCCCTTAAACCTAGGTTATAAGTAGATTGTTTGTAGCTTCTAAGGCCGATTATGTTGATGTTGACTAATTTAGAGGTTGGGAAAACACTAAGTTAATGAACAACTCAACGGATTCACAATTTAAGTTGAGTTTATGGTTCTAGTTTGTATACTGATGGAGGTAATTAGTATCTTAGGCTGATTGTTGCCTTGATTACTCAAAATTTGTGTCATTACAAGTTGAGCAGGTCTCTCTATTCTTTCTCTTGTTTTTTTTTCTGTCTTAATAATCAATTGTCATTAATTAAATACTGACAAATGGTTTAATAATCTTCTGTGTTTGAAATCTCTTCAGCTACTGCCTTGATGAAGTTACATATGATGGATTTGTCCATTGGCTATGTGATGACTGTGAGGAAAAGGTGCCAAAGGAAGGTGTGGAGGACAACTTGGAAGCCACGTTGGACAAGAATATTACTCGAGGTAAAAGGAGCAAGCGCGCGAGAATTCCATTTAGAAAGTTGGCAGATTTCCGTTTTGGCCCTTTAAGCAATAGCAACACAAATGATGATGTGAAGGACAACTTGGCGGCCACGGTGGAGCCTAGAAAGAGTGAGCGTCTGACACTTTTTCCTAGAAGGTTGGCAGATTACGTTTTTAGCCCATCGGATCTTAGTGTTGCTGGTTCTCAAGAATTTCTCGGTTACCAACAAATAAAAAAGGGGTTTTTTCTTCAATTGAAGAATCTGATGTCTAGTGAAATGTAACCATATGTAACATCGAAACCATGGTAGATGGTACGTAGGCAGCAGGCAAGAAATTATAAATGGAGTCTGATATACGGCATGTGATTGTTGCAGGTTAATCTGTTCAGCATGTTACATGTATATTAAATGGATGTTTTACTTATAGGGACGAGGATTATATAGGGATAATAGCGGTCCTCAATTATTGATAAATTTTTATTATTATCCTTGAGATAATGACTCATCGCAATTAAGTTTTGATCAATTAAAAAGTGTGTTAATTGGCTAATTAAGTTGAAAAGTATTTTTGTCAATACTAGAGTAACCATTTGTGTTTGGTCAAGATTTCATAAATGTTTCTAGGTGTTTTTGATTAGTAACAACAACAATATACTCAAATGTACTCCAAACCAAATGGAGTATAGTTAGGACTATTATCCCTTATTACTCATAACAACCAACCCCATAAAGTTCAAATCTTGGCGAGCAACTTCGCCATTGTTGAGTAAATCAAAGTCACAATACACATGCAGATAACACTGTAATAATAACAAAGCCAGATAGAGAAACTGTTCGTTCAGAATTGATTCAACCAATAACAACAACAGCATAACCAGTGTATTCTCACAAGTGGATCTGGAGAGGGTAAGATGTACTTAAACCTTACCCATACATTTATGAGATAAAAAAGTTATTTTCGATAAATACCATCAAATTAAATCAGATTTTGCACACACCTGATCAATTGAATCTTTTTCTTTTCCCATTGATATTAAGGGCTTTACTTTTTGGTCAAAAGCAATTCCTCCCAATGTCAGCATTGGCAAAATTAATCGTCCTGCATCAATGGAAGAAATTTTACCGCAAAAATCTCTATCAGTAGACGCCATGTCCAGAATTGTGTAACCAGCAATATAGCGGATAGTATTTAAAACTCGAGATTCAAGTTATTGATTTTAAATTGGTAATTTATATATATTCCAGAAATATTTAAGTTAAATATTTTTATACAAAATATATATTGAGTTAATCACGCTAAACATTCTTGTGAGGGAAAAGGTGCAAATATAGGAAATTACAATGTGGAGAATCGAACTCTCATCAACAAGGTGAAAGTTCATGTAACCAGCCAACTGAGCTACTAAGATTTCCCGCATTTATATCCTTGTTGTTAACTAATAATGCAAATATAGCCTTTTCGGCAGATGGAAATGAAAAAAAATGATTTTAAGTTAGTTTTTTTAATTTTTATTAAAATAAAAGTTACACGAGCGTAGGTATATTTGATCCTTCTTGCAAAGTTCAGAGATATATTAGATTCTTTTCGTAAAGTTCAGGGGTACATCTAATCCTTCTCAGACATGAATTATTTTGCCTTTCTGAATTCAACTACTAATTTGAGTTTATTGCCTAGATGATCAAATTTATTTTTTCACTCGTTTTCTTATTAAATCTACCATAAATGTCATGGAAAAAAATCTATGCAAATATAAAGAAAAAATTGTAAATTTAGGACTCAACTACTAAAATTTCATGTCACTTGCCTTTTGGGTGAAGTGGACACCACGTAGCCGAACAATCCTAATAGCTACAATTTGAAATTTCTTGATTTTTATTTTAGTTTTTGCTTTTATTCTTTAGTGTAAAAAAGAGCCGTCCAGTACACTAAAGCTCCCGATATGCGGGAGGTTCGAGGAAGGACCGGACCACGAGGGGCTATTGTACGCAGCCTTACCCTGAAAATATGAGAAATAAAAAGAAAGAAGCGAACAGAAAAAAGAGAAAAAAAAAGTATTAAAAAATAAAAATTAATGAACAAATGTCAAATTGTAGCTATTTGGGTGGTGATACGGGATGCTACGTGGTGTCCACCTCACCCAAAAGGTAAGTTGAGTCCTAAATTTTTAATTTGTTCTTTCTATTTGCATAGATTTTTTTTCAGGACATTTACGATAGATTTAACAAGAAAATGAGTGAAAAAAATTGATCATCAAGACAATAAATCCAAATTAGACGTTGAATTACAAAAGGCAAAAAATTTCATGTGTGAGAAGGATTAGACATGCCCCTGAACTTTGCAAAAAGAATCTAATATACCCCTATACTTTGTGAGAAGTATCAAATATACCCACCCTCATGAGACTTTTATTTTAATAAAATAAAAAATAAATTGAAAATCAATTTTTTCATTTCCGCCCGCTGAAAAGGATATATTTGGAATAATTAACCCGATTAGCAGCCCACTACAACAATAAACTTAAGATAACCATATTTTCCTTTGTTACTCACACTAGCCCAATTCTACATTTCGTATACCATTATAACCAACCTTTCTATTTTCACACATACAAAAAAACCTAGCAGCCGCTATCTTATGGAGTACCATTTTCTCCATCTTCTCTATCTTCACCTCTACGCTGTTCTTCTCCAACAAAAATGACAATAGCAATTAATGGACGACAGAGGCATAACCGCCTTTATGGTTGATTACACAATTCTCAAAAAGGATATATTTGTGTCATTAATGTACCATAGAGGCATAACCGCCTTTATAGCTTGTTACACAATTCTACAGACATGGCGTCAACTGATAGAGATTTTGCGGTAAAATTTCTTCAATTGATCTTTAAAGTTAATTCCTTTATGTGTTTACTTAGCGCAATGTTGATGCAGGAAAATTGATTTTGCCGCTGCTGACAAAGGGAGGAATTGCTTTTGGACTAAAGTGATTATGGGTTTTGGGGGGAAAGACCAAAAAGTAAAGCCCTAATATCAATGGAAAAAGAAAGATTCAATTGATCAGGTATGTGAAAATTTGATTTTAATTTGACGATGTTTATCGAAAATAACCTCTTTATCCCAAAAAGGTAGGGATAAGGTCTTGGTACATGTTACCTTCACCAGACCCCATCTTGTGTCTTACCTTTGCTAGACTCTATTTGTGAGATTACATTGGGCATGTTGTTGTTGTGCGTGCCTTGTGACTTTGATTTACTCAACAAAATCTGGGGAAGGTGCTCGCCAGGATTTGAACTATACGGGGTCGTTTTGTATGAGTAATAAAGGATAATAATCGTGGGATAAAATACAGGATTATTTTATACTCCATTCGCTTAGGAGTTAATTAATCTCTGATCCCACCATTTATACTATAATGATGGGGTAAAATATTCTAACTATATGGTGTAATAACTAATCACATGGGATATTCCAATCTATGGGATCATAACTTTGTCTATCACATCTCCCATACCAAATGACCCTTATGGGTTTTAAATTCTAGGATAACGATACTAGGTGTTAGTAACTGGTTTGAACTTAATTTTTGCACATAATAAGTGAATCTTTTTGTACAGTTATATGGTTTGAACTAAAGCTAAAGTTGTTGGGTTAGGCCGAACTTGAGTTCTCAGACCTCTTAGAGCAACAAATTTGGCCCCTTTTATACCTTAACAACCCACTTTTTAAAGTACTTTTACAAACTATCATATGATCATATTATGTTAAAAGTTTGGCTCATCTATGCCACTGCCGTTACAAAACAGTTCATTAGTGCCATTATTTTTTAACGGTGGTTTTGGAAAATCAGTTTTGCCACGTGGCCTCTTATTAGAGGTCCACGTCACTAAATCGTAATCAACCAATATTAATCGAAAATCAAATTAAGAACTAACCTATTTCCCTTACCTGACCCACACCCTACCCATTTCCCAAAATAAAAATCAAATTTATTGATTCCACCAAAATGTCCTCCTTGTTTGAGAAGAATATAGAGAGGACTGACGAAGCAGTCCATATTTTCCTACTATGAATCTTCTCCGTAGGGCTATATTTTCTGTGCAAAATCTCTATAGCCATTTCTTTAGTAAGAAGTTGTTTTGGGAGCTGAGGTTCTTCAAACCTAGCCCCACCCCCCACCACCCGATTTCTGCTAAGGATAAGTACATTCCACTTCACCAAGTTGTATCCTCTTTTTTCCTTGTTACCTTGTCAGATGAAAGATCTACAGAATAGAACACCCTTGTTCAAAAATAATCGACTAAACAAGAGTGGTCCATAGGATAGTCATATTATAGTCTTTTCCAATGCAATAAAGTTACGTAGTGTCCATTTATCTTTGATATAAGAGGTATTTTCATGGGTTTGAGTTGGTATCGTGTTCATACCGTTATATTCTCAGTCAATTGATTCTTTTTCCGGTGCTTTTGGGAATTGGAAATAAGCTCATGTATGTAGGTAATCCACCAAGCACTGATTTGATGAGTGTCAGTGTACCACCCAGAGATAGGTATTGGTTCTTCCATCTTAAAAGCATTTTATCACATCTTTCCATGACCTCATTCCGCACCTCCAGCTCTTTTTTTTGGCACCCAATGACATTCCCAGATACTTTGTTGGTAAAGAATCTACCTTAATATCCCATGTTCTCAGCTAGACATTGTAAATTGTCAATCTGATTGATTGGAAAGAGATAGGTTTTCAGCCGGTTGGCATGAAGGACTGAGATGCCTTCAAAAATTGTTAGGATTGCCCTTAAGTGCCTAATTAGTACCACCTCTGCCTCACAGAAAGTTAGAGCATCATCTGCGTAAAATAGATGAGTAATCTACAAAAATTGTTAGGATTGCCCTTAAGTGCCTAATTAGTACCACCTCTGCCTCACAGAAAGTTAGAGCATCATCTGCGTAAAATAGATGAGTAATCTACAGTTCATTACCCTCGCTTATTTGAGCACTGAAACCTTTCACCTATCCATTTGCCTTTTCTTTCCTGAACATATGGTTCAAACCCTCCATAGCTAATAGAGATAGGATCCCCCTGCCTAAGACCTCTATGGGACTGGAATAAACCTTTAGTATTACCATTTATAATAAGGAAGAACTTCACACTTTAAATGCAAAATCTAATCCAACTGATCCATCTATTGCTAAACCACATATCTTTTAGAATTTTGAGTAAGAAATTACAATTGACATGATCATAGGCCTTCTCAATGTCTATATTCCACAAGATACCTGGCTTCTTCTGCTTCACCTTGGAGTCTACCAACACATTGGCCAATAAAGTTGCATCCATAATTTGTCTTACTCTCAGAAAAGTCATTTGATGTTCATCCACCAGCTTTACTATAACTGTTTTCAGTCTCTCAGTTGTAAGCTTAGAAATGATTTTGTAAACTCCTCCTATCAAACTGATTGGTCGAAATCTTTTAACTCCACCGCACTAGGTTTCTTATCGGTAAAAGCTATCAATGTAGCATTAAAGGATTTTTCAAAAACACTCTTTTGATGGAAATTTTGAATAGTCTGCATCAGGTCATCTTTCAAAATATCCCAACATGCCTTGAAGAAGTTCATAGTAAATCCATCAGCACCTGGTGCTTTATCTTCATCACACTGCTTGATGATACCTCTGCTTCATCTGATTTTCTTTAAATGATGTCTTTTTGATAATCTTCTTCAATATTACTTCACACAATTTTTAGTTTTACAAAATATATAACTAAGTATTTCATATTTTCTACTAGAATATGGATAAGTAGCACAAAGTTGATGAAGGAGATGCAATAATGGCAGATCTCATATCTTTTATCGTTCCTCAAACTGATGTTTTAGAGGTAAGCTTTTGAAAAAATTCTCAATTGTTTAGCATACCTATTATAAGGTGTTTAAGTACTAAAATCTTTTGATGCATTCCTAAACAACATCTTTTAATATATGTTATCTTATGGAACAAAGATTAAGGTTTTTTTTCTAGAGCTAAAACATCTGAGTTGCATAAAATAACATTTATCTATACCTCAATTGCAAATAAGTTGAAATTGATTATAATAATAGAAATTTGTTGAATCTTTTGCAATTGAGGTATAGTTAAATGTTATTTTATGCAACTCGGATGGTTTAAGCTCTAGAAAAAAAAACCTTAATCTTTGTTCCATAAGATAACTAATATTAAAAATGTTGTTCCCGAACGCATCAACAGATTTTAGTACCTAAAACACCTTATAATAGGTATGCTAAACAATTGAAAAACTTTTCAAAAGTTTACCTCTAAAACATCAGCTTGAGGAGCGATAAAAGATATGGGATCTACCATTATTGCATCTCCTTCATCAACTTTGTGCTGCATATCCATATTCTAGTAGGAAATATGAAATACTTAATTATATATTTTGTAAAACTAAAAATTATGTGAAGTAATATTGAAGAAGATTATCAAAAAGACATTATTTAAAGAAAATAAGATGAAGCGGAGGTACTACTACAGATCATCAAGTAGTGTGATGGAGATAAAGCACCAGGTCCTGATGGATTTACTATGAACTTCTTCAAGACATGTTGGGATATTTTGAAAGATGACATGATGCAGACTATTCAGAATTTCCATCAAAGGAGTGCTTCTGAAAAATCCTTCAATGCTACATTCATAGCTTTGATCCCAAAGAAACCTAAGGTAGTGGAGTTAAAAGATTTCAGACCAATCAGTTTGATAGGAGGAGTTCACAAAATCATTTCTAAGCTTATAACTGAGAGACTGAAAACAATTATAGGAAAGCTGGTGGATGAACATCAAATGACTTTTTTGAGAGGAAGACAAACTATGGATGCAGCTTTATTGGCCAATGTGCTGGTAGACCCCAACAAGAAGCAGGTATCTTGTGCAAGCTAGACATTGAGAAGGCCTTTGATCATATCAATTGGAATTTCTTACTCTTAATTCTATGCATAGATCTATCCATATCTTTTAGAATTTTGAATAAGAAATTACAATTGACATGATCATAGGCCTTCTCAATGTCTAGCTTGCACAAGACAGCTGGCTTCTTCTGCTTCACCTTGGAGTGTACCAGCAAATTGGCCAATAAAAATTTGCATCCATAATTTGTCTTCCTCTCAAAAAAGTCATTTGATGTTCATCCACTAGCTTTCCTATAACTGTTTTCAGTCTCTTAGTTGTAAGCTTAGAAATGATTTTATAATCTCCTCCTATCAAACTGATTGGTCAAAATCTTTTAACTCCACTGCACCAGGTTTCTTATCGATCAAAGCTATGAATGTAGCATTGAAGGATATTTCTGAAACACTCTTTTGATGGAAATTTTGAATAGTCTACATCCGGTCATCTTTCAAAATATCCTAACATACCTTGAAGAAGTTCATAGTAAATCCATCAGCCCCTGGTGCTTTATCTTCATCACACTGCTTGATGATCTGTAGTAGTACCTCTGCTTT
This sequence comes from Jaltomata sinuosa, assembly GCA_003996215.1. Classification (NCBI taxonomy): domain Eukaryota; kingdom Viridiplantae; phylum Streptophyta; class Magnoliopsida; order Solanales; family Solanaceae; genus Jaltomata; species Jaltomata sinuosa. Next base: position 1,012,969 of record QJPP01000341.1, on the reverse strand, counting down.
TGTGAATGGTCTTTTCAGCCTTTCACTTTCTTCCATAGAGACTATTGGACAACGTACAAACTCAAAAGAAGGTCTCTAGGGTTCAGGTTCTAAGTACAACTTGAAATAGATTTTCTCTTCCCGTTCCTTATACATGTGATCTTCTTGTTTAATTTAATTAATCCCATTATCTGATTTCAATTCCAAGAGGGAAATGTAAACATGGACAAATATCTTTTTAATTGTTCATATTAACCCATTGAACTAAATGTATTCATAATGATAAAACTTTAGTTATTTCACTTGCAAAAATAAGCAAGAAAATGAATGGTCTGAATTAAAAGATATACTTTTTGTGGGTGTAATATACCACAAATTATAATAATGCAAAAGATCCATGTACTCTAAATAATGGAAAGAAGTTAAAACAACAAATCCACAAGTAAAAAGTTCTATCAAAGTTGTGTTGTTAATGGTGGTATAAAACTAAATTTGTCCCTGAACGCCCAAAAAGGTGATCAATAGATAGATCCACCATATTTCACTCAAAGTTGTGGCCAATTGGTCAATGAAACGGATTGAGAACTATGAGATCTAAAGTTCAAATACCAACGGACACAAAAACACCACGTGATTTGTGATTTCTTCTCATCTGCTCAAGCCCCGGGGGATATAATTAGTCGGTACTTGTGTTGGTACAGAAAGCTGGCACGGGTGGAGCTAGGGTAACACAAAAAATTATACTGTACATACAAGGTTAAAATTTCTATAGTATTTTGCCATAATTTTTTCATTTCTTTATTTCTTTTTCTATTAGCTTTGATATGCTTTTCCTTGAACAGAAGGTTTATCAAAAATAACCTCTCTATCTCTCAACATAGGAGTAAGGTCTGCGTATACTCTATCTTCTCAAGACCCCACGTGGGATTTACACTAGGTATATATTGTTGTTGTTGTTGTTTAATATACAAGGTCAAAATTATCTTTTATGTGTATATAATAGATATGAATCCCCTTCTCTTCTTCCTATGTTTACTTTGTTATATTTCTTTCGAATCAATCTAGGTACACGCAAGCTTGCCCGACCACCACAGTTTTAAAACAAATAAAAGATATAAGATATATTCACCTTATTAGGATTCTTACAACTAAAACAAGAATTACTACATTGAAAACACAATGACAGTCAACAGAGATATTTATAACTTTTCCAAATTTCAAAAATCAAAGAAAATCTACTGAAGTGAACAAGAGAAATGAGGAAAATATTAGAAACATATCATAGGTGAAACAAAAAAGTTGTAAGAAATTTGAGGAAGATTCAGAACACAACAGTTGTGCTTAATCTTAACACAACAACTCGATCGCAAATGTATGTAATCTAGGTAACAACCTTATGCTAAAAGGATCGCAAATGTATGTAATCTAGGTAACAATCTTGTGCTAATAGTCCCTGGCGTCGTGATATTTGAAGTAGTGACCTCACCTCTGAGGTAGTGGTATGGACTGCGTACACTCTACCCTCCCTAGACCCCACGCTGTGGGAATACACTGGGTATGTTGTTGTTGTTGTTGTTGTTGACAGAAGGGTGAATCTGTGTTTATTTTCTATATATATTTGATGGTTGGTCAAAATAGTTATCTAATCAAAATGGTATACATTAATGTAATCTCATGGGTGGTATATGAGGGAAGTACAACTTAGACAAGACTTATTCATACCTTGAGTAGATAAAAAGATTGTTGTAATCTCATAGTCATAGGTGAGGTCTGTGGAGAGTACAATGTAGACGAACTTATTCAAACCTTGAGTAGATAGAGAGATTGTTTATGATAGAACCAATGAATGATAAAAAAGACAGCAGAAACAACATCAAGATAATATATAAAATATGGAGGCTAAAGAAACAAAAGAAACAACATATATATATATATATATATATATATATATATATATATTAACTATTATTTTTGTGAGCGACTATTTATATCAATTTTCAATTAAAAAATATACCCCTTTCATCTGGCAATCCACTATCAAGGGTATCTAAGGAAAAACTAAAATGGGATATACCCCTTTCTCTCTATCTACTCAAGATATGAATAAATTGTCTATATTGTACTCTCCGCAAACTTCACCTATGACTATGAGATTAAAAAAATCTCTCTATCTACTTAATGTATGAATAAGTTTTGTGTAAGTTGTACTCTCCTCAGATACCACCGAGATTACATTAATGTATATCATATTTGATTAGATAATTATTTTGACCAACCATCAAATATATATAGAAATAAACACAGATTCACCCTTCTGTCACAACTTCGAATGTCACGACGCCGGGGACTATTAGCATAAGATTGCTACCTAGATTACATACACTTGTGATCCTTTTAGCATAAGATTGTTACCTAGATTACATACATTTGCGATCGAGTTGTTGTGTTAAGATTAAGCACAATTGTTGTGTTTTGAATCTTCCTCAAATTCCTTACCAACTTTTTTGTTTCACCTATGGCTAATAATGAGCGGTTACCGGTATGTCCCTTAGTTGATTGATTCTATATTGAGCAAATCTATTTGCAATTTATAACTTATTTAACTAAGCTTCTGAGAATTGAAAGTGTTGCTTTTATTTTTATAAAAGTGCTTATTGTAGAAAATTGAGGTGTTTCCAAGCTTTTTTTAAATAAATAAGTGTTTATGAATAGTAGCAACAACGCCAACAACATACCCAGTGTACTCCCTCATTATGGGATCCGGGGAGGGTAGAGGTAAGGTCAACATATACACTGCTTTTATTTTTATAAAAGTGCTTATTGTAGAAAATTGAGGTGTTTCCAAGCTTTTTTTAAATAAATAAGTGTTTATGAATAGTAGCAACAACGCCAACAACATACCCAGTGTACTCCCTCATTATGGGATCCGGGGAGGGTAGAGGTAAGGTCAACATATACACTCTATCCTCTCAAGACCCACCGTGTGTGACTAAACCAGGTATGTTGTAGTTATTGTTGCTACTATTCAAAAACACCTAGAAACACTTTTGGAATTTTGACCAAACACAAATGGTTGCTCTATTATTGACCAAAATTCTTTTCAGATTAATTAGTCAATTAACACTTTTTTAATTTAAGTGAAAGTTAATTGCAATTTATCAAAAATTAAGAGACCGCTATTATAATCCTCGTCTCTTTAAGTAAAACGTCCATTTAATATACATGTTGAACAGATTAACCTGCGACAATATATCATATTCCATACTGTGATTGTACATACTGCATGTATGTACAATCTACAATGTTTTCCAAAACAACCACCCTTAATCTTACCCTGTATAGCTAAACAGATGACATGTTACATATGGTTACGTTTCACATGACATCAAATTCTTCAATTGAAGGAAAAAAACCTCGTTTTTATTTGTTGATAATCGAAAAATCCTTGAGAACCAGCAGCACTAAGATCCTAAGGGCTAAAAACAAAATTTGTCAACCTTCTAGGGGGAATTGTCACGCGCTTGCTCCTTCTAGGCTCCACCGTGGCTGCCAAGTTGTCCTCCACATCATCATTTGTGTTCATAACACTTGCGCTATTGCTTAAAGGGCTAAAAGTGAAATTTGCCAACCTTCTAGAGGGAATTCTCACGCGCTTACCTCCATCAGTATACTAAACTAGAACCATAAACAAGACATTCAAAGAACCATAGCAAGATTACCATGAGGACAAACTCAACTTAAATTGTGAATCCATTGAGTGGTTCATTACTCGGCATAGAAGGAGCAAGCGCGTGAGAATTCCCTCTGGAAGGTTAGCAGATTTCATTTTTATCCCTTTAAGCAATAGCGCAAGTGTTATGAACACAAATGATAATGTGGAGGACAACTTGGCAACCACTGTAAAAAGCCACGGTGTATAGCCTAGAAGGAGCAAGCGCGTGACAACTCCCCCTAGAAGGTTGGCAGATTTCGTTTTTAGCCCTTCGGATCTTAGTGTTTCTGGTTCTCAAGGATTTTTCAATTATCAACAAATAAAAACGAGGTTTTTTTCCTTCAATTGAAGAATTTGATGTCATGTGAAACGTAACCATATGTAACATGTCATCTGTTTAGCTATACAGGGTAAGATTAAGGGTGGTTGTTTTGGAAAACATGGTAGATTGTATATACATGCAGTATGGAATATGATATATTGTCGCAGGTTAATCTGTTCAACATGTATATTAAATGGACGTTTTACTTAAAGAGACGAGGATTATAATAGTGGTCTCTCAATTATTGATAAATTCGTATTATTGTCCTTGAGATAATGACTCATGCAATTAACTTTCAATTAATTATAATATGTGTTAATTGGCTAACTAATTTGAAAAGTATTTTTGTCAATACTAGAGCAACCATTTGTATTTGGTCAAGATTCCAAGTGTTTTTGAATAGTAGCAACAACAACATACCTGATATAGTTACACACAGTGGGTCTGCAAAGTATACATAGACCTTACCTCTACACTCCCTAAACCCCCATCATGTGGGACTACACTGGATATGTTATTGTCTTTGTGGCTACTATTCAAAAACACTTATGTTATTATTTTAAAAGCTTGAAAACACCTCAATTTTCTATAGTAAGAACTTTTATAAAAATAAAAACACACTTTCAATTCTCATAAGCTTAGCCAAATAAGTTATAAGTTGCAAATAGATTGCCTTAGAAGTAATCAACTAAGGGACATACTGGTACCGGGCATTATTAGTCACTGCATAAACAATCCATGCATTATAATCTGCATAACTAGTATGTGGAAACCAAAGAACAAGTTCTATAAAAATTGAGAGGGAGGAAATCAAATACTATATAGTCTAGACTGTATCGTGGGCTCTTAACATATTATGATCATATAATAGATTGTAAAAGTACTTTAATTAGTGGGTTGTTAAGGTATTAAAAAAGGGGGAAATTTGCTTCCCTAAGAGGCATGAGGACTCACGTTCGGCCTAACACTGCAGCTTTAGTTAAACCATGTAATTGTACAAAAAGATTCACTAATTATGTGCAAAAAATTAAGCTCAAAACTCAGTTATAACACCTAGTATCGCTATCCTAGAATTTAAAACCAATAGGGTCATTTGGTATGGGAGATTATCCCTTGGATTGAGATATGTCATGTGATTAGTTATCACACCATATATTTGGAATAACTTATCCCATTACTATAGTACAAATGGTGGGTTCCTGGACTAACTAATACTCCTAACCAAACGAAGTATTAAATAATCATGTATTTTCATACAAAACGATCCCATAGAGCTCAAATCCTGGCGAGCACCTTCCCCAGATTTTGTTGAGTAAATCAAAGTCACAAGACGACAACAACAACATACCCAGTGTAGTTTCACAAGTGGGATCTGGCAAAGGTAAGACGTACCCAGATCTTACACCTACCTTTGTAAGATATAAAGGTTATTTTCGATAAACAACATCAAATTAAAATCAGATTTTGCACATACCTGATCATTTGAGTCTTTTTCTTTTTCCATTGATATTAGGGCTTTACTTTACACATACCTGATCACCTAGTTCAAGACATCTTAAAGTAACTTGATGTTCCTCCATTGATAGTTGACGTAGAAGTAAGGGCGGTTCAAAATAAGTCTTCTGAGAAAGATGTTGAGAAACAATCTGGAACTGATTTGGTAGAGCATAGTCAGTTAGGAGGTGATAGCGGACGTAGAAAGATGAGTAAGAAGAAGTCTAAACCTACTGTCTGTGATAGATAAGAAAGACTTTATTCATGTTGTCGTGGAACAAGCACAACCTGTTTATGATCCTATTTGGAGGTGAAGCAATATTTCACAGGCCATTTGCTTGGGGTGATAATTTATCAATATGGACAATGTTGTGTTGTGAATGAAAATGTCTGTTTTCTTGCACTTTTTCTGGCAGGGGTGAATTTAACATATGGAACAAAGAGTATAAGTTATTTGGTGGACTTGTTGCTCACCTATCAGTCAAAGCATGCCAAAGGGTTTCCGAAGAAGCAAAGTTATTTCCACTTCTTCTTCACTTTGAAATGCTTCCGAAATCTGATCTATGGCCTAAGAGTTTCAATACGTCAGGGCCTAGTGATGATGCCATTGCATTGTATTTCTTTCCTTCATAAGCAAGGTAATTACTTTATATTTTCACCATTGTACGCTTAGTTTTCATCAAATTCACTTTGTTGTCATTTTCTTTTTCTCGGTGCAGATACGAGCAGGATTTTGATCATTTGGTTGAAGATATGATTGGTGGAGAACTTGCTCTCCGAGCATTTATGATAAATGCGGAGCTGTTGGTTTTCACATCCACAGAACTGCTCCTTCGTCACTGGAGTAAGTTTTTACTTGATATTAGATAAAAAAGAAAGACGAACCACAAACAGCTTAGATCTTAGTTTTCATTAGATTTTGTTATTTTGGTGTCCATTGTTAAGTTGTTTGAGGAAACTGGTTGGCAGGATTCAAACAGAAACACTACTTATGGGGCGTTTTTAGCGCGAGGCAGGATTCTAGTAGCTTTCAAATGGTATCAAACGGGTTTAAATCAGTGATACGGCAAACTCCTGCGAATGTTTTGGTTGCCAGAGATCCGATAAACCTTGTGAAAGCCAAAACTTGGCATGCTGAGAGTCTTTTTAGCCCTTTAAGCAATAGCACAAGTGTTATGAATACAAATGGTGATGTGGAGGACAACTTGGCAGCCACGGTGGACAAGAATAGTGCTCGGCCTAGAAGGAGCAAGCGCGTGACAATTCCCCCTAGAAGGTTGGCAGATTTCGATTTTAGACCTTTAAGCAATATCGCAAGCTTTCGGTCCGGCACTTCCTGAAGCATCTGTACTCTAATTTTCATGTTGAGCTTCTCAATATGAGCTTGTTTCTGTACCATTTTGTGGGCTGTTGGTAAAATAACCTGGTGAAAAAAGTGGTGAAGCTGGTCAAAGTTTGGCATTTAAGGGGATGAATCCATTATCCACCAGGTTTCAGATCTTGGTGTTGTTGGTTCTCAAGGATTTCTCGATTATCAACAAATAAAAGGGAGTTTTTTTCTTCAATTCAAGAATCTGATGTCATATGAAATGTAATGTGTCATCTGCTTAGCTATACAGGGTAGATGGTTGGTAGGCAGCAGGCAGTAAATTACAGTATGGAGTCTGATATATGGCTTGTGATTGTCGCAGGTTAATATGTTCAGCATGTTACCTGTATATTAGATGGATGTTTTACTTATAGGGACGAGGATTACACAGGGATAACAACGGTCGCTCAATTATTGATAAATTCTTATTATTGTCCTTGAGATAATGACTCATCACAATTAACTTTTAATCCACTAAAAAATGTGTTAATTGGCTAATTAATTTGAAAAGTATTTTTGTCCATACTAGAGCAATCATTTGTATTTGTACAAGATTCCGGAAGTGTTTCTAGGTGTTTTTGAATGGTAGCAACAAGAATAATCATAACAACATACTCAGGGTAGTTCCACACGTGGGTAATTGCAGAACCTAGTTACTAACACCTAGTATCCTAGAATTTAAAACTCATAGGGGTTGGTTGGTACTGGAGATGGTATAGACAAAGTTATCTCATGAATTGGGATATCCCACCATATATAAGAATAAATTATCCCATTATTATAGTAAAAATGGTGGGATAAGTAATCTCCGGACTAACTAATACTCCTAAGCAAACGCACGATTAGATAATACTGTATTTTATCCTGAGATTATTATCCCATATCCCTCATACCAAACAACCCCATAAAGTTCAAATCTTGGCGAACACCTCCCCCGGATTTTGCTGAGTAAATCAAAGTCACAAGACACCAACAACAACAACAACAACATACACAGTGTAATCTCATAAGTTGGATCTGGAGAGATAAGATGTCCCCAGACCTCACAAGACACCAACAACAGCAACATACCTAGTATAATCTCACAAGTTTGATTCGGAGAGGGTAAGATGTCCCCAGACCTTACAAGACACCAATAACATACCCAGTGTAATTTTACAAGTGGATCTGGAGAGGTAAGATGTCCCCAGAGCTTACAAGACACCAACAACAACATATCTAGTATAATCTCACAAGTGGGATCCGGAGAGGGTAAGATGTCCCCAAACCTTATAAGACACCACCACCACCACCAACAACAACAACAACAACATACCCGATGTAATGTCACAAGTGGCATATGGAGAGGGTAAGATGTACCCAGACCTTACAAGACATCAACAACAACAATATATCCAATATAATTTCACAAGTGGAGTCGTAAAGGATAAAATTTAAGCAGACCTTACCCTTAACTTTATGTTATAGAGAAGTTATTTTCGATAGACCGTCACAAGACAACATCAAATTAAAATCAGATTTTGCACATACCTGATCAACTGAATCTTTCTATTTTTCTTTTTCCATTGATAGTAGGGCTTTACTTTTTGGTTCTTCCCCAAAAAAACCATAAACTCATTAACCCAAAAGCAATTCCTCCCAATGTCGGAATCAATGGTCCTGCATGAACATCGTGTTAAATAAACACATGAAGGAATTAATTTTACACCATTAAATGGAAGAAAATTTTACCGGAAAATCTCTATCAGCAGACGCCATGTATGTAGAATTGTGTAACTAGCAGTAAACTCCTAGCTAGTATTTGAAGCTCACTAAATTCCACTTCTTTTAAGTTATTGATTTTAAATTGATAATTTATGCTTGCTCTGTATCAATTTACGTGGCACTATTTGAAATTTGAATTTTGAATTCCATTATTCAATATAAAGGCTCAAATATATCATATATGTTAAAAGTTTGGCTGATCTATGTTATTATGTTACAAAACATTATTCGTGCCATTATTTTTTAAGAGAAAATGCATAAAATCTTCCTAAAGTTGAACGTGATTTGTAAGTAGGCATTTTAAGTTTGCGGGGTTCCTACAAAATTTGTTAAGACCATTATAAATACCCCTTTTGACCCATTTTCTCACCAGTCGTATTCTCAAGCAACAGAGGCGCTGTTATTGAGTTCAAGGCTGGTGAGAAAATGAATCAAACGGGATATTTACAATGATTTTAACAAGTTTTGTGGGGGTAACAGAATCTCTGCAAACTTAAAATGTCTACTTACAAATTACATTCAACTTTAAGGAGGACTTTATACATTTTAGGTCCACGTCATCAAATTCAGATCAACAAAATTATTTAAAATCAAAATTAAAAATCAAATCCATTTAAATAATACCCAACCCATTTACCTTTTATTCTCTCACCACACCTTATAGAGTTAATTACACTAAACATCTCTGCTCACATCGATGCAGACAATATGGGTCCTCTGTTCTCCCGCTAACGAATTTGCTTTTACTGGTTCATATCGCTCTATAATTATTTAGTATAAATTTAGTTTGATAAAAATATAAATAATATGTGTATGAAAAGTGTATGTGAAAAGTATACTAATAAATATGGTTATAATATGTATATATATTGTATAAAGCATGAATATAAAATGTATATGAAAAATATACTGATAGAAATGTATACAATAGGGGATATCCTACAATAGGTATAGTGTATATATATTGTATAAAAAGTGTATAATAAATATATATCATATATAATATACATTTTCAGCTAGTGCATTTCATATTAAAATAAAATAAAATAAATAAATATATAAAAAATACATTTTGGTTACAATATGTCATTTGGTTTATGTTGTCATTTGATTGTCAATATTTCATCAGGATGACTACTTACGTATTTGCCCTTTCTTTAATAGGTACTTTACCCTCTAAATATATGTTCCACAACAACAACAACAACAACAACATACCCAGTGTATTCCCACAACGTGGGGTCTGGGGAGGGTAGAGTGTACGCAGTCCGTACCACTACCTCAGAGGTGAGGTAGAGAGGTTGTTTCCGATAGACCCCCGGCTCAAGACAAAAACAGTCTCAGAATAGGCTAAAAAGGACGCAACAAAGATACAGGATACAAAAACATGATAAAACTACAAGAGACGATAGGAAGTAATATGTAGTAACAAACAACAGACAGAAGCAGAACACTGCCACAAAATACTACTACGAGGAATCCAAGAACAAAAAACTATAAGCGAGCACTACGATTACTAGTCAGGACAACAAGGAAAACACTCCTACCTACTAGCCTACACACACTTCTACCTACTACTCTTCTACCCTAATCCGCGTCCTCCACACCTTCCTATCTAGGGTCATGTCCTCGGTAAGCTGCAACTGCGCCATGTCCTGTCGAATCACCTCTCCCCAATACTTTTTCGGTCTACCTCGTCCTCTCCGGTATCCATCCATAGCCAACCTCTCACACCTCCGCACTGGAGCATCCGTGCCTCTCCTCCTTACAATAATTTGGTCGAGTTTTACATGATTAAGCAACCATATTCCTAGTGTTAAGACCCTTGCTCGCAAAGATAAAAATAAGCCTTAAGAGGATTAAAAGGATCGATAAGATCAGTTTTTGCAGGGGTGTGCCTTGCAATAATTGAATCTCTTTTTTCGAGTTTCACCATCCATAATGAACCTCCAACCTGATTGAATAATTAGTACTTGATAATATCTTGTTATCACATAAAAAAATTCTTTTATAGAGTGTAAAGAATAACTATAATATGCAATCATAAAATTTAATATGCAAACTCAATTTAAAGGTAAGCTAAAACCCACACTTTTTATGTCCATAGATTCAAAATTTCGAAACTAGAAGATTTACCTAAATTAAGTGGTATTATAAAAAAAATGATTTCCAATCCATATTTGATATCCATGTTTGAATATGACTAAATGAAAATTTGATTTAAAATCTTTATTTTAAAAATAAAACGCTTTCTAACAAAGTGATATTATAACTTTACATAACTCCAATATCGATAATGTACGTTTGTATCTACACTAGTCTTCGGAAGAAAAGGAAATAAACAGAATGGGGTGAAGAGAAGAGAAGAAAATAATGAATTATTTTGCCACTGCATAATTTAATTACTCATATTTTATGTTAAATTTGTTCTATTATTCTATATATGAAGATAATATAATTTTAAAAAATAGTTTAACTGCAACATATTTCCTATATAAAAAAATAAAAAGAATACATATTTAATTAATTAAAAACTAAATATGCTCAATCATGTATCACAAGAAGCAATATTGTTAAGGACAAATAATTGAGGGACTAATAGTATTATTATCTCTCTATGTTGGATTAGCATCATCTCCATTTTTTTGTTTTTCCTTAAATACCCAAAATTATACATTGCCAACTCATTGATGAAAGGTTCTTTTTTAAAAAAGAAAAATGACTAAGTAGCCTTTCACTAAAATAATAATTGATATTTTATACTCCATATAATAAACCTTTGAGTTTCGATTCTTTTTTTGAATTTTGCTTATAGCGGGAGTTTTAGTGCACTGAACTACCACTAATATATTTTATATTCTGTATTTTTTTGTTTGATTTTAACTTGACGCTGAGTTTAACAAAGTAAAAAATAATAATTTAATTCTGTGGTCTTAAATTAAAGATATGTCAAATATATCAAAATATTTTTTAATTTTATAATCTTAAATTGAAGACATGTGACACGTACCAAGATATTCTTTAATCTTATGGTGTTAAACATGTTACGTGAAAAATTGAAATTAAATAAATGGAAAAAAAGAAGGAAAGAGATATTCTTTTTGAAAGAAATAAAAATGAAAATAGGGACAAATAAATTGAAATAGAGGGAGTTCAAAATTAATGTATATTTTCTTGCATATTTGATTAGGTAATTATTTTGAGGAATCAAATTCAAATATTTATTAATAAAACCCTATAAAATTCTTGTCCAAAATTTTCCCAGTTCACCCTTTTTATTACCCTTGCTTCGAATGGCACTTTTTAGGGATTTAGCAGAAGAACAATGGAATTGATTTTCATTCCAAAAAATTGTTACCAAATTCTTCCAATATACATGATATATACAGCTGCGAGTTTTCATTAACCTTCTGAATTTTCCTCAATTCTTATGCAGTTGTTTCTGTGTTCTTAAATTTTGTTTCTGCCATGGTATGTTCATAAGTGCTTCCTCATCAGTTCTTTTGTTCGCTTCAGTATTAATTCTCTTTTGATTTTTGATTTATGGCAAGTTATGATTATCTCTGTTGACTGTCATTGTGTTCTCAATGTACTAATTTCTCTGTTCACTTGTACTTGTTCATAGGACATAAATGTGCCCTTTAACTTGGCCTCAACTGACATTTATGCCCTCCAACTTTGGGCATGCACAAGTAGACACTTAAACTTGTATAAAGTTGAATAAGTAGACAAACACTTCCTACGTGGCAGTTCGCGTGAGATTGATGCCATGTAGTACGTGTGTGTGTATTTGTTCAGCTTTATACAAGTTTAAGTGCCTACTTGTGCACACCCAAAGTTGGAGGGCATAAATATCAGTTGAGGCCAAGTTAAAGGGTACATTTATATATTATGCCTAATATCTATATTGATTGATGTTTAGTATTAAGTCTTGGAAAATGATTTGGAGAATAAATAATTAATGCTTTGGTCTAGTGGTAAGAGCGTAGCACGTGATGTGTGGGTTAGGCGCACTTCATGAGTTCGAAGCTCTAGACAAAAGTCTGGTATTTAAGGGGAGAAGGGTAGAGGGGCAGGCCCATTATACAATTTAAAAGGTCATCAAAAAAATTAATGCTAAGGGTAAAACATGAAAAAAATAATTGTCTTTTTTTTATATGTTAAAAGTGATAAAATAAAAGTAAAAATTCTTTTTTTTGAAATAGTGGACAAGTAAAAACGAATGGAGGAAGTATTTCTTATTTTAGAATATTGTTGTTCGGGTTAGCTTGTGCGCACCTGGACGTATTCCACGTGATACCTGCTATGCATGGTGGAACTAGGATTTTTGGGATTCAAAGTATAATGAATTAAACATAGGAAGAAGCCTATGGAGATTTGATATCAATTATATACACATAAAAGATAATTTTGATGTTGTATATACAGTGTAATTTTCTTTGATTAAGGGGATTCGGATTGCAGTACCCTAGCTCTGCCCATGCCTGCTATCTCTACTAACACATGTACCGGGTAACTATCTCCATCTAGGCTTGGGTAGTTGAGAAGAAATTGTATGGTGTTTTTGTATCCGTTGGGGTTTGAACATTAGACCTCGTAGTTCTCAATCCCAATATGGTGGATATATCTTTTGCTTGTTTTAGAACCGTGGTGTTCGGAAACAGCCTCTCTACCTTCACAAGGTAGGGTCACCACCTTTTTTTGGATAACTAATTTAGTTGTATTAATCACCAAGTGAACTGTACAAATCCTTTAGCTTAGCTTAGCCACATCCCAGCTTGCTGATCACAAAGAGAAAATCAAAGAACCGAAGAAGCTACTTTCGCCTTTGACACTGCTACAAAAGTAGTAAAGTCCCCTCCAAGAAATGTAACTTCTTAGTATTGAAATTGTTGTAGCAGCACCCCCTTCCTAGACCCCACTTGTAGGATTACACTGGGGTGTGTTGTTGTTTGTTATTGAAGTTTGGGCCAGCTTGTGCATACCCAGACTGATTTAACGGGGTACCTGCTACCAATGGTGCAGCGAGGATTTTCAGGATTCAAAATATAATGAAGTAATCATAGGAAGAAGCCCTATGGAGATTTAATATCTATTATATACACAAAAGATATTTTTGATCTTGTATATGCATTGTAATTTTCTTTAATGAAGGGGATTTGGATTGCGGTACCCTAGCTCTGCCCATGCTTGCTATCCCTACCAACACAAGTACCGGGTAACTAAGGCTTGGGTAGATGGGAAGAAATCACCTGGTATTTTTGTATCCATTGGGGTTTGAACATTAGACCTCATAGTTATCAATCTGTTTATATTGACCACTAGGCCACATCTTTGGCTGAAATATGGTGGGTATATTTATTGAATACCTCTTTTGGCGTTCAGGGATGTATTTAGTTTTATACCACCAGGTTTACCATAGACAGAGAGAGCAAATGTGTATCCTATTCAGTCTCCATTGACAGCACAACTCTGAAAGATATTTTTACTTGTGGATTTGCTGTTTCGCCATATTCTATTTGTTACGGTTGAGCTATCAGTTTACTTTGCTTGTTATAGTTTGTGGATTGTGAAATTGTTTGGACAAAATAAGAAATTTCATGGGTAGATGTGGTTTTATTGTATATGAATTCTTTTACTTAAACGTCATTAACCTGCTTATAATTGCATAAACTCCAGCATAACGCTAGTTTGGCATTATTTGTATATTGCTTTGCATATGAGTGCATTATTAATAATTATTTCACCATGTTGTGCAGGTGACAATATGTCTACAGTGTGGTGACAAAGGATTCTCTAATGCCTTTGTTTTTTGTGTAAAATGTCTTGAAGTTGCTGTACATCGGTAAGTTAGATTGTTACTAAATGCCATTTTTAAAGTTCAGTCATTTTACTGACTCTTATTAGCTTTTGTTTTTTGCATTTTTGCTCTCTTGCATGAAAATTTCTGCTCTGCTGCTTTGCATGAACATGCAAAGAATCGCTTATCACTAGCTGGAACATGTATATTAGTTGATGATGGAACTAAGATGAGTCCCTGCGAATCAACTACTTCATTGGCAATCTTTCTTTAATGAAAGTCATCTGTTGAACTTTCACCAGCTTGCTAATGACCCTTTTCAACCTCTCTGTTAGAACCTTTGATAGTAGCTTGTACACACTTCCTGTAAGGCTTATAGGTCTAAAATCTCTCAAATCCTTGGCTCCTGTCTTCTTAGGAATCAAAGTTATGTAAGTTGCATTGAAGTTTTTCTCAAAAACTCCATGAGAATGGAAATTCTTGAAAGTATCCATGTTGTCCTGCTTCAGTACTTCCCAACATTTGATTGAAAAACTCATTGTGTAGCCATCTAGACCAGGGGCTTTATTCACGGCACACATCTTCGGACATGCATACACCTCTTGCTCATCAAAATCCCTTTGTAGAGCTTATTTTTCAACTTCAGTGATGAGTGATGACTGGGTAATTGATAAAATTGCATGATGGTCTCCGGTCTAGAGCCTCAGAGTAAAGCTTCCTATAAAAATCAACGATTCCCCCCTTAATTCCAGCTGGATCTTCCACAGTTTCATCTTGAATCACTAGTTGGTCTATATTACTATTTCTCTTATGAAAAAAGGTTGGTGTTCTTGCCCCCCTCCTTGAGCTCATAAGGCCCTAGATCGTTGTCTCGATGCAATTTCTTCATTTTTGATGTGTTCTCCATATTCCACCAGAAGAGAAGCCTTCAGTACTGATTCCTCTTCTGTCAGAATTTTGTTCTCCTGTACAACATCCAGATTAGCCTGTTGACTCAGAAGCTGAGCCTTTTGAATACCCAGGTCGCCTTGGCTGCTTCTGCTCCATTTTCTTAACTTGCCTTTTAAAGCTTTGAGTTTGCAAGCCAAGATGTAATCAGGCTTGCTTGTGAAGTCAAAAGAGTTCCTCCAGTCTCCGATTTTCTCCACCAAACCTTCCGTGTTCAGCCACCAATTATCAAATTTAAAATAGGATTTTCTTTCCACATTGCAATGAAACAGGACTGTGATCAGACTCCAATCTCTGCAAAGTTGTCTGTTTGATGTTCTTGAAAATGTCATCCCACTCTTGAGAGATTAAAATTCTATCAATTGTAGAAGCAATCCTAGAATTTTCTCCCTTGAACCAGGTGAAACATCCCCCTTCCAGTTGAAGGTCCATCAGATCCATGTCTTCTATAAAATCTGAATATTCTTCCATAGCTGGAGATCTTCTTTTGCAATTTCGTTTCTCGGACGGAAACTTTGTCACATTAAAATCTCCACAAACAGCCCATGGCCCTTCCAACAGTCCCCTAACAACTCCTATTTCCTCCCACACGTTTTCCCTTTCCAGATTGCAATTTGGGGCATATACTCCAGTTATGTGACACTCAAAATCTTGAAGAAGTGCCACAAACTTGCAAGTAAGAGTATATGATCCAATTTCCAAAGTCTCCCCTCTCCAAGCTCTACTATCCCACAACATCAAAATTCTCCCTCTAGTGCCACTTGCTTCTAGGCAGGCAAATTTCACCCATCTCCCTCCCCATAACTCTTCGACAATCTCTTTTACATCCTTCTCCAACTTAGACTCCTGAAGACATGATATCAGCCTTCCAGTTGTACATAAGGCTCTTTACAATTCTTCTTTTAATCCTATTGTTTAATCCCCTCCACGTTAACAAGTCGAGTTTCATTGCAAAAGGTTGCCATCTTTTCTCCGGACTCTCTTCCCATCACTTTTGGACTTAACATCAAAGAGGTGAGCCCCTTGAGTTCCTGTGTCCCTTTGTTTCTAGGCCTCTTAAAAGATGCCTCGTCTCCATGAGCCTTGCATGTCTGCTTTATCTATTTGCATCAGTAATTCCAATGCTTCTTCCTCATGCCCCTGGAAGTCGAGCCCGAGAATTTTACCAAGAACTTGAGTTGCACCACTCTCTAGAGGGGAAATATCAACTGTTGTGTAGTCGCTCAAACAAGACATCAACCATACCCACAGGCCAAAGCTGGAGAGAATGTACTGTTATGTGGTTGCCCAACTAGATTGTCAACTACACGCACAAGAGGCTGAATTTGGTGAGATTTCCTTGTTATGTGCGATCACACACCCTAGAAGACAGCCACACATCACCCCATTACGCCAGAGGTTTCATTTCAGTTGTTTTACTGCCCAACTCGGTTTAATTTGTGATGGGGCCCTTCTTCCCTTAAACCTAGGCTATAAGTAGATCGTTTTTAGCTTTCTAAGGCCGATTATGCTGATTTTGACTAATTTAGAGGTTTGGAAAACACTAAGTTAATGAACAACTCAATGGATTCACAGTTTAAGTTGAGTTTATCCTCATGGTAATCCATCTATGGTTCCTTGAATCACTTGTTTATAGTTCTAGTTTGGTATACTGATGGAGGTAATTAGTATCTTAGGCTGATTGTTGCCTTGATTGCTCAAAACTTGTGTCGTAGTCTCTCTATTCTCTTGTTTTTTCCTTTGTCTTTATAATCAATTGATCTGGTGTTACTAGTCATTGTCCATCTGTCATGTATCAACTTCTTTCACCTCCTTTTTGTAATTTTTGTTTTCTATGGCATGGTTGTCATTAAATACTGATATGGGTTTTAGGTTAACCTTTACATGTCATTCTTTAGTTTGTTAATCTTCCATGTTTTAAATCTTTTCAGTTACTGCCTTGATAAAGTTCCCAGTACATTTGATGAATATGTCTATTGGGTCTGTGATGATTGTGAGGTGAAGGTGCCAAATGAACTCACTATCAGGGATTCCGATGCCGTCCCACCTGAAAATTGCACTAGTTCAAGACATCTTAAAGCAAGTTCTGAAGAAAAACTTGATGTTCCTCCATTGATAGCTGAGCTAGAAGTAACAGTGGTTCAAAATAAGTCTTCCGAGAAAGATGTTGAGAAACATCCTGGAATTGATTTAGTAGAGCATAGTCAGTTAGGAGGTGATAGCGGAGGTAGGAAGATGAATGAGGAGAAGAAGTCTAATCCTACGTCTGTGATAGCTAAGGAAGACTTTATTCATACTGTCGTGGAACAAGCACAACCTATTTATGATCCTATTTGGAGGTGAGGAGATATCTCACAGATTATTCGCTTGGGTGATAATTTATCAATACGGACCTGTTGTATTGTGAATGAAAATGTCTGTTTTCTTGAACTTTTTCTGGCAGGGGTGGTTTTAACATATGGAACAAAGAGTATAAGACACTTGGTGGACTTGTTGCTCACCTATCAGTCAAAGCATGCCAAAGGGTTTATGAAGAAGCAAAGTTATTTTCACTTTTGCTTCGATTGGAAATGCTTCCGAAATCTGATATATGGCCTAAGAGTTTCAATACATCAGAGCCTAGTGATGACAACATTGCATTGTATTTCTTTCCTTTGGATGCAAGGTAATTACTTTATATTTTCACCATTTTACGCTTAGTTTTCGTCAAATTCGCTTTGTTGTCATTTTATTTTTCTCAGTACAGATACGAGCAGGATTTTGATCATTTGGTTGAGGAGATGATTGGTGAAGAACTTGCTCTCCGAGCAGTTGTGACAAATGCAGAGCTGTTGGTTTTCACATCCACAGAACTGCCCCTGCATCACTGGAGTAAGTTTTTACTTGATATTTGATAAAAGAGGAACCAGAAAAGCTTAGATCTTGGTTTTCATTAGATTTTGTTATTTAGGGAACCCATCGTTAAGTTGCTTGAGAAAACTGGTTTTTCGCAGGATTCCAACACAAACACTACTTATGGGGCGTTTTTAGAGCGAAGCAGGATCCTAGTAGCTGTCAAATGGTATCAAACGAGATTAAATCTGTGATACTTCAAACTCCTGGGAATGTTTTGGCTGCCAGAGATCAAGACCTTGTGAAAGCCAAAACTTCGCGTGTTGAGAGTCCTATTAGCACTTTAAGCAACAACGCAAGCTTTGGGTCCGGCACTTCCTGAAGCATCTGCACTCTACTTCTCAATATGAGCTTGTTTCTGTACCATTTGACTGACATGAAAATTTTGAGAACTCACGGACGCGTTTGTGAGCTGTTGGTAAATAAACCTGGTGAAGAAAGCGGCAAAGCTGGTCTGCAGGGATTTGGTCTAATGGTAAGAGCGCATCACATGCTGTGAGAGTTAGACGCACATGATTGGTTAAGTGAATAAGGGGATGAATCCATTATCCACCAGATTTCGGATCTTTGTGCTGCTGGTTCTCAAGGATTTCTCGGTTATCAACAAATAAAAACGGAGATTTTTCTTTGATTGACGAATCTGATGTCCTGTGAAATGCAACCATATGTAACATGTCATCTGTTTAGCTGTAAATGGTAGATTAAGGGTGGTTGTTTGGGAAACCATGGTAGATGGCTACGCGCGGACTCTTCACTTTCGATGTTGCACCCGTGTCGGATTCTCCAAAAATACACTACTTTTGGAGAATTCGATGCACACCCGTCGTCATTTTGAAAGAGTCCGAGCAACATAGGTAGATGGTAGGTAGGCAGGCAGCAGGTATTACAATCACAGTAGTCAGGTTAATCTATTCTGCATGTATATTAGATGGACAGTCTGCAACTTTTCCTCCCTCTAAAAAGTGGGCATTTTGGAACTTTTTTGACGCTTCTGTAGGAGCTTCCACTTTTTTTTCCCTTAGTGACTCGAATATGATGAAGGTGGAGGGTGTTTATCATCCAAGCAATTCCTCGTCTATTTTGGACGTTTTACTTATAGGGACGAGGTTTAATCATGTATAATTTATTGGGATATCAGCACTTTTAGTCTCAGTTATTAGTAAGTTCTTATTTTAGTCATTGAGATAATGACTCATCAAAATTAACCTTTAATTAATTGAAATGTATGTTGTTGGGCCATTTCTGTAAGAAATAGTATGTTATATTTGAATTATTTTTACAATAGTATTACTATTAAATATAGAGCAACAATACAAGATTAACTTAACAAATGAGTAATTAAATTGTGAAGTACTTATTAGTTATGGTAGATTTAATAAATATTGACAAGTAAAGGTGTAAAAATATACATCTCAACTAATTGAAGGTAAAATATGTTAGTCAAATATTACGAGAACTAAAATTTAAAATGTACTAATAATTGAGGGACCAAGGTGGATGTACCCTAATTTATATTCTCGTAGATTGTGTGAGGTTGAAATTTTTTCTCAAAAAGTAATTACAAGCTTGCAACTATTGTCATAAGAGGGCGATGAATATATGGTATTTTGTGCCAATCAACTTAAAATGTTAGATCCGCTTCTAAGGTTACTAGAAACGACAATTAATTACATGTTTAGCTTAAAAATAGTAGCGTTGAGCTTCTCGACCTATTTTAATTTACTTCACTTGGCTAAGACAATATATATGGGCATTTTATGTCAAAAAGTAAATGGAGGACATAATTAATTTATTTTTAATTAATGAGAAAAGGTTCAAATATGTCATCGAATATTAGAATGGCTCATCTGTATCATCCGTTAAAATTTTGGCTCATTTATATCATTGTCATTGCAAAACAGATTCATCTATGCCATTATTTTTTAATGGTGATTTGCAAAATCATTTTTGCCACATGGCCTCTTATTAAAGGTCCGCATCATTAATCAGACCCATTAAACCTAAAAATGCGGCCCACACCTTACCCATTTCCCTAATCGTGCCATTAGGAAAATAACCCAATTTGGTGATGTGGACCTCTAATAAGAGGCCATGTTGTAAAAATAATTTTTCAAAATCACCGTTAAAAAATAATGACACGATTAGAGAAATGGGTAAAGTATGGGTCGGGTTTTTAGTTTTAATGGGTCAAATTTGGTGACGTGGACCTCTTATTAGAGGTGGCAAAAATAATTTTGCAGAACCAACGTTAAAAGATAATGACACGAATGAGCTTATTTTGTAACGTTAATGACATGAATGACCCAAACTTTTAATATATGACATAAATAACCCCTTTCTAATAATTCAATGACATATTTAAGCGTTTTCTCAAAAGGTCTATTTATTTCACTTGGTTAACAAAAAAAAACAAATTGCTCTTATTTAAATCCCCAAAAATCAACATAAAGTCCTGCAATTGAAGTGCTCTTCAAGACACGAAAAACAGTGTCTCTCTTCATTAGCAAAAGCATTCCGCAAGAGAGTTCGATTCGTTTCTCTAATCACTCTCCAATGTCGGTAAGTTCTTCTTCTTCTTCTTCCTCCTCCGTCGCCTGAACTGCACAATTTTTTTTTCCTTTTTTGCCCTTAGTACAGTTGTAAAACCTAGCTTTTTCTCGTAGATCGAATATTATTAAATCTAATAAAATATCGTATTTTTTTGGTAATTTTGTGAACAGATCTTTGAGTATAATGGAAGTGCTTTGGTTGCGATGGTGGGGAAAAACTGTTTCGCTATAGCGAGTGACAGGCGTCTTGGTGTACAGCTGCAGACAATCGCTACTGATTTCCAAAGGATTTATAAGATACAGGAGAAGCTTTTTATTGGACTTTCTGGCTTGGCTACTGATACCCAAACACTGTAAATTATTTTTCTAATTTTCTGTTTTATGTTTTTATTGTTTTTCATGTATGTGATATCTAGGGGTGGGGTGGGGCGGAGCTAGCTTGGAGCTAGGGGGGGGGTCGTGGTTATAGTAGATGTTGAACCCCATTCAGCTAGTTCGTGTGCTTACTTCTTCATATTTTGAATCCCTTTTTAGAAATTAGCTCTTGAAGCTCACTAATGTACTCACTAATGCTCCATGGGGGCTTGAAATCATGCTTGAGCCATTTGACAAGAAGTTCTGAATCAACCTCCAATATGACCCTGCTATACCCATGTTGGATACACCAAGTAATACCAAATATTGAAGTGAAAATCTTGGCTCCGCCACGAGTGGTTAGGGTTTGAGAATATGTTTTGGATTTGTTAGAGAACTTTTAGCTTTTATTGCTTATGTCTTCATAAATGTCGTGTTTTTGCTTTATTTGAGCCGAGGGTGTTTCGGAAACAGTGTCACCTATAAGGTCTGCGTACACTCTACCCTCCCTAGACCTCACTTATGGGATTATACTGGGTATGTTGTTATTGTTATTACTATAGTAGTAGTGTAGTGGTGGTGGGATTACACTGGGTATGTTGTTATTACTGTAGTAGTAGTAGTGGGATTACCCTGGGTATGTTGTTGTTGTTCCCTAGTAGCAGTAGTGGGATTACATTCGGTATGTTCTTGTAGTATTAGTATTAGTATTATATAACAACAACAAAGTACCCGGTGTAACCCCACAAATGGGGTTTGGCGAGAGTAAAATGTACGCAGGACTTAACCCTATCTTTGAGAATATGTTTTAGACTTGTTATAGAACTTTTAGCTGCTATTGCTTAGGGCTTCATATATGTTGTGTTTTTTGCTTTCTTTGAGCTTAGTGTCTTTCGAAAATAGCCTCTCTACCTTGTCAGGTAGAGGTAAAGTTTGCGTACATTCTACAGTCCCCAGACCTCACTTGTGGGACTATATTGAGTGTGTTGTTGTTGTTGTTATTACTGTAGTAGTAGTAGTAGTGGGGTTACAATGGGTATATTTTATTTTTTTGAAGGTAGCAATTTGTATTATAACAATTTTGAGAATATGTTTTAGACTTGTTAGAGAACGTTTAGCTGCTATTGCTTATGTCTTCATAAATGTTGGGGTTTTGCTTTCTTTGAGCTGAGGGTCTTTCGGAGTAGAGGTAAGGTTTGCGTACGCGCTACCCTCTCTAGACCCAATTTGTGGGGCTATACTGGGTATGTTGTTGTTGTTAATAGTAGTAGTAGTGGTGGGATTACTTATTTTTCACTTTTATTGTATCTAATATGACAATGATATGAAATGAGCTTAAATGAAGAGCTGGGGATTCATATAGCTGGCCCAATTTGTTTTACCCTGAGGCATAGTAGTTGTTATTGTTATTACTATTTTCCCTGCTTCCTAATTGTGTTGGCATTTTAAGCATGTTTTTAGAAATTACCATCATTTATTGAAGGATCCATTTCTTTTTTTTTGTTTTTTTTTGTAGAGCACGTTAATTAGAGAAGTATATTGGAGTACACATTTTATGCGTGGGAGACTTTTCTCCAGCCGCACTTATTCCTTCAGTTCGTGATTACCCACCTGGGAATCATTTCACTTCAGTGCCTAACTATCGACTTTAGTATGCAGCTGCCTGAGTTAGTGATTACTGACTAAGATGCTTCCTGTGGGTTGGGGGTGTGGAGAGTGGACAATAAAGGGTGAAACTGGTGTTTTACTTATTTATTTGGTTCTTCTTTCTTGTTGATTGTGGAATAGGGAGGGGGTGTGTATCACAATCGCTTTAATTAATAGTTTGATTTGTTTGGATTATGCACACTGATATATGCTTTTGGTAATGTTTTCTTTAGGCATCAACGCCTCGTCTTCCGTCACAAGCTATATGAGCTCAGAGAAGAGAGGGATATGAAGCCTGAGACTTTTGCCAGCCTTGTATCTGCTATTCTTTATGAGAAAAGGTTGGTAACTAGTATATGTTATTTGACAGTGTTAACGTTTATTTCCTGAAGATTACATTGTATCATAGTCATAATTGCATGTTCTTCATTATGAATAGCGTTTTCTGAGAGTTGAGGTAATTTTTAATCGAGTATAAAGTGCTTAAATGACTGCCTTCAGAGTGAAAAGCAGTTTTAAAAACTTTGCTGAGTGAAGGATCTCGAAAAAGAACTCTGCTGAGTCAAGCTTATCAAAGTCTTCTTAAAAATATACAAGCATCAGAAATTTAAAATCTGTTTCTTTCATCCATTATACCTAGACCTTCAATACTGTACTATTTCTTTCCCACCTTACGGTTTAATGTTGCTTGGTACTGCCTCTTCTTTCTACATGACCACATGGGTAAACTCATTTAGAAGGAAATTTTTCAGAGATAATTATAGCCCCTAAGTAGAGAATGAGATGGATCTTATTCTCCTCTTCTTTTCATTTCTTCCTTTTTCTCTCTTCCATTGAGCCAAAAATACAGAATATAAAAGGGAATCTAACTCCTTTTTAGTTGTAGATTGTAGAAAAGTAAAAAAAATTGCGCCCAGACTCACAGGTCATTCTGCTTATATACTACCCCATTTCTTAATTCTTTTCGTGACATATGTTTTTCCCTTTTAAGCACTTCTATAGAAAAGTATAACATTTAGGACACCTAAAAAACAGAAGTGTGCATCCAATTGGTGCTCTAGCCTTCTAAGTTTGTTTTATTGGCATTTTATTTGAAAACTTATCAATTAGTAGTAATAAGATTAACAGGTAACAAAGAACCAGGCCCTTCAGCTCATGGTTCCTTATCCGTATGCTATAGAATATAGAAGAACTTTACACCTATTTCAGAATTTTGGCAAAGTATGAACATATAAATTCCCTTGCCTGTTTTTATCACCAGAAGATATCATTTCAGCTACTAGAGCATCCTTACATGGAAAGTCCTTTATAAAAATAAAAACAAACTGTTGTTGCCAAAGGGAAAAAAACAGGTCATTTTAATTTTTTTCGTGTTCCCTTCCAAGTATATATTGGAAAGTCTTTTCTTATCTTTGTCTTTAGTTTTGTTTACCAAGATGTCATTATGAAGCATTGCTTCATTGGTAGTAGTGAAGTATTACGGTGAAGTGTACACTGTACACTTGTAAGAAAGTGCAAGAACCTAGTCGTGGGGACATTGTACCTATTGGTGTTTACAATACTTCCTGAAATATGTTGATTTATGGAAAAAAACTTGAAATAAGTTACAAATCATTGAAGCACGATTTGCCCTCAGGGCTTAGTTCAAGTGGTAAAGGTTAAGAGACTTGTGACTTAGGTCATAGGTTTGGACCCTGCACCATGAAAACTAAGTTTGGATTTAAGTGGAGAAGGGTAGAGGGAGGACCCGAGTTTCGGAGGCTTCTATTGGTCCTAAGGATTCACCGTTGACGAATTTCTTGATCATTCAAAAAAGGTCATTGAAGCACATGTTAAGTTGTGAAAGGTGTTTCTTCTCCATATCTTGTCGTATCCTTTAGATTTGTGAAGATAGATCATGAAAATATTTGGTCCCAGCATATTATTTTTTTGATACATTTAGATCTTCGTTGGCCCCCGTCCTTTTCTTAGACGTATTCATATCAAGCCAAGTTGAACTCCAAAGAGTATTGGTTGAATCAAATGTATGTAACAATTTTGAAGGTCGAGCTCAAATATGACTCAAACTAATGCTTGGTGGGCTGTACAACCCAAGAGTCTAGCCTAGTGATCAATGAAGTGGGGTTAGAGAACCATGAGCTCTCGGGTTCAGATCCCAGTAGAGGCAAAAACGCAAGGTCTTCTTGTCCATTTTCCTAAGCCTTGGTAGCAGAATCACGCTGTAACTATGCTGATGGGAGGTAGCAGGTACCTGGTGAAATAGT
Source organism: Jaltomata sinuosa (assembly GCA_003996215.1). Taxonomy (NCBI): domain Eukaryota; kingdom Viridiplantae; phylum Streptophyta; class Magnoliopsida; order Solanales; family Solanaceae; genus Jaltomata; species Jaltomata sinuosa. The sequence continues at coordinate 987,875 of QJPP01000341.1, read as the reverse complement.
AGATGCGTGTGCAAGCAGGCTGGGATATTTTTTTTAAAAAAAGAAGAGAAGCTAATGTTTGGTGGCTTGTTCCACAATTCTTTTGTGCCCGAAAGTTCAAATCCTCAATTTCAAGTTCAAACTAGCTAATGATCCTTTGGATTTTAGATTAAAATTGACTTTGACTGATGAGCGGGCTGAGACATCGTTCTCTATTTAATAGACTAGATCTGAGGTTTCATTTATTGGATTAGAAGAATGAGAGGAGCATAGAGAGAAAAGAGATGTGAAGAATGAGTAACGACAAATCAAAGGAGAGCAGAAAGGACTGTTTAGTGTGAAAATATTTCCTACATCGTATCCAAAGGTTACTCAAGATAGGAGCCTGAAAAAAAAATAAGATCAGATGACGTGTTCTAATTCATATGAAGTGGTTAATGAAATAATCAAGGCAAGCTCTCAAACTTTCTTGTTGAACATCTCCTGTTTGTATTTGAGCTCAAAAATTAATCAAGCTTAACCTTAGCATTTGGACTTAACGAACTAAACAAAAAATGATCACTCCAAATAGCTGTTTAGTTGGAGCAAACCTGTTAAATCCAATCTGGGTTGTTTGTCTTGTCATCCATGATCGATGCTTCATCAACTTGTTATTAACTTCATTATCCACTTGGTTTTGTCTAGGTTTGGTCCATACTTGTGCCAACCTGTAATTGCTGGATTAGGTGATGATGACAAGCCTTTTATTTGCACAATGGACTCTATTGGAGCAAAGTATGTTGAGTTTTCTTTCTACTGCTTCAAGTTCTAAAATTTGGAGACTTATGTACTCTCCCGGGTCTCCATGGCATTGCACGTTTATAGTATTGCTACTTAAATGTAATGCTTGTCGTGCAGGGAGCTCGCAAAAGATTTTGTTGTTTCCGGCACTGCATCTGAATCTCTTTATGGTGCCTGTGAGGCCATGTTCAAGCCCGACATGGTTTGTTACTGCTCTTGCTTCTTTTTTTTTTGGCTTTATAATTACATAATCCGTCTATAGCTTGAATGCCATATATCACACATCAATTTTTTTCTTGTGTAATGGAAATAACCATCCGCTGCTTTTATTTGATGCTTCAGCTGGCAGTTGGGGATTACTCTATATAATATGCTTTAGAGACAAAACATGGAGTCCCATAGTCGCTGTTCTCTGTTTTGATTTAATAAACCGGCAGATTTGACAAATTGATTTTTTTTAGCAGACACTGCTTGATGGGTGAAAAATCTGACATTAGTAATGTAATAATAGTAGATAATATGAGGAAGAGGAGAGTGGCGGTGATGACTTGGTGTTCTTTTTGATCCTTAAAGCTATTTTATTAGATATCCATCAACAAAAAAGTTGTGGTGGTGAGTTGGTATTGTTTGCGCAAGGAGCAGGTGAACACATCACATCTTATTATATCGCCGGTTCACAACACAATTGTGGATGTTGCACTTTTTTACTTGATAGGACTTTTATGATGCTGAGGAGGGGGTAGAGATTATCACCTGTTAGAAACACAGAGGATTGGCTTGGAGAACATGGCAAAGTATACTACCATGCACTTTTTTTGGACTATCCAGGACGAGAGTAAAAGATTAAGCCGTAATAATGCAAAGAAGTATTTAAAAGTATTTCTATCACATTCTTTTGGTTGTAGACAGAGGATACCACTGTGTACAGATGATTGGGATAGTCCGATAAAGTATTGTGGTTGAGCCATTTACTCACTTCGAAAATTGTTCTCGACACCATCTTTGTGTGATATCACCAAAATGATTTTTGACTAACAAACAAAATGAATAAGATGAGTTTTATTCATGTTAATTGTAAGAGCAGGTATTTAAGTTTCTCTCAAGGTTCAGATACTTTCATTCTAATATTGCATGTACATGATGCTTCAGAATTTTTCTGTTACTTTGCAATGCTTCTGTTGTTTGTCATGCATTTATTTTCATTGGCTTAATGGCTTCTTATTGTATGTTAACATTTCAGGGACCAGAAGAATTGTTTGAGACCATCTCTCAGGCGCTGTTGTCATCTGTAGACCGTGACTGTTTAAGTGGTTGGGGAGGACACGTTTATGTTGTGTAAGTATTCAGATGCTTTCATATGCCTATTTTCTTGATCATCTCTTCTTAATAAGTGTCTACCGGAGTCTCTAAACGAAATAAAAATTACTATATGATCCTCGTATTATCCATCATCTGTTATGTTCAAGATGGTGTTCTTTAAGGCAACAACAAACCGTGTGTGCCCAACATGTTTAGAGGGTTAGGTAGTTTTAGAAAAGTGCCTCCTAAAAGAGAAATAGAAAAAGAAGAGCCTAAAGTGCAGAGAAGAGATGCGTTGTAAGGCATGGCGAGGTGGTTTCGTAGGATTGATGAAGGGATCGCGTTTCAAATGTTGGAGATATGGGTTCTTACTTGGGGAACGAGGGGAACTGGGTTTAGGAAGATGGTAAGTCTTAAGGACTTGGCAGAGAGAAGGGGCTTGGCAAACTATGTTTCTCTGATCCTCCAGAAATACTGTCGAACATGTGTCATACCTTCCAAATATGAATGACGTTTGGAGGATTTGTCGCACCCAGTGGAATTTTTCAAGGATATGAACAACATTGCTGGCAAAAAGGTGATTGGTTGGAGCCTTGGAGGCAATGGTTGTTACATTTTGTATGATGCATGTGGAGGTTCTCCCCAAATCGTGAGTCCGTAAGGGAATATTATGCACCTATTTTGGAAGATCAAGGACTTTGGTTGCCATTTTTCTGTTTATGTGAGGCATTGTCCAGCTCCAGTGGAGTACCAATTTGAACATACTCTTTATGCATCTCTCTCATGGTTTTTCCAACAACAACAACATACCCAGTGTAATCCCACAAGTGGGGTCTGGGGAGGGTAATGTATGCAAACCTTACCTCTACATCGTAGAGATAAGAGGGAACGGTCTCCCGTTTCCCTTTTTTAATTATTGATCCTTGGTGGGAGTGGGATGAGGATCATGACATATTTCTTGATAATATATTAGTTTAAAGTGAGTTGTGTCTCAGATTTTCAATACCTATCTTATTTGTTCCAATCTCTGTGTGGTTTGCAGGACACCAACTGAAGTGACAGAGAGGATCTTGAAGGGAAGGATGGACTAGACACTTGTGGGGGTGCTATACTTGTTCACCATTGCGCATTCACTGGGAGGACATTTCACTTGTTTTGATGAATACTCCACATTTCATATTTGATACTATCGTATTTACTTCTCTCCAAGATTGTTATTTTATAGATTCATTTGTCTGTCACTAATGAATGTTAACATTCTAGTTAGTTTACAATCAGATATTTGATCTTCCCAACAAATTTCTGCCACAACCTATCTGCCATCGGTTTAGGAACTTCAGTACGCCAAAAAAAAAGTACCCTTTCTGTCTCAACTTATGTGTCATGTTTTTCGTTTTTAGACTTTTCATTTACCTCTTGGTGATAATTTATGGCTACTAAATTAGGATGGAGGAAGTAAGTGTGATCATTTTGTTATTGATGGACACTAACAAGTGGGTTTGTCACTAGGAGTGCAACTTTGAAGGAATTGTGTCTTCATTTTTGTTGAAACAATAAAATTAGACTAAGCCTTGCAATTTGCAACGTTCCAAATACTCGAAACTTGGAACTTTAATATAGTCAATTGTTAAGTAGCTGTTTGGACATGAATGAGTTGATATTTGAAGAAATAGATAGTATTGGAGTTTAAGTTAAAAAAAGGGTATTTGGATGTTGAAGTTATCTTTGGACATGAAAACACAGTTGAAGTTTTGCAAGTAAGAACTTGGAAAACTTATGAAATCTGTTTTTCAAACTTCCTATTTCAAATTTTGGAACCGATATTGTACTTGAAGGGAAGCAACATCACATGGTATATTTTAGGCATAATACATGGCAAGTTGAACACTCCATTATTAAGTGTGCACATCTAGACGCTTCAACTCATCTTTATTATGTCCATTGAACACTCAAACTTGCAAAATGATCATCTAGACACCTGAAATTTATGTGTCACGTCAGGTTCGATTTACTTTCCAGCTGAGGCCAAGTTTAAGTGTTTGTTAATGTATTATGCCTAAAATATACCATGTGATGTTGCTCCCTTGAAGTACAGTATGGGTTCCAAAGTCTCCCTTTCTTAGCTGAGGCCAAGTTTAAGTGTTTGTTTATGTATGTATTATGCCTATATTTTACGGCGACTATGAAATACAATCTTCACATGGTATATAATCTAACTTCCTTTCTGAACTAAGAAAGATGGCTCAATCTCCTCTGCAGACAATAGGAAGTTAGTTCTTCCTTGGGCATAAGAAATCCCCAAAATCTCAATACCAAAACAAGTGCCATTTAGCTAATTCTCCATCATCCCTGTAGGTCATGAACCTTGCTGATACTGACACCATTTTGGTCAAGCCTCAGACAATATTGGCTGATTTAACCGCGACATAGGTTTTCCCGGAGAACTGATTAATGACAACAACAATAAACCCAGTGTAGTCCCATGAGCGGAGTCTGGGGAGGGTAGAGTGTACGCAGACCTTACCCCTACCTCGTGGAGGTCGAGAACTGATTAATGACAAAGGAAATGTGTATAGGCAGCTAGAAAATTCTAAAGAAGGACTCAACATTCTTTAGGAGAGATTGCTTCAACAGTGAGTTGGAGAGTAATAGCAAACCTGAACACAGTAAAACTGAAAAGAAAGAGTTGGTAACGACTAACGAGGGGGGAGATGGGTTACATTGTTCTTTATAATGCTAAGACTGTGTGTATCAAGACAAGATACACATACCAATGACTTTTGCAAGCTGATTTCTGTATAGTGTACATACATTGTAAAGGTGCCTCTGTGTGTGCTTGTATATATCAGTTTGGTTGGCCTACGACAACCAGTTAGCAAAGTATCCAAATTGTGTTCACCAAAGACTTTCACCTATAAAATTAAGGATAAGTGTGAGATTTAGAGAACCCCTACTTTGCCTTAGAAGACATATATTCAGTATTAGAATGAAATGGACCTTAATAGAACGAAGCGAATACAGAGATAACATAGCCAACACCAACTATTTGGTATTGAGGAGTACTTGATTCATTGAAATACTCTTCCAGCTCAATAAAACCTTAAGACTTGGAGACAAAGTTGTGATCACGTTGACGAGTTCCAAAGATTTGGACACATGTCTGCCGTAAAACTTCGGCTAGACTTTAGAACGAACTGACCAGAATCAGTAAGATAGTATTACATACTTCAAATGGGTAAGTATGACACACAGCACGATATCATCTATTTGCAGATGGATTGATGGGGCAAAAGTTTCAAGTTTGAGCGCTTGATTTTGCTGGCTAAGAAGGAATCGCTAATCAGCATGCACTACTAGAACTTAAGAACAACCCAATTTTGCCAGTCCACTAGCTGGAGTATACTAACTTTATGAACGGGAAGTTCCTCATAAAACAGAAAGTAAGTAGCCACTTGAGACTCTCTCGTCACACACAGCTATACATCAACACGAATGTGAGGCTTGTATTAAAGATAAACAGGTTAGTACTATTAAGTAAGAGAATTACAACACAGGACCCAAAAAAATTGGGGGCATACCTTCGGCTTTGATATCACCAGAAGGCATGCAGAACGAAGCCCAATGAGGAAAAAAAATGAGCTCATGTCGATTTAAACTGAAGGAGCAATATCAAAGGAATGTAGAATCTGTTCCAACGTATTTCTTCTATCTGGGTCGATAGGACTTTCTAACCCATCAGAGTGAGCAATGTTTAACAGATAGAGCTTGCCAGACGCCACAAATGCAGCAGAAAGTATCCTTTTCAACCCTCCCCTCGTGCTATCAACCTTGTACTCAAACTCATACACTTGAAGACCTCCTTCTCCCGTTCTCTCTGATACTGCAACCACCTCAGCCTCCTTTGTACTTTCCTAAGAGTAAAAGGACATAGTATTATTAGCCGCCAATAATGCTTGCGCGGGGAAGCTAAATTTGCCAACACTCTACAACAATAACTACGTCTAAATCCCAAACAAGTTGGCTACAACTATATAAATTCTCACGGAGCATGTTTCTCCGTTTAAATCATCTCGGGTCAATATTATACAAAATAAAAATGAAAAGTACTAAAAGTTCTCTATATTTCGTATTAGCAAAAGAAGATCTAATAGGAATAAAAGATCCCCACAAAGCATACTACCTAAAGCAACATACTAATATGACGAAAACATATTCCCAACTAAATTGTATCGCCTATATTAGATCTTTTTCTCCATTGTGCCCTATCTTTTGCTAAGTTTGCGTTGATTCCAAGAGATTCTAGATCTTTTGAGACAATTTTTCATGTGATTTTAGATCTATCTCGTCTTACTTTAACACCTTCACTCACCATGGTTTCACCTACATACCGTTGTACATGGGCATCTGCATCTGGAAGTTGCCTCGGGAGATAACCAAACCATCTCAAGTGACTTTCTATAATTCTATCGTTGATGTGTGCTACATGCACCTTCTAATGAATGTGATCATTTTTAACCTTATCTAATTTTGTATGACCGCACATCCATTTTAGTATTCGCATTTCTGCGACACTCATCATCAGGATCTACAGTCTAACTTTCACATCCTTCTATTAAATCCCAAACTTAGAAATCTCACTTGCTGACGGGATTCTTTTCCTTTACCCTTCATCTCAATAGATTACTATCGGATTATGCATTGTCCTAGCCTTCGCTTCTTTGTTGTTGAAGTGAGTGAAAAAGACGTATATAGTTAGAGAGCAAGCTACGAGATACAAATAGTTTGCCCACAAAAAATGACATTAGCGATGAATGGATATAATGAGAACCAAAAAGTGAATAATAACCACTAGAATCAACCCCATCCTATTTTTGAGTTCTATCCAAATACTTTGTTAAAAAACATCAAATGAAAGGACAGCCAGAGAAAAGAAAGAGAAAGCAAAACAGAAGAACGGAAAAAATAAAAGGACTCTGACCTTGCGCTTTTCAGCCAGAATTAGCTTATCTGCCACAAATTGTGGATTCCCGAATTGGCTAAGGGTTGTTATTTTTACAGGGATAACCACGACGCCCACATTGTTGGCTCCCTTGTTTGGATCCTGAAACAGGGCAGTTGCCCCAGCTTTATCAACCTAAAGAACGCAATAACAGCATAATGAGTATCCAAAACCTCTTCATCTGGTGTAACTCTGATAGAGTTAGCATTTGCCCAACATCAGTCATGATAATAAGTTTGGTATAGCATGGTAATCAACACTAATAATTGTAGTTCAGGGTAATGAAATCCAACATATTTGTGGGAGTACAAGTAGCAAACTGAGTACTATTGCCTGTTTGGTCGAGCTTCCAAAAGTGTTTTTTGTTGAAAGTACTTTTCGAAAAAATGCCGTTGGAGAATAGCAGTTTGTGTTTGGCTAAGCAATTTGAAAAGCACTTTCGCCAATATTACACCAGCAATTTATGATTGACGAACACCCCAAAAGTACTTCTAGGAAAATCTTACTTCTTTCCGCTTCTAGAAAAAGAACTTATGTTACTACTCCTAAACACATTGAATTTCAGAGAAGCTTGGCCAAACAGCCTAAGCCATTAGTACGTGTGATAAGGATAATACTCCGGGGATAAAATTTGAGATTAACTTTAAATCCCATGTTTGGTTTGAGGTATTAGCTAGTCGCACGATTATTTTATCCCACCATTTGTGCTAAAATGACGGGATTACTATCTCATATAGAAGGTGGCTGAAATAATCTCACGGGATATCCTTACTTATCCTAACCCGCGTACCAAATGACCCTCAATTAGTGTAAGCATAGGACACTAGTTTGCAGTTAGTGTAAGTATACAAAAAGCAGAATATGTTTTGGTAGCTGATTAATTAGTGAAAATAAGGAAACAAAAAAACTCTCAAACTAATGGAAGGTATTTGGCCAAGCTTTTGGGAGGCCAAAAGTGCTTATTTTAGAAAAGTAACGTGTTTGATAATCTTTTGGGAGAAAATAATACTCCCTCCGTTTTAAAAAGAATTACCTGTTTTAACTTGACACAGAATTTAAGAAAATAAATACTAAGATTTTTGAATCTTGTGATCTTAAATTAAGGATATGTCAAATGTATCAAAATGCCCCTTAATCTTGTGATCTGAAACATGTCACGTGGAAAGTTGGAATTAAAGAGTTGCTAGAAAAGAAAAGGGTCATTCTTTTTCAAACGAACTAAAAAGGAAACTAGGTCATTATTGAAACGGAGGGAGTAAGTGTTTCTGAAGAGCAGCAGAAGCTAACAACACAACACTTAATAAAACAATTGGCAAAACACTAATTACTATTCAAATGTGTTTTAAAAATTTATTAGACAGACACAAACTGTTTCTCGTCAAAATTACTTTCTTGGAAAAAGTATTTTCCAAAATAAGCTAATTTTAGAAGACTAGCCAAACAGAGGCTAGAAAGCTGCAAGTACAAGAATCAATCCTCGATTATTTTGGAAACAATTTAGGGGCAAAGAAAGAGGGGAATTAGACCTTAATCCAAGAAGAAGGTCTTAGGAGAGTGAAACCTTCTACTGAATCTGTATATCTTTCAAGCTCTAAAACCTCACCAATGGCCACAGCAAATCTCGATAAAGGTATAGACAGTAACACTGTCAAAATTGACACATTCACCACTCTTCTTGTTGAAACAGACACAATTAAGCTTCGTTTTTTCCTCCTTTTCATGTCCAATGGAGTAATGGGTATAGTGTTGAAGCCTTGAAAAAAGAATGCATTTTGAAGGGGATTTGAGGAAGCTACTACTGAGCTAAAGACGGACATTGTTACCTTATAATTGAGATATAGAGATGAAGGGAAGTGTCATCTTATTCGTTTCTGGCGCTGCCTTAGATGAACTGAATTGAGGTCCATTTGTTTTCTGGCGCTGTCTTTATTATTAAACTTCGTATCAAGTCAAAATACATCATATAAAGTGATACGGAAAGTAGGGGTGTTCACGGGTCAGTTATTGGTCAAAAATCGAAATCATAACCAAACCAATATAATCGATTTTTAAATTCTTAAAACCAAATCAAACTAAATATAATATACATTTATCTGTTCGGTTCGATTCGATTATTAACCATACACAAAAATAAAAGAAATGATTTACTCAAACGAAAAAAAAGACAACAATTCTTTCAAAAAGAAAAAAAAATACATTGTAAGGTTACCACGTAAAATAATAAAATGACATACTCTAATACAAGATATTTAAATTATAAACAAATTTTGATGAAAACATATGTAAGATAATTAAAATTCTTCATAAAAAATAATAAATCATGTATATATAATTATAAAAAATATGTAATATAATTTATCGGTTCGGTTACTTGTTCGATTTTTTTGAGCAAAACAAAACCAAATCAAATATTATAAGTTTTTAAAAATATAAAACCAAACCAAATGCTAAATCGATTTTGTTCGATTTTTCGATTTGGATGGATTTTTATCTAAACCGTGAACACCCCCGACGGGGAGTATAAGTTATTCGGTAAAACAAGTTTTTAATACAAAAAGAAAATAAACAAAAAATTTCCCAAATGATTTTGGTACCTCCGTCACTCGTGTGGTACTATTACGGCCACTGCAAAATTTCCCCTTAATTCAGTTGTGTGAGCGGTGGAAAAGTGTGCAACGTGGAAGACGATAAATTCGATGTCTGTACAGTAACAGGGCCTAATAATAGTGAAATTGAGAGACCAAATTGGAAAATTATAGTGCATTCTATGGCCATGTCAATGTCCCTGCGACTTTGTTGCCGACCCTCAATTTCTGTAAGTTATAATAATAGTCTTTTATTCGCAAATCGAGGAAAAGAGAACAATTGATAGTACTATTTTGTTTTGATAATTAGTTGGTGATAGTTATTCGTAATCTCAATGATACTTGACAATGCTGAAATTGCAATATAGTTTGTGAATATCAGCAGCAAATTTTATCTGATTGTTGACTTTATTGATGTTTTATGCCAAATTGCCCTAAGTGTTAGAATTTATTAGATACATTTCTAGACATACAGTAGGAACTCGGAAGTGTTTTGACTCTTTTTTTTTTTTGAAAGGGGAAATGGGTGAGGGGATTACAAGGCGAATTGAACCCTCGCCAATAAAGTGAAAATTAAGATAGCCAGGTAGCTGGCCAATCAACTGAGCTACTAAGATGATTATCCTGCAGAAGGATGTAACAATGTATTTTTTTAGTTTGATAACCATGGAGTTCGGGCCAACTTGTTCGTATCTCGGCTAATTTCAAGTGTATTTGCTACCCCCACCAACAAAGATTGAGTAACTTTGTCCATTAACTTAATGGCATTAAGGCTGTCCTTACCTAGTTTTTTTGCATCCGATGGGGTTTGAACCTGACACCTCGTGATTCTCATATTTATATAAGGGGATTCAAAAAGTGCTAGACTATCATAATTGGAAATTAGAACTGTGAGTTAAAGCAAGTGTAAAGCAAATTTTTAAACCTCCTTTATTACTACACCGGAATCTTCCGTTGAGATTCAACAGTTTACACAACAACTACATTTCATATATATAACAAAAAATAGTTCATTTTTGCTCTATTTGGACAGTATGATTTACGATGAAGGGGATTCAATTGAACCCCTTGCCTCCACTTAGCTCCGCAACTGTTCTTTTCGATATTAGAGTTATGGTGCATTTAACATTTAAATTTTTGGTGGTACCGATAAAATTATAGTGATAATGTGTGAATTGAATGGGCAGGGCTTCAATAATAAAAGAGATTTGCTGGGGTTAGAATTGGCAGGTAAGCCTCTGTTCATGAATAGCAAGTTTCCAATAATCGTACTTATTAGTTGGCTCTGGTTTCTAAGCAACTTATTTTCTTGTTTACAGCTTATCAATCAAGTAACCCGATGGGGAAATGGTTTAGTGGAGTGAAGAGGTTCATTCCCTTTGATGGATATGTTAAGTCTGTGCAAACAATAGCACGAATATCATATCCAAAGATCTCATCAGATATTAAAGATAAAGAGCCTTCAAATCTTTTGAGCCACAGGAAGATGGTTCCTTATTCGGATCCCCCTGGCACGGAAGACGTGGACAGTTTGTATGAATTCTTTGATAGGAGGTAGGAATTGTATTTCTTGCTTTTATTGGTATTACAAAATAGAAGTGGATGTTTATCTACTTTTGTTGTGCCAGACTATACTCGGTTGTGCTTGGACAAAATTTGCTTTGTTCGTTGTTTTCTGTTTTTCCTTTTATGTTCTGCACTCATATTTTCATGCGAAGAAATGCTATTTGTTTCATGTATTTCGCATATTCATTCAAAGGACCCTCTCGTTCTTTCTCCCCTATTTTTCCGTGTAGAGCGTTTTGTTGTTGTTGTTGTCTCTTTTTAATCATGTTGCAATAAGAAATTGTGAACCAATTCAATCATTTCATCTGTTTTATGTCTTCTTATATGGGTGCAACAGTGTTCGCTATATTTCATAATCACGTGGCAACTAAATATGAGAAAGAAGGTCAAAATTAAGGTAAAGACGAAATGAATGGAGGGAAAAGAAGGGCTGAGGTTATGTGAATTGTGAAATGTGTTTTACTACAAAACGGAGTGCAACTAAATTAGCGTTTCATAAGCGGATTATCAAAGATATACTACAACTAAAGAATTAATGATCTGTTAGTCTTGGCATTAGAAAATGAAACTTATGACAACCATTTATATCTTTTTCCTTAAGTTCAAGTATTGTGAAGTCATACATTTCAAAAAAGGAAATAAAGAATTATTTCAAAGACATTTAGCCAAATAGTATTGGGTTTAAGAGTCCAAGGAACTAAAGTTTTTGTGATATAGTTCACATAGTATAGATGTATTTTACATTTTGTTATCTGAATTTACTACTATGTTATAAGGCTACATGCAATTTTATTAGACATAGTATGTATTATTTCTCTATCACCAACTAGAACTTTAGTGGTGATTCCTTTGCTGATTCTTTAATTGTACGTCAAATTGGCTGTCCCGTTAGCCGCACTTGAGTTATAAAATACTACTTTCTTTTGTGGTTTCTTCTAATATCAACTATACCATGGCTTCAATTACTGACGAGTTCCTTTCCATTGTTTTTGTAGTACCAAGCTTGTTGTATTGACGGGAGCTGGCATGAGCACAGAGAGTGGAATTCCGGATTACAGGAGGTTGGTTTAAAATTAGATGAACAGGCTCAACGTGCTTAACAGTTTGATCGTTCTCTGAGGTTTGATCATCTGAGTTACATTTCTGAATAAGGAAACGTATTTACTGCAACGGAAAGAGCATTGTCAATTTTAATTTTTTTTATCCTAGCTGAGTTACATTTCAAAAAAAGGAGACACATTTACTATAAAGAAAAGAAAGCTTTCAACTTTAGTTTTTATGCTAGTTGGTGCAATTAACCTTCTTTAAATTGATTTTCTGTCATTAGGATGTCCAGCTTGGGTTCTCAGATGTTAATTGTTTAAGGTGATTTTATAACAAATTCTTGGTTTTCGTCATATCTGAATTACTCAAATCTTGTGGCTTTATCAAAGAGAAAAAACAAAAAGAGACGCATCCAAATTGCTATCTATATTAAAATCTGACTTTTCTGGTGTTGAATATTTAGCTAAATTGTATGATGTGAGGATTAAATCTGAAAGTGCGGGCTAGATGTCCTGTCCGCAACAACTAAGGGCTCAGTATTGTGAAATAGAAAATTCTTTTATTTACTCTGTTTTGAGTATTCCCTGCACTCTTCACCTGTTTCTATAAGGTGGTACGATTGTGTTGAGTTTAATTGTGGGGTTGGGGATTCTGTAACACCTTTTTGCTGCTTTTTGGTCTTATATTAGGGCCTGAATTTTCTGTATGAATTAGTTAAGTAATATACTTTAGGCAAATGGTAATGTTTGTCCCTCTTTTCTTGGCAGCCCAAATGGAGCTTATAGTACGGGTTTCAAACCAATTACCCATCAGGTGATTTGAAGGCATGTGCTGTGATTCTTGGTTCTATTAAAGTGTCATTATTGACTTATAATTACCATTTCTCCCATATCCCGTGGAGGAAAAAAAATGCAACAGTCTGACCCTGAAAGGTAGAACCAAAAATAGCTATAGTTGCACACAGAAGCCGTTCAAATAACATGTTTGCACCAAAAGCATGAAAATGATTTGGCATGATCACGAAATAAATTCTACTATGAAAAAGTTTCGCTTTCATTGAAATTTACAATGTCAGCTTCTATTTGATATGTTCCATCAACTAATGCTTTCTCACATTTGCACTTGTTTATCTGCACTGCCAACATCCAAACTTTCTGATTTAATATTTCCGATGTTTCCAATTGTAGGAGTTTCTCCGATCAACCAAGGCTCGTAGGCGTTATTGGGCACGGAGCTATGCTGGCTGGAGACGTTTCACTGCCGCTCAACCTAGTACAGGTCATATAGCTCTATCATCTCTTGAGAAAGCAGGCCATATAAATTTTATGATTACACAGAATGTGGACAGGTGGTTGGCTCGTCTTTTCAATTTATTGTTGATTTTATGAGCCTTTCGACACTAATTTGTTACTCTTCCTCTCAGGCTGCATCACCGGGCTGGCAGCAATCCACTTGAATTGCATGGGACTGTCTACATTGTTGCCTGTACAATTTGTGGTTTTTCTCTACCTCGAGATCTATTTCAAGATCAAGTGAAGGCTCATAATCCCAAGGTTATCTTTATTCAACTATTCTGTTAATCTAGTAACGTTCATATAAGTCCATATATGGCATTGAAATCACTGCCTAATTATCGATTTGAGTTATGTGAATTTGACTTCATGAAAGATGAGAGAGAAATCTATTTCAGCACTTCACGCAGTACAACGAAAAAGTTAAATATGTTGAATTTTGGATTGATTCAAATTGTACTATGACTCGTCTGCTATTAGCTGCATTGACAGCATCCCACTAAATGATAAGTCCAACACTACATCTGCCTCAGGCTCTGTAGAAACGAATGTATTCCTCCGTCCCAATTTATGGGCAGGAAGTTTAAGAAAGAAAGCTTGACTTTTGAAACTTGTTTGTCTAAAACAAGCCTTATACATTTGTGTGGCTATAAATCATCTTTTTAAGGGTGAAGTAAGAATTTAGAGTTAAATCATTTCTAAATATAGAAAGGTGACACTCTTTTTGGGACAAACTAAAAGGGTGCCACATAAATTGGGATAAAGGGAGTAACAAAAAACTGAAGGACAACTGTTGATGGCATTTTAGCTGTCACACAACCATCTCCCTTACCCTCAACGCATCGGTTCCTCCCTTACCCCCTTTGGCTCTATACCCTGCTGCACCAATTGCTTTACCTTGTCATCCATCATCATCACATCTTAAAGATTTCTATATCGACGGTTCGACGTACAACTCTGCATTACCTTCTTTATGCATAAAGTCGCCATTCATTGATATTGACTGCAATACAGGTCTATTCTGTTTGCATAATAACACAGCTTATGGAATATTTGGATAAACAATTAATAAGTACTGGATTAACTGTCTTCTTGTGTATAACATTGGTTTTCGATGATTTATTTGGCAACATTATTAGAATTTAACAGCTAGCTCTTGATTGTGGTGTATGAGACAGCATCTAAGGGATGTTACAATAGCCAGCCCAAAATTAGAAACTTGAATAACAACAAATCATGCTTTCTTGTTGATCAACCTAATCTGTTCACTTCTTTGTTCCGTTGGCATAAACTGAATTGGAGAAATTATAGCACTGCAGTGGGCAGCAGCTATTGAAAGTTTGGACTATGACAGTCGATCAGACAAGAGCTTCGGAATGAAACAAAGGCCTGATGGGGATATTGAGATCGATGAGAAATTCTGGGAGGAGGATTTCTACATTCCTGATTGTGAAAGATGTCAAGGAGTTCTGAAACCTGATGTAAGCGATTTTCCTATTTTGTTTGATGAATTAGTTTTTATAAATTTGGAGCAGCTTCTTTTTTTCTTTCTTTATGTTTTTTCATTTACTTGAGGTTAAAATTGGTTTAGGAGGCTTTTCAGGAAGAATAATTAATAGTAAATGCGAGATTTTTCCCAAGAATTGTGTAAGATGAAAACTTTCCCTTGTTATCACAAATATGTCAAAAGGTAATCTTGAATTGAAGAAAGAGGCTTACACCATGGAGAATAAGAATAGCCAATAGGTAGAAATGACGTTCAACACATAATACCATGGGAAGAAAGTTCATATGAGAAGCGGAAAATCATAAAAGGAAGAGGTCTTGATTTCAACAAGTAATAAGTCTGCTGATTTATAAATGAAAATTATATGTATACAAAAGAGATATCCCTGCAACCGCTAAAAGTAGATCGCTGGAAAGCTTTAGTAATCACATTATACATCATCTGAGGTGCTTGAGTTTTCTGAACATCAGCAAACATACTTCATTTTTACATAAGAGATAGAAGTCCCAGAGGCTCAATATAACTAGGGAGAGGTATTGTCTGGATAATAGTCCATTTTGCGTACCATTGCTCTTCCTCCAGACTCTGGATATATTCTCCATATCACAGTTGGCTCACAAAATATAAATAAAAATTGTAACATTTCAAAAGGCTAATCTCCTGTATTGACAGTTTACTATGTAAAGCATCCCTACCAACTTTATGGTTCGGCCAGTTTCAAGGTGTCATCTTTAAGGATAAAACTTGGTGGCACCTCCCGTCAGTATGTTAAAAAAATGAGGAAAGTGGCAGGAACCCAAAATCTAAGTAGAGAGATTATTTCGCTGAAGGTAAATCAGAGGCTGCTTTCACTTTTCAGGTCTGACCTGATTATATATCTCAATGCAGGTGCATAAAATGAATGTTCAATAATACGACTTCCGCTGTATTACGTCATGGGATCCTATTGGTTAATACAAACACACTGTGGCTTCAAGTACTGTAAAACATACTTGAACAATCAGATACTTCAAGAGGTTATCTTTAACTGTCACAAGAATAATTGATTAAGTTGTGTGAGTGTTAGTTGGACTTATTCCATATATCTATTCTTTCTCCATGCTAACCATAGTTCCGAATCTAGAAAGAAGGTTGGATCTTGCAGTGCAAACCCGTAGGGAACTTTATTCTCGATTTCGACGTAGGATACCGAAATTCTATAAGCTCCATGTTGTCTTTAATAGTTTGTTCAAAGTTTATGCCACTTATTACAATAGTATTATAATACCTAGTCAATGGAATACTTAACTTCTAAAAGTTCATTAAAAAGGAAAAGACACTAATTCACCTTTGCCTACCCATTTTATATTATGATTATTCGATTAATCATTGTTCCTTCAAATTTATGGTCATATCGACAGTAGTATATTGGTTAAGTCATTTATATGGTACATTACAGGTTGTCTTCTTTGGGGATAATGTCCCCAAAGCTAGGGCAGATGCTGCCATGGAAGCTGCAAAGGGATGTGATGCCTTCCTTGTACTTGGTTCATCTTTGATGACCATGTCCGCTTTCCGGCTTATCAAGTGAGAATTTGCTCATCTCTTCCATATTAATTAAAAGAAAATCTGGTCTACTTGGAAAGTTCTACGTTGTTTGCTCATTTGGTGTCTACGTGCGTCATTTGGTGTCTACGTGCGTCATTTGGTCTCAGAGCAAGCATAAACTTTTCTACGTGGGATTGCAATTGCATGACCTGAGGGTTCATTTGCGAGAGTGTCCCTTCTGCTTTACCTTCTTTTTCCTTTCGAAAAGGGTTTCCGATGGTTTAGGAAATGTATACTTTTTTTCTTTGCATAAACCTGTTAGATCTTTAACATCTTTATTTCCTTCTCTGTTAGTTTTTTTTTTCCTTTTCATCATCCCCTTTTGGATCCTTATATCAACACCAGGACAATAAATCATAAAATTGCTTTGCAACAGAGCTGCTCGTGAGGCAGGTGCTGCTACCGCAATTGTAAATATTGGTGCTACACGAGCTGACGATCTTGTACCTTTGAAAATTAATGCTCGAGTTGGAGAGGTTAGTTTTTTTATCAGTATGAGAATACCAGATGGTGAACTCGAACTTCCAAATACCATACTCTGGGAATTATACTAGTCTGATATACAAAATATAATCTACATATTGGGCAATTGAATTCCCTCGGTATGGAATATCGGAGGTTCTAGTTTCCTCTGTAGTCATCCTTGCATCTATTTTTGTGAGTTCTCTTGCTGCTACGTTACTGGAACCGTCAATTATATTATGCAGATACTTTCAAGATTGCTCCATGTTGGATCGTTGAGTATCCCTGCTTTATAGTTCCAGATTCAGAACAGTGTTAATAAATATCATCCAGATTCTTTTTCATCAGTTGCTGCAATGGATTGTACACTTGGCCGGAATGTGCAAGTTTCCTACACCTCGCGTTGTCTGTAATTCTTATACACTCTACCAAACGACCCCTAAATCCATCCGATGTTGTCTGTAATTCTTAAAAATGCACTGTTAAGTACCATACTCGTGTGTGGACCTCTGTATCCATCATGATGTTTGTAATTCTTAAAGATTTATGCTTGTATAAGATTCTAAGGGAAAAGGGTAAAATACCCCATCACAAGGAAAATGTTAATTAAAGAATTATTGGACTGAATTACCCTTATTTAATTCTTAAACTTAATTTAATACTTTTTCTGTTTAAACTTATTTGACTGAACTTTTTTTTTAGTTCATTTCAAAAAGAACGACTCTTTCTCTTATTAGCAACTCTTTAATTTCAACTTTTTCCATCACATACTCCATCCAAATCACTTTACTTGTTATCATTACTAAAATAGATGGTCCATAATATTTGTCATTTTAGAAATCTAAGACGTAATTAGTTGTCTGTTTTTACCTTTGCTCTTAGTTATAATTATGGAGAGATATTAATATGGTATATAAAAAAAAGTATTAAATTGAAAAAATTAATAAATAAGAATATATTAGTCAAATTACCCTTTACTAAATGTTTTACCTAAGGGACATGTAAATCAAAATGAACTTTAATTTAAAATAATAAGATTTATTTTGTTTAATTTTGTGCTAAATTAAAATAAGTCAAACAAATTAAAACAAAAACACTACTGCTATTTTTTCTTTCACCACATTAATTTTCTCCAACAAATTTATTAGTACAACAAAAGTAAAGATGGAAAGATAATTATTTCTATTCTGGATTTTTAAAATGATAAGTATTATAATTCAATTGTCTGTTTGCAAATTTTGGAGTCAACTCCAGTTTGCATATAAAATACAGTTAACACAAACCATCAATAATGAAGAAACTTCGAGGTTGGAGGGATCCACAAATATAATCTCATTGAGCACATCATAATCCAGTCAACACTTCACATCATCTCTCACCTATCCTATGAAAAGTACTCCCTCCGATTTTACGTGGCATCGTTTAATTTGACATAATTTATTTTTTTGAAATTTATGATTTAAAACACGTTTTAATCATTTTGTTTTATAATCGTGATGTCTGAACTAGCTTGTGTGCACAATTTCTTGAAATATTTGTCACCTCCCATCAGCAATAGGTACCAGGTAACTCGGTGCATCAAGACCAGAATAGATAAGAAGAAATCACCCATTATTCTTTTTCTTTGCTGAGAATTGAACATGATGCTCAACTCACTTTATTGACCACTAGGTCACACTCTCAGATGCACATTTTATTAAGTGTGAATAGAAAACTTTAAAGTTAAATTATTTTCAATTATCAAAAAATAACATTCTTTTTTATACGAACTAAAAGGAAAATCGTATCACATAAATTGACATTAAAGGACTAGCAAATTTCACCATTTTTTTTTATTTATTTTTTTCTCTCTTAACTTTCTTGATTTGGTGGCTGGCCTAAGTGCTTAAACTTCTAGTCAAAGGGCTGTGAACTAACTTTTTTTTTTTTCACACTTTTTATCTTTTGGGTGAACTCAATCTGTTACCCTTTTGAATTCATAGTCTTTAGCCAGGTTTTAGTCATTTTATAGATTTGACCAATTAACATCAAATTTTATTGTTTTGTGGGGCATTTGTTTTTTTCTGGGTTGGGCATATCTGGTGAGTGAGTGCCTTTATTTTACTTATTTTGTATCTAGAGATGTCAATCCTTGTTCTTAGGACTTAGGAGTCGTTTGGTCGGAAACAAGTTATTCCGGGATTAATTATTTCAGAATTATCTCATCATATATATGAGATAACTTATCCCTTCATTATGATATAAATGGTGGGATAAGTTATCCCAAACTTGACAATTAAATAAGACATCAAAATTTATTCCTGGACTATTTATTTTATTCTAAAACTATTTATTTTTATCGTTCTCACCAAACGACTCCTTATTGTCTTGTATTCACGGTTGGTAGGAGTTGTACAAAAATTGCAAGTTATAAAGTAAACAAAAGTATGATTAGTTTAAGCGCTGAGGCGGAATCAGAATTTAAAATTTATGAATTTAGAATATATCACCTAATATATAGTCATGGGCGGAGCTATAAGTTGTAGAAGGGGGGTTCATCGTTGAAAAATTACATTATATATATAAGATAAAAATTATTTTTTACGTATATATAGTAAATGTTAAACCCTTTTGACTTTTTCGTATGCTTACCTTTTTATATTTTTGGTGAAAATTTTAGTTCTGTCACTGTCTATAGCTCGTCTTATTTAATGAGTTCGTAATTAAATATTTATATATATTTAATATTTTTTAATATAAATACATGATTTAAATAAAAACTTCTAGATTTATCTAAAACCAAACTAAATGTTCTAGTTCTACCACTGATCACACGTGAATTTGAATTTTCTACGACTAAGAGTTTCGCCTTTTGAAAATCATTCGCATAAGGTGATTGGGCTAGGCTGAGATAAAATTTTGATGACTCAAAATTTATATCAGCACAAATAATTTTTCCTAAGTCATCGATTGATCAACTCCTTCGTACGTATATCATCAGAATTTCTTAGTTCACGACATCGAATATTTACACTTTAAATGTCACAACTCCTAAAAAAAATTGATTTCTTTCAAAAACATATAATTAATTATCTGTTTTTGTACATTTCATGAATAATCGGGACTTTAAGAGTCCGTTTGACCATGAATTTTTATTCTTACTTTTTTCTAGAGTTGAATTCCGAAAATAATATTTGGCCATAAAATTTTAAAAAATTCAATTTTTACTTTTTTTTCCAATAATTTTTGAAATTTTCAAAAATAACAAAATCTATTTTCACCTTTTTCACTCCAAATTACCCACAAATATTCAAAAACAATTCTAATCTATTTCTCCAATTTCCAGATATCATTTTCACTTTGAAAATAAAAACTTACTCTCTCCATTTTAATTTGTTTGACCTACTTTTCTTTTTAGTCCATTTAAAAAAAAGAGTTAAAGGCTATAAACACGCCTAAAGTATTTCGATTTTTGGAGTTTCATACATGAACTATCAAGTGTGTGAGTTTTCTACCTGAACTATCACAAAATGTTTAGAGAAACACACGTGAACTATCAGTTGTTTGAGTTTCATACCTAAAATTTCAGCTAGAAAACTCAAATAATTAGTACTCCCTCCGTTTCAATTTGTTTGACCTACTTTTCTTTTTAGTCCGTTTCAAAAAGAATGATCCTTTGATCTTTTAGCAACTTTTTAATTTCAACTTTCCACATGACTTGTTTACAACCACAAGATTAAAAGGCATTTTAATACATTCCACATATCTTTAATTTAAGACCACAAGATTCAAAAGTCTTTTTTATTTTTTTAAACTCCGTGTCCAGGGACGGAGCTAGCTTATGTTCTCGGCGAAAAATTATACTATTTTTATATGGTTAATTTTTTTTTATGTATATATAGTAGAGGTTGAACCCCCTTCGGCTAGTTCGTATGTTTACTTTTTTCAATTTTGAACTCTCTTAGTACAAATCCTGGCTCCGCCACTATCCGTGTCAATAAGTCACTCAATATGAAACAGAGGGAATAGTTCAAAGAGAGTATTTTTTTCTATTTTCACGATAAAACATGGCTCAACTATTACTAAAGAATATCCATTATCCACCATAGGGTGGGTGAGGGGGTGGGGGTGGGGGGTGGGGGGGGTGGGGGGCACTTTGACTACTGTGGGTTTGGTGGGCAACACACGAGTGGGTCTCCTTTGTCCTTACCTGCAGCTGCCGTTGAATTCTACTTTTTCTTTTATTGGACTATTATTATATATTGCTTTAACAACCGACTTTTTTTTCTAGTATTTTTTTAAAAAAAATAAAAAATAAAAAATTAAATAAATTATAGTACCTCTCCGTTCTATTTTATGTGGCAATCTTTGACTTGGCACGGTGTATAAGAAAAAAGAAAGACTTTTGAAACTTGTGGTCCAAAATAATCCTTAAATATTTGTGTGGTTGTAAATCATTTTATTACGAGTAAAAGAGGAATTTCAAAGTTAAATTTTTTCTAATTATAGAAAGATGACATTCTTTTTGGGATAAACTAAAAAAGAAAGTATGCCACATAAAATAACACGGAGGGAATAATATTTATTGATTATAAAAAATTTGAATCGTGTATTCAGTGATGTATTCATAATATTTACCATGAGAATTAAAAGTATAAATAAACAATTAAACATATAATTCAAGGAAATTCAATATATAAAATATATACATAAAAACTTTTATCTATATAAATAGTGTAATTCTTTTTTAAAGTAAATTTGGACAAAAAATATTAAGTGATTCTTTCCATCTGTTCTAGCTTTGATGAACAGAATTACTTGGTGAGAGATAGCAGGTTCCATGAATTTGATCGTAATGTGCGAAAATTAACATGGACATCACGGTTATAATTTTTTTTTATAAAACTAATTATTTTTGAATTTTTCATATATAATTTATTTTTTTAGAATAAATTTAAATAAAATTATATAAATTGAGACGAAAAAAAAATCTTTTAAGGTCATCTCTAACTACACTCTAAATTACTCTCTATTCTCTATAAATAGAGAGTAAAAATAGAGAGAGTCACTCTCTATTTTACTCTCTACTCTGCATAGATAGAGAGGATGAATACTAGCTCTCTAAATATAGAAAACTACTATTCATCCTCTCTATTTCACTATTTATTATTTAATTATTAATTTTAGTACTCAATATTTTCATTTTACATGTTTTAAATTATATAAGACCATTAATTAAGTCCCTAATATTTGTAACTATTTTTTATTATAATTTTAAATTTATGTTATTTTTAATTTAATTTTCATAAATAATATTTTTATTTAAGATATAAGTTAGTTTTATTATAATTTATAGTTGTAAAAAAATATCATCACATAAAAAATGTACGTATAAAATGAGTAATTAATTTATAATTTAATCTAAAATTATTAAATTAGAATAGGGGAACATGAAATTGTTAAAAATACAATACATAACATTTTAAGCCAAAAAATTACAACAATAATTTAGTAATTTGGTAAGTGAGCTCCAGATCCACCAATATCAGGAAAAAAAATTAGTGTACGGAATAGAGAATTGTTGTGGCTGTGGTTGTGACGGTTGAACTACTTGATTTCTTTTGTTTACTATCCATCACGTTTTTGGAGAAAAAAAGTGCTTCGTGATACTACATGTATTATATTGCACAATATGATAATCGAGGATGAGCGTGCTCTTAACGCACCAATTCAAGATATTTCGGAAGCTCCAACACCAATGATAGAAATGACAGTAGATGAAAATAATCTATTTGAATAATTTTTACCAAGACATAAAATAAGGACATAAATGCTCATTTTGAACTTCGTAATGCACTAGTAGAACATTTATGGGAGCAACGTAATAATTTTGAAAGTTGAATATTTTTTTAAGATGTAATATTTATTTAATTGTATTTCATTTATGATTTTACTTTTATTCGAATTGTCCATTAATATGTAATTTATATAATATTTGCTTAAAATTTATTTTATTTAAAAATTTGAGGTAAAAAATAATTTTATATTACATGAAGATTTTGAAAAAAGTATGAATAATATGTGGTGATTATGTAAACACAGAAGAAATGATTTATTTTAAAATATGAAAATATAATTGAAATAGAAATAATAATATAATATTGAAGTAAGAGAAAATAGAGGGTAAAATAGAGAGTGATTGGAGAATAAAATAAAGTGTGATTGGAGATGCCATCAATGGTGGAAAGACAAAAAATAAGTGATTCTTTTCATCTGTTTTAGCCTTCGTGGACAGAATTACCTGGTAAGAGGTGACAAGTTCCGTGAATTTGATCGTAGTGTACGAAAACTAACATGGACATCAAGGTTATAAAAAAATGAAAGATATAAAACTAATTACTTTTGAATTTTTCATATATAATTTATTTTTTTAGAACAAATTTAAATAAAATGATATAAATTGAGAAGGGAAAAAAAATCTTTTAACAGCCGACTATTGGATCTCCCAATAAATAAGCGGGTGACGAAAGCAGTGACACAATCGTAGGCACAAGTGGGGACAGGATTCCACGTGTCGTCGTATCATTGGATAGTACTCCTTCTTGTCTAGTCAATGGCTGCGGTCAGCCTTAAAAAACCAAAGACCCCACACACCCACTAGCTTAGACTCTTGATCACCAAGTAACTTTTTTCTTAAAATTACTTCCAAACAACACAACCCCCCCCCCCACACCCCCACCCCACACCCCCACACCACTTTTAATGCTTAAAATAAAAGAAAATGTCTTTTTAAAAAAATATACTCCCTCCGTTCCATTTTATGTGACACACTTTCCTTTTTAGTCTGTCTCAAAAAGAATGTCACATTTCTATAATTAGAAAAAATTTAACTTTGAAATTTTCCTTTTACCCTTAATGAAATGATTTACAACCATAGAAATATTCAAGGATTATTTTGGACCACAAGTTTCAAAAGTCTTCCTATTTTTCTTAAACACCGTGCCAAGTCAAAGATTGCCACATAAAATGAGACGGGGGGAGTATATATTATGTGAACTCATTTGAGTAGGTTTAATAATACTCAATATATTTAGTGTAATCTTATAAGTATAATCTGATGAGGATAATATGTACACAAGTCGAGAAGCAATTAAAAGTGGCAAATAAGTTTGTCAATTAAGTAAAAGTCCTTCAAGATTTAAAAATTAGGTAAAAGTAACAAAAAATTTCATCGGTTTCTAAACTTTTTACTTTAACACTTTTACCCCCACAACTATAGAAGTTGTCCCAACAATTGAAGAAGTTGTCTCAATCACTATTACAGTTGTTCGACAACTTACGCAGTTGTTAGACAATTAAATAGTTATTCGGACAACTAACACAATTGTTTGATAACTGCACGCAGTTGTTCGATGACTGTGCGTAGTTATTTGGAGAAGTTAGACCCTTCTAACTTATAAATATTGTGGGGCCCACTTGTCCCTTTTAATTAATTGAAGACTTAAATGGTCTTCTTACCTCATTTTTCTCCACAGACTTTATCTCTATCTTGGAAGTTAATGATTAGGGAGGTTGTTTTCGATAGAACTTCAATTCAAGTAAAAGCATTATTAGCCATTCTATTATAATTCTCGACCTCCAAATTTTCTTATCTAAGGTAATGTTCTCTGTAAGCTGAAGTTGTGCCATCTCCTGCCTAATCACTTTCTCTTGACTCTTTTTCAACCTATTTTTACCTTTCACAACTCCTGTTACAACTAACCTGTCACACCTCTTTATTGGCGCATTTCTTCACCTCCTATTCATATACTTGAACCATGGCCACTCTCGCTTCCCTCATTCCATCACAAAAGTTACTTCCACTGCTATGTAAAACTTTGTTCGTGATCATATCTCTCGTATTATACCCACACATCTACCAAAATATACTCAACTCACTACCTTCAATTTTTAAACATGAACATTCTTGACTGATCAAGACTCTATCCAATACTACAACAATGTTTTGGTCTAGATATATTTCAATACGTGATTAAAATAATAACTTACGAAAAACGCTAAGAAATTTTAAAAGATAGTATTTTGACTTTTAAAATGAGAAATATTATAACTTTGAATTATCAAACATACTAATACCATACATTCCTTCCGTTTTAATAATTTTTTTTTTCCACACGATATACTTAAAATTATTAGATTAAAAGATATTTTAGTACATATAATATATCTTTAATTTAAAATTATAAAATTTATTTTTCTTTTATTTTCTTAAATTCCGTAACAAATTAAAATAAGCCAAATAAATTGAAACGAGGAAGGGAGTATATATAATAGTCGACATAATAACGGTGGTTCTGTTCCTGCCTGGCTTCTGCTGTCAAACTCTACAGCACGTTTTTTTATTTTATTAATATTATTATACACATACGACCAGTTTCAATCCACCACGTGCATTTTGCCCCCCTCTTTTTCCCTATATATACACTTGACACCCATTCAAATTACTCTTGTGGTCAAAACAACTGAAACTAAACAAAGCAGCAGCAGCAAAAGCAAAAGCAAAATCAAGCAGAGAAGAAAACAGAGTAGAAGGAAATAGCAGAAAATTAATCGAGGAAAGTTTAACTAAGAGTGAGAATTCGAAGGAAATGATAAAAGGAGTAGCCGGAAATCAGCAACAGCAGCAATTGGAATTACCGGCGGGATTCAGATTTCATCCGACGGACGACGAATTGGTGCAGCATTATCTATGCAGGAAATGCGCCGGCCAATCGATTTCCGTTTCGATTATAGCTGAAATTGATCTGTACAAGTTTGATCCATGGCAGTTGCCTGGTAATTTTTGGCTCTTCATTTCTTTCCTACTTGCAAATTCTAGGTTTAAAAAAAAAAAGAGGAACAGATTAAGCTAGCGTTTGACTATAAATTTTGAAAATTTATATTTAAATATCAAAATTTGAGCTTTAAATATTTTAAGTTTTCAAAAACTGTAGTTATTTGAGACTTTCACGCACAAAATTTCAAATTTTATTCAAATAAAATGTATATTGAGAGTCTAAATATAACTTTGAAATTACATGTTTAAACAGTTTTTTTTAATTTTTTTTGCTAAACTTTCTTATTTGTTGGTAAGTGCAGAAAAGGCATTGTACGGTGAAAAAGAGTGGTATTTTTTCTCACCAAGAGACCGAAAGTACCCAAACGGTTCACGGCCAAACCGGGCAGCAGGAACCGGTTATTGGAAGGCAACCGGAGCTGATAAACCGGTTGGAAAACCGAAAACATTAGGGATAAAAAAGGCACTTGTTTTCTATGCTGGAAAAGCACCAAGAGGAATAAAAACCAATTGGATTATGCACGAGTACCGGCTCGCTAATGTGGACCGGTCTGCTGGGAAAAGCAATAACTTGAGGGTAAGTACGTCTTTTTGATCTTTAATTTAGTAGGCGTTTGGTTGTGTTTCATTGTGAAAGTAGGAAAAAGTAATTTTTATTTTTAGAGTGAAAAATGATATAAAATAAATTAGAGTTGTTTTTAAAGTTTTGTGAGTAATTTGAAATTCTTGAAAAAAAAAGTAAAAAACAAAATTTTATGGCCAAACGTGTTTTCCGAAATTTAACTGTGAAAAAAGTGAAATTTTCATAGTCGAACGGGTTCTTCAGTTATCTGAACTAAAACTATTGGATTCACGTGAATCTAAGAGTAACATCAAAGATCCACCTATATGCTACCTACCTATATTCCAATTTATTGGCACAATTTTCCTTTTTAATTTGTTCGAAAAACGAGAAGTCTCAATATTTAGAAATAATTTAATTTTAAAATTCTAACTTGTTTTAAATGAATAAGTTATTATTTTCTGTAAATCATGAGTGCAAAATACAATAGTAAATTGTTTTACTAATTATGTGATTGCCATATATTGCAGCTTGATGATTGGGTATTATGTCGAATATACAACAAGAAGGGCACACTTGAGAAATATTACAATGTGGACAACAAGGAAAATGAGAGTTTTGGTGAATTTGAGGAGGAAATAAAACCAACAATATTAGCACCTGCTCCGGGGCCGTGGCCCCCACGGCCCCAATCAACACCGGCAACCGACTACTTCCACTTTGAAACGTCGGAGTCGGTGACTAGAATGCACACGACAAACTCAAGCTCTGGGTCAGAGCATGTCTTGTCGTCATGTGACAAGGAGGTTCAGAGCACACCCAAATGGGACGAGGTCGGAAACGCCCTTGATTTCCAGCTGAATTATTTGGATGGTTTACTAAATGACCCTTTTGAACAACAAATGCAGCAGCAAAATTGCAACATTGACCAGTTCAACACTTTCCAAGACATGTTCCTATACATGCAAAAACCTTACTAAAAATTGTATAAATCATGGTATCCAAATTGATTGTGATCCATGACATTTTCTTTGTTCTTTTGGTCATGTAGGTCAACTTTTTTATTAATTATTATTAGGTTAGAGAAGTACAAAATGCAAGTCAAATTTGGTGGGCTATAGCTCAAATGACCCTTGACTAGATAGCCAAAGGATTATATTGAAGGTTTATTGTAAGGTACATGTAAAACAAATGAAAATTTGTTAATATCAAGTTATCATTCTTCAAATCTCTGTGAAAATTTAGTGGAGATTCACTTTCAATGGCAAAGTTATCGACGTGTCTGCTTCATGTAGGCATGAGGCACAATCTAAATCGCTGAATGAAGTGAGAGGAAGCCAATAGAATTTCGAATCTTCAGAAAAGAGTAGTAGGCATACTTTAAAAATAGTTTTGTCCATGAACAAATCAATGTTCGGCAGCGGAAAATCATCTTTGGGAACATGCATTACTGAGAAAAATAGATGCATACGCGAACACGTTCATCCCTCTTGGGCATGGGGACGATGTTCGAAATCCAATCAGAATAATCTACTGCCTTAATAAAATCAGTATAATAGTAACAAGACAGCTGAAGAGAGGATGACGTAGACACTTGGTGAAAACAATAGGAAAAAGCTTAACAAATTAAACCAGGCAAGCATCCCATTTTCATTCCAGAAATACAAAATTCACCAGTTTATGCATATGTGAATTCCTCATCAAGTAAATATGATATGCAAAGAAATGTGGAGTTCAACTACTTGTGCTTGAGATATTTCAGAACCTAATAGTATGACAGCAGAAACATGAAAACTCAAAAACATTTCAAAAACAAATGTTGAGTTTAAAATAACGGAAAAAGGGCCGAACATACACACCCATATACTATCAAAAATAGTTTAAATATACCCCTCGTTATACTTTTGAATATTATGACGTCAAATTGAGTTGATCACACTAGACAGTGACGAAGACTCTCGTCTACATACAAAATATAGCTAATGTGATAAATGAAAAGGCAAAACATCTTAAACCTAGCGATTACTAAGATTTCAATTCTCTTTTTCACAAAAAAACACCTCATATATAAGAAATTTGCATGGTCCTTGATGTAAAATGGAAGAGTAAGGAATGGAAAGAAATTCCATACGTAAGGAGGAGCGCAGCCGCTCCTCATTTCACCATCATGTAGTAGCGGGCACTTATCCTTTCCGTTATATGCTGCTGGCTCCTCGTCAACTGCCAATGCACCTCCAAATGGACTACAAGACGGTACCTGGAATTGCTCTGTGTCTTAAGTGTCAATCGCCTCCATATGTCGAACATTAAATCATTGCATTGTCATCCTAGTCTCGAGAAGATCCAAACACTAACCTGTAATCAAGTTGCGCTGGTTATTGACTCTCCTGTTGTTCGTGCCCCTCATGCCTTCCGAATCTGTGCAGTATATCAGGATGTCCTCCTCCTCAAATGGGCCAGGATTTATAAACCAAAAATGGCATCAACAATAAGCATGGAAATATGTAACAGGCTTAAACCCATTACCCTGTACCATAATAGATTGCTAAAAGATGGATTTTTGTGGAAACAATATTGGATAGAGGATCAGTTGAGGAACACCTATCACAAAGTTACTAATTTCAACTCAAAGTTACTGGGTGGTTCAAACTACCACCTGCTGTCTTGCAGGGTAACAAAGGGTCTACAACACAAGATTAGTTTACAATATATGGCCTTCTTTTGGTACCATTTTTCAGCTGCATTAACCGGGGAAGTGGAGTTTCGAGTTCCTTTTGAGTTTTTGATCCAGTTTCCCACTGTTCTTCCTCTCGCACACCAGAGGACATTACGAATATGCAATTTGGTATGTATGACTACCTTGCAAAACAAGTCTCAATTGAGTTGGGACTGAAATTTGTATGAGATATGTCTATGTCTGCACTCGTTATACCATTGTCTGTAGTCGAAGGGAAGTAGACATGATGAACTTTCAACGTCCAATTATTGATAGTAACTCCCGCTAAGGCAGTAAGGTGAAAGTAATTAATTAGCACACTTAAAGAAATTTTCAGATTAGCAGCTGAAACATAAACAAAGAAGAAGGATAGCAGGGCAACAGACTGGTTTTACTAATATGCACATATACCATTTGTCGTTATCATGTTGACTAAAACCAAAAGTTGCAAGAAGCTTACGTTTTACTTACATATTACTACTATCTACAGAGTCCTACCCAAAAAAATCTTCTTGCATTTTTCAAACTTACGAACTATTCATTGTTATCCTCCGTTAAATATATACTCTCATCACATCTCCTGACATCATCCAAACTGCTGAACTCACCTAGAAGAGATCCATAGTTATCAATGATTGGTATGCCCAGTTCCAGTGAAAATTTGACTTCTCTGCCATCTGGAAGTTGGACCCATTGTCCCATCCACAAATCTGCATCCTCTTGACCTCCTTTCTTCTCCCCCGTACTAAAATCAACCGGCATTTTGCTTTGCAACTCGGCCTCCTTTGATCTCTGAACGTCGAATTTCATATACTGATCAGCATGGAATCCTTCACAATTTACATGGCCTTGCTTGACATTGACTAGTTTCTCTTTCCCAACTTGCTTCTCCCTTGAAGTTGAATGTGTTTTCTTGTTACAGTTCTTCTTTGGCTTGACTAGCTTCCGAAACTCAAGCTTCTTAGATCGATAAGCCTGGGAAGCCTCTTCATGTGTGCTAAAAGTCCCCAACCAAATCTTTTTCTTACTAATGGGGTTTATAATCTCAGATGTATACTTCCCCCACTTGTTCTTGTGAACCCCAACGATACGCTTTGTTTTGGGAGAATCATTCTTTTTAGTTCTACCCACATTAGCAGCAGCATGTAAGGTTTGATCATTAGCCACAAACAACGATGCCCCAACCGATGATTCAGGCCGAGTTTGATCACAATTCTTTGGTTTATTCTCCTTATTTATACCCACATTAGCAGCAGCATATAAGGTTTGATCATTAGCTACAAACATCGATGCCCCAACCGATGATTCAGGCCAAGTTTGATCACGATGCTTTGGTTTATTCTCCTTATTTCTACCTACATTAGCAGCATGTAAGGTTTGATCATTCGCCATAGACAACGATACCCCAACCGATGATTCAGGCTGAATTTGATCACAATTCTTTGGTTTATTCTCCTTATTTCTACCCACATTAGCAGCATCATGTAAGGTTTTATCATTAGCCATAGACAACGATGCACCAACCGATGATCCAGGCTGAGTTCGATCACAATTCTTTAGTTTATTCTCCTTATTTCTACCCACATTAGCAACAGCATGTGAGGTTTTATCATTAGCCATAGACAACGATGCCCCAACCGATGATTCGAGCTGAATTTGATCACAATTCTTTGGTTTATTCTCCTTATTTCTACCCACATTAGCAGCATCATGTGAGGTTTTATCATTAGCCATAGACAACGATGCCCCAACCGATGATTCAGGCTGAATTTGATCACAATTCTTTGGTCTGTTCTGCTTATTTCTACCCACATTAGCAGCATCATGTAAGGTTTTATCATTAGCCATAGACAACGATGCACCAACCGATGATTCAGGTTGAATTTGATCACAGTTCTTTGGTTTATTCTCCTTATTTCCTTGGCTTAACATATCAAACTCTGACTTCTTGGACAAAAAGGCTTGTGAAGCCTCTTCAATAGTGTCAAAAGTACCCAACCATACTGATTTATGCTTAATTGGATCTCTAATTTCAGCACCATATCTCCCATTCTTTTGCTTTCTAATTCCAAGTAAGCCTGTCTTATCTTTAGGATTTCTTTTTCTATCAGATGATTTAGACATTGACCATGATGTTTGTTTACAAGATTCTACTTGATTGTCCTTTATTGGTTTCTTAGATTCATGCATGTTAGAGTTAAAGCCTTTGCATACCTTCTTTTTCTTGAAAGGGTCTTTTCTTCTCAATCTCCCCATGTTATGCCATTCAGCTCCAAGTGATGGACTTTTGTCGCGGAAAGATACCTCCTTGATAAGGGGCGTTTTCGCATTAGCATCAGCAGCAGTGGCAACAGTTTTGTTTGTTGAATTTGAGCTACGCATTTCATCGAGCATGTGGTGGGCATAAGCAAATTCACGTTGCTTCGCCAAATAAGCCTCGGAAGCTTCTTCAGCAGTGTTGAATGTACCAAACCAAACCCGTTTTTTCGTAATGGGGTCCCATTTTTCAGCAACGTATTCGCCCCGTTTCCTCTTCCGAACCCCAGAAAAATTTGAATAATTTGAGCTTGGCATTTCATCATACATGTGGTGTGCAGAAACAGGGCATTGATTTTCTTCTTCATTTTCATCTGCAAGTGTTCCTTTAGGTTCCATGGGATTGATGGGTGAGATGAAAAGGGCAAATTGAAATTGGGAATGAGCATGTTTGAGATTTAGCTACTGAGAGTAGTATGGTGGAATTGCCATTGACACATGTCCCAAAGAATTGACACATTTAACTGTGAGATGACAAATGTTCTTGAGGTGGTAGGAATGTATAACTTAGGTTTTAACTTAATTGATGATAAGGTGGAGTGACTTCGGTGAATGATAAGATGTTGCAAGCGAAATTGAAATGGTTTGGATATGTGAAGAGAAGATACACGATAGTCTAATACGAATGTGTGGAAGATTGGCTATGGATGGTTTTGGGAGGAGAAGAGATAGATCGAAGAAGTATTGGAGAGAGGTGATTAGAGACGACATGATACAGTTTCAGTTTATTGAAGATATGTCTTAGATAGGAGGGTGTGGAGAACACAAATTAGGATAGAAAGTTTGTAAGTAATCGTGTGTTATCTGTTCATATTAATAGTCGTATTATTGCTCTTGTAATTTCTTGTCCTTCAATTTATGTTACTATATGTTATTTTTTGTATCTCGATTATTATATTATTTTGTTCTAATTTCTACTATGTTATATTATCTGTTGTTTTAATTTTTTTGCTACTTTTTTTTTGAAATTTTGTATTATTTTTTCTTGAGAAGAGAGTCTATCAAGACTCTTCACCTCTAAAATAAAAATAAGATTTGTGTATATTTTACTTTTTTCAAATTTCATTTAATAAAATAATACTAATATGTTATTATTATCATATACTAATTAATTAATGAGCTTTTTCTCAAAATTCAATGACATATTTGAGTTTTTTTCTTATAATTTTTTTGTGATGTTCATGAGTTATTTCATTTCTTTATCATATCTGAATCAAGTAAAATGCATAAGGACACCGATGGTAAAATATTAGTGGATAAGACACTTGTTAAACGAAGATGGTAGTCATATTTTCATGAACTCTTAAACAAATAGAAAGACAGAGACATCATGTCTAGAAATTTGGAGTACTCAAGAGAGGCGTTACAATTTTGAGTATTGTAGGTGTATAAAGACTAGAGAGGTTTAATGTTTTATTTGTAGAATGCACAAGG
This sequence comes from Jaltomata sinuosa, assembly GCA_003996215.1. Lineage (NCBI taxonomy): Eukaryota > Viridiplantae > Streptophyta > Magnoliopsida > Solanales > Solanaceae > Jaltomata > Jaltomata sinuosa. Next base: position 954,932 of record QJPP01000341.1, on the reverse strand, counting down.
AAGAACGATCGAACTAGATGAGATCTTGATGAAATTTTGAAAATGCACATACAAAATACGTATAGAGTGATAACCAGACTGTTTATGTCGTTTTTGAGATGATGTAATTGTCCAAGGGGTGGAGATGGAGTACAATAATTTCATTGCACAAGGACAACAAATGTCTATTTTGAAAACCTATTTGGATTCATGTTGGAGCACTCAACTACATAATTGTGTTTTGATAAATAGACACTGACAATTTCGATAGGAAACTCGCAAAAAAGTGATAGTCCATATGTGTTTCTGATCATCATCCCTCTTTTTTTTTTTTTTTAAATCCAATTAATCATTCACGTGGAGTGCCGTTTTACACCATTTTTGATGAAAAATAAATAAAGTGTACACCACACACCATATATACTAATCAAAATGTGTCTTAATAAATAGTTAGTAATAGTTCAAAATTAAGAAAAACAAACACGATAAAAAAACTCGAAAAAGTAATACTTGAAATATGTTTTTAATTATTTTAAATTTTATATAACAAATCATAAGGATTATTTATTTCATATTTCAAATTATAATTTAAAAAATATTTTATTAATGACAATCAAAATTAGCGAGATAAATAGAAATAAGAAAAAACAAAAAGGAATAGTATTATGGTTAACAGTCAGAGAAGTATGCGCTTGTTCTCTATATTCTTTTTGCGAAAATCATTTTCATTTTTCTTTGATCGAAAGCTATAAAAAAAAACTGATTTTTCGATCGGTTAAAAATTATTAATCTTGATTAATTTTTGATGAATGTGGATAATGGGAGATGTCGGGCTCGGGCCCGGGCTCGGGCTCGGGCTCGGGTTAATGCTAAGTGGGTTGAAAATACCACCACTGCCGGAGCTGTTGCCGGAGCTGTTGCCGCAGTTGACGCCGGAGCTTTTGCCGGAGACATAGAGTCTGCTTATTGGAAGACTCAACTTCCACCTGGTTATCGTCAAATGATTGTTGGAAACATGTAAAGTTTCTCTTTTTGTTCAATGATTTTTGGATTTCGAATTTAGAGTTATCCGGCACTATTCTGTAGCTTTTTGTTCTTCGATTCTGATTATTGTCTGTGTTTTTTGGTGCTTCGGTTATTGCATTATTTTGTTGCTGACATTACTGTTTTTTCCGTTGTATGTTGTGTGCTGCTTCCCATTTGATATTATTTCGTTGTTATTACTGCTCTCGTTTTTGTATTTCCTTTTTCAAACTGCTTAGAAATGCTTTATTTTAAGTTGAGGGTCTATTGGAAATAGTGTGGGGTAAGATGTGCGTACACTCTACCCTTCTCATACATCACTTATGGAATGATGCAACCAACCGAGGTCATGGAGCCGGCCTCCCTGCCGTCCCCCTGGCCATAAATAGACGATGCACCATCCTTGCTGCTACGTATGTTTTCCTTGACTTGACAGATTCATTCAATTGAACCCACTCTCAAAGGAGTACCACAAGCTCACGGCTCGACGAAACTGAAAGTTTCAGCATGTTGAAAATGTGGTTAGCAGTGAAAGAAAGAGCCCGACATTCATTTCTGAATGAATATTCATAGCTGAGTCTACTAAAAGAGGGACACGCCTTGTCGTGGTGATTAGAGGACACCTCTGATCGTTCACCTCTAATGTGACACGTTCCCTCCCAGTTATATGATCAACGGGATCAGTCGGCTAGAGAGCGGGGCTATTCTTCTTCGCGAGGGATGAAATTCGACCTTGCTTTGAGTCGTCAGGCTAGTAAAGCGCTACTTCTATAACTACTGTTAGGTCATTCACTCGATTCCCTCAGTGGCTATGCTACCGATGGATCAAGATATGTTGCCTGCCTATCATGCCAAAGGCGCCGTCTACTTTTTATCCTAAGCTATAGATATGAAAGAAAAAAGATAGATATATATTCCTATGGTAGGAATAGGGCAGTTGCACCAAGGAAGAGAGCTAGGATTTGATAAAGGTGATAGGACAGCGTTCCAAACCATGGAATTACACTGGGTATGTTGTTGAATTTAGGGTTCCTTTGTGTTTATCATTTTTTTTTTTGAAAATAACCACTTAAGGCAGAAGTTTGACAGATCAATTGGAGACCTGTTTTTTTTTTTTCCAGATTTCCTTTTTTGTCAAGATGATTTGGATTCTCATTCAGCGGCGGATTCATGATTTAAAGTTTATGGCTTCTTAAGCGATTTCATGTTAATATACAATAATAATTACTTCCTTTAAAGAAGACTTTTGAAGATAGGTTGAATGTACCAAAATGTTCATTAATCTTGTGATCTTAAATATGTTATGTGGAAAGTTGAAATTAAAGAGTTGCCAAAAAAGAAAAGAGGTGTTGTTTTTGAAACGGACTAAAAAGGAAAGTAAGACAAACAAATTAAAACGGAGAGAGTAATATTTAAAAAGCATTTATCTAGGTTGTGCTCTTATTAAACCTTCAAGCTGATTTCTTTTTTTGTTGATATGGCTGTTTAGAATGCAGACCTTACGAAGGCAACATACGGTCAATACACTGGAAGGAGTACAAGAGCTTAACAATATTTCAGCGAATTTTGAGGAACATACCTATATTTCTGCTGTAAGTAAGGTATGCAGTCTCTGTAGGTAGAAGAATTAACCTAAATAGCCATCCACCCAACCAACCGCTTAAACTAAAAATAGCCAGCCGATAATACAGAATTAAGCTGGCTACTTGTGTAAAGATCTCCAGTCTGAATTTGTTTCTATTTGTTTGAATTATGAACTTTGTTCTCCACCTTGTGTTGACATGCATTTACGTTTCCAGTCATCTAGACATGTTGTATGGTTTTTTTCAGTCAAATTTATCTCATGTTGCAGGAAGATTATCTACAGAAAATATCTTATAACATGCCGACTTTGGAGCCAACATTTCAAAATCCTATGACCAATTATTATTTACATCTGAATGCTGCAAGTAGTGATCAGAATGCCCATGGCCCAGGTGAACAGTGAAAGTTCATGTTTTGCATTACACATTTTCACTTGCAACTTGGAATTAAGAAAAGTGATCCTCTCATTTTTAATGTTCCTTTTGATTTATTTCTTTTTCCAAATTTCCTATGTGGTGTCGTACACAGCAACAGGGAAACCTATTTTTGTAAAAGCGACTTGTTTGTAAAAAGGAAACTAGAAATTAAATCTTGAACGTGAGAGTTTGTTACAGTGGGTTAGAGTCCCTCATTGGTTGGGGAATGTACGGGTGGTTTGCTTATATGAACTTGGGCAATCCTCCCCTCAAGAGCTAGCTTTTGGGGTTGAGTTAAGCCCAAGTGTCATATCTTTACATGTTGAAAGCAAACTTTCCCTTAGACATCTCCATTTTTCCTCTGTCATTTTACTCGTTTCTAAAATTCCCTCTTGTATTGAAATTTGAATCTAAGAGATGACAATGGAAGCAGCTGCCTACAAAACTACTTCTGGGCCGGAGGAGAGTGACGAGGAGCAAGCAACAGAAGAGGACGACGCTGGTGTGTTAAAGGAGGATGTTGTAGAGGAGGTGGTGGTTACAAAGGAGCAAAACTATGTTGTTGGGCACGAAGAGAATGCTAGAGTTGGGGAAAATGAGGTAAAAAAATTTCTGTTGTTCTGCTTTCCCATTTATTTTCTTTCTCGGAAACCTTTTCTCTATTAAATTATGGAAGAGAAGAAACAGCGATATACCACTGATTTATTTGTTGTTAATGATACAAATTGTTTTTTTGCAATTGCTAAGTTGATTAGCTAGCAGAAGAACACAAGGCCACTGATTTAGATTTTGTTGTTCGACTCTCCCATTATCAATTTTCTAATTTTTTCTTTTGAATTAGTCACTAGTCAATAGCTTGAGGATTTATAAGAGCTAAACTTTCGAATGCACATAATCGATTGTACCAAAATCTTGTCATGGAGTAATCCGAAACTAAAGAGTTTATCGGGGTGGAGTTGGGGTGGGGGTGGTGTTAACTTTGTACTCGTGATTATTCTCCTGTATAAATCTAGTTACTAATGATCTCTCGTGTTTTATATCAATGATCTATTCTGTTTTGTTTTAAGATCTCCTGTGTTTAAAAGTTAACGGTCTCTTACAATGTATAAACCTCTTTAAGTTACTAATGTTGCTCGTGTGTTTTGTTCTAAGATCTCTTGTGGATTGAGTGCTGGTGCTACACTTGATGAGCGTTTAGTGCAAGTTGAGGAACGATTAGAGAAAATGGAGGCTCATTCAGAAAAGGTGGAGACATTGTTGGTTGATATCAACGAAAAATTGAACTATTTGGTGAAGATGCAGGATGCTAAAGTTTCTAGGGACGTTAGACGTCCAGCAAAGTACACGAGCTCCTCGTGGACTAGTAATGGCCGATCAAAGAGGAAACATAGAGTAGCTGAAATGATAAGGCAATTGTGCAAGCATCGTCGATTGGGAAGAGATGCAATAGCCCAGTAGTTCCCCTGTTGCTTTGCTTGATGATTGTGTCAAAAATGACCAAAGGAAGTTAGATGATGAAGAACAAAAAGTGATGATAATTACTTGTTTTTTTCTTAGAATCTTAAGATTGTTATGACTAGCACAATCTATATCTCTCATGTTTTATTTAAGTGATCTCTTTTGCATTGTCAAAGATCTCATATGTTTAAAGTAGAGAAAATACTTGTATATGAGCCCGTTTGGTCATGAATTTTTTTACTTTTTCCTGGAGTTCAACTCCGAAAAACACGTTTGAACGTAAAATTTGGAAAAATTCTACTTTTACTTTTTTCAAGAATTTCAAAAACAACAAAAAACTTTTTTCACTTCATATCTCCCACAAAAATTCAAAAACAATTCTAATTTATTTTATGGCCAAACACAATTTCAATTTTCAAATATCATTTTCACTTTAAAAATAAAATTTACTTTTTTCTATTTTCATAACAAAACATGGCTAAACGCCTGCTAAGAGTTCCGTTGGAAGCAAACTTGCCCTTAGAAATCCCCCTTTCCTTTGTTTTACTCGTTTCTAAAATTCCCTCCTATTTTTCTGTATTAACAAATTTTGAACCTACGAGATGACGACAAAAGCTACCTGGGCAGTTTATGTATTAGTAACGCAATGAGTTCTAACGCATGCATTAGCATGTCTAAAGACATAATTGTCCCTCAAAATCCTTTCCACATCATTTCTATCGTATTTGTGGAGAGTATTTTTGTAAACAATTTTTTTTAAAAAATTTATTGTTAGGACTCGTGAAGTTTTGATGATTGACAAAACAGTGAAACACGTACATGAAACGTGTTATACTACCTGTTCCATCATGCAGAGTTCAACTTGCATTAGGATTCCTTGAAATGAAGGAGTCTCAAGTAGAAAGGACCTCAAAGTCTACACAAAGCACGAATCATATAAGAGTCTATATATGATAAGGAGTATACATATGGGTAGACCAAGAGAGTCCAAGAATCAATAGAGTCCAAGAAAGAAGAGAGTCCAAGAATCAAGAGAGTCCAACAATCAAGAGAATCCAAGAAAGAAGAGAGTTCTTGTGGAATTAGAAGTCTACTCATGTAAGAACTCAAAGTCGGCACAAAGCATGAACGAGAGTTAGTGTTTGACTACAACACTCAAGAAGGGAGTCCAAGAAGCATGGGAATCTTTGTGGAGTTAAACGTCTACTTGATTGTGAAGATCAATGATAGTTATAAATACTCAAGGACTTTTAAAACGAAATTCATGCACTTATACTGAGAGGAAAAAGGCTAAACACGAGCAAATAAGTAAGAACAATATTTGAGAGAGTTCTACCTAGCTATCCAAGTGCTGTCAGTACGAAGAACCAGATTGAAGAACCTGTTCCACATGACTATGTTTTACGATTCTTGAGTTTAGTTTTGAGTATTGATTAATCGAGTTGTAATCTTCGTGCTTTCTTAGTACCAGTGTGTTATAAACTGGTTTAGGAGTCTAGTCTTCACGTTGGGATAACTCGAAGACTTGGCAACACAAACCTTGGGAGATTTGTGTGTTTTTAGGAATTAGAGTTAGTTCCTAGAGTTGCAAGAATCTTGTAATCTGATTTTCAAGTCGGAAAACTTGAAGTGGGAATATTCAATAATCTGGGGAGATTATTGAATATTAGGAATTAGAGTTTATAATTCCTTAGGCTACAGAGTTTGTAATCTTTTGTTGAGAGGCTCATTGTATTTAGTGAAGTTGGGGTTAAATCCTGTAGAGGTACAGATCGTGATTTTTTACACCTTTTGTGAGCCGGGTGTTTTTCACGTAAAACTATCGTGTTCATTACTTACTGTCTTTACTGCTTCTGTTGAAACACGTTAGACAACCTGTTTCACTCATAGACAACTCGTAAGTAAAATTCACTAAAATACTAGGTCGTGCAGAACAATAATTATGCAATGTATGCTATTTTTAATACATAAATCAAACACTGTATAAGAAAAATCTCAGCATAACTAATGCAAGCATAATTAATATCAACATTACTAATACAAACATTATTAATACATCATATTCTGCACTATTCTTATATACTCTACCAAACGATCCCTGAGTGTATATTAATATATTATCTTTGTTACCAAAAAATAAGAAAAAAAGACAAACTTTTATTACACAATTTAGGGTATGAAAGAGGATAGCTTTATCTAAATGTTCGTGTAGCCTTCCCTTTGTAGTTGTTACATTTCCTTTTAACTTTTTACTAATTTACTTTAACTTTTTTTTCGTGTAATTAATATTATTTACTTTAAAAGATAGTTAAATTCTAAGGACAAAATAAAAAAAGTTAATTAATTCTATTTTGTGAATTAACAAATATTTACCTTTAGGGTGACTATATTTGTGCTGCACGTACTATCTCATAAAGAAGGTCAGAAATTGATTCTACTTATCAACACCTTTTTACTCGATTTCATCGCACTATACTTGCCTAGTACAGTTAATGCCTTCTATATAATTTACAAGCTATTACAAGAGTGAGTTTAGTTAGCACACACTCTTTTCCTTTTTAGCTCTTTATATCAGTGTGATTTAATTTAAGGTTCATATTTCAATTACGTCTTTCATGATTCTTAGATCTCGAGGTAGCACCGGTCCATTAAAAGCAGCATTCCTTCTTTTCTCACCCGGTCTAGTATCTCTTAGGTCGATATCCAGTAGCAACAGAGGAAAAAGATCGATAGTAAAAGGTAACAAACTAAAGACTCAAAAATGCGAATTTTCTTGAGAACTCTAATATGAATAAAATTAACAAATATTTTGAGACAGACATTTTCACCATGGTTGATAAACTAATACGATACGGAGCGAGTATTATATTAATATTTTCTTCTTCTTTCCAGATCTTTATACCAATGTGATTTAATTCCAGGTGCATATTTCAATTACATCTTTCATGATTCTTAGATCCGGAGATAACACCGGTCCATAAATAGCAGCATCCCTTCCTCTCGCACTCGATCCTAGTATCTCTTAGGTCGATATCCAGTAGCAACAAAGTGAGAAAATCATTAGTAGAAGATAACGAACTAGAGACACAGAACTTCAAATTTTCTTGAGAACTCTAATAAGAATAAATTAACAAGTAGTATTTGAGACAACATTTTTACTATTATTGACAAACTAATAATATGAGATCAGGGCCGACTCAACAAGATGGGGGGCCTAAAGCCGAACTCTAGAGAGAGGCCCTAAATATATAATAAAAAAATTGTCATATGTATATTTTTTTAAAGTCAATTTTTCTAGCTTTTTTAGATGTGAAGTCATTAATTATTTTTTTATCATCGATTTGTTCTAATAATTCCTTTTCAATTGATAATATAGCTAATTCATTCAATCTTTATTGAGACATTGTTGATCTTAGATAAGATTTAATCAATTTTAGTTTTGAAAAACTTATTTCGATTGAGCCAACAGTTACAGGAATGGTTAACATTATTATTCTATAAGCAATATATGATTTGTTCTCTACCATTTTCTTCTCTTCCACTTTGGCCAATATGAGTTCACCTGGTACTAGCAGCTTTATCGGGGAATTTCTCATCTTAAAGAATCAAGTCTTTTTATTTAATTGAGTATTTCTATTACATTATTGTCTTCTAGTTGTATTGTTTCTCTTAACACTCTTAATTCAATATATAAATCTAAACCATCAATTTCAGAATAACTATTATGTGTTAAAGAAAGTTCAAGGATAAGATAATGTTTTTTCAAACCTCAATTTTTTATCACTAAATAGGAAATCAAAAATATTTTCATATGCTTCAAATTGTTCAAATCTATTTTGAAGTGAAAAATCTCTTGGTGTACTATGTATAATAAGTAATTAACTCTAAATGATTCTTCAACAGACTTTGTGCTTTTGTTATCAATATTTTTATCAAATTGTTTCTTTCTAAATATTACACGTTTCTTACGAATTCGGGTTCTATATTCATCTGAAATACAATAATTTTTTTAATAAATATGTATAAGTATATTTTTAAGAAAAAATGGGTCCCTAATTTTTTGGGGCCCCCAAGCGATTGTTTTAGTGGCCTAGTGGTTAAGCCGGCCCTGTATAGGATGGAGAGAGTATTATATTAATATTTTATTCCTCTCTCTTTTGGCTCTCTATACCAATGTGATTTAATTTCAGAAAATTATAGCAAGTATTTTGATACGGACTTTTTCACTATCGTTGACAAACTAATACGAGACAGAGGAAGTATTATATTAATATTTTCTTTTTTGGTCCTTTCAAAAGGCTAAAATAACACGCAAGTCTCTACCCAGTCTACACATTAAATACGCATGTAATCTATATTTGATTGTGAAAAAAAGGAATTTGATTAGGTCCGAAATTGAGATGTATGCGAGTAATTGGAGGGCTGCTCAGCCTCAGGGACCCGGAGCTATTGCCGGAGGTGCCACCGGAGCTGTTGCCGGAGTTGCTGCCGGAGTTGCTGCCGGAGCTGTTGCCGGAGCTATGAATTTGAATAATTGGAACGCTGCTCAGGCTGCCGGAGGTGCTGCCGGAGCTATGAATTCCGGTGATTGGCGGACTCAACTTCTGCCTGATTCTCGTCAAAGGATTATCAACAAGATGTAAACTTTTATTTTTTATTTTTTAGTATTTAAATTTTGCAGTTTGTTCTTTGTGTTTTTGTTAAAGATTTTGGATTTGGAAATTTAGGGTGCTTTTGTGTTTTATCAGCCAGTTAGGTAGAACCTGTTTTTTCCAATTTTGTGAAAAACACACTTGTCCAAGGGGAATGTAGAGAATAGCAGAAGATGAGTAAAATCAGGGAGACTTTCTGCTAGCCCAAGATCGTTAACTAGGATCCGAAGATTCAACTAAAGAAGAGAGAAACTATGAAAGGAAAAGAAAATCCTTTGCTCTAACCAGCTGAGCTACCTGGACCACTTTCCTAAAATCTGTTTTCTTCCTCGAATACCGCCCTACCTTACCACTTGACTAGTAAGGGAAAAGCCCTTTATTAATAGAATAGATAGGCTTTTTTCGCTTCTTCGTCAAGCTTTCGAGCAGCTCTTTTAACTGCCGCCTAATCCCCCAACATGCTCAAGAACCGAGAGCCGTCTAGGGATTGCCGGAGGGAGCTTGCTTATAGAAAGAAGATAGGCCAGACTTGATAGTACAGTCATAGCCCAAATATGGATGGGATGCAGAAGTCTCTGTTTTATATAATTACTTATAGCAAAGATCATCCACTTAGAATTTTGGGTAGAGAACTTTGTTACGGAGGAAGTCTTCTTCAATTTCCTTAATTGGGTTGGTTTGGATTGGTTACAAATGTACAAGACCACCGTGTTCTAGATCTTCTAGATAAAATTCTAGTAAATTTTATCTTCTGGCAATACTTCAGAATATTTCAGATATTCCTTCAAGATAATTATCCAAGTTACTACACTAGGACATTCAAGAAATTTTATCAAAAAATCAACTTTAACTTTTTTTACAGGGAATTGGGGATTTTGTAATTGGAAGTTTATGCTCTAGATATTTTCAACTTTGATAAACTGTCAATGAACTAGTTGAAGGGTGTATTCGATAGGAAGGAAAATGTTTCCCATGAAAAAATATTTTTCTAGAAAGCAAGTGATTTCTTACTTATTTTCTTGTATTCGGTATGCAAGTAAAAAATATTGTTCTAAAATTATTTGTTTGTATATTATATCTGTGACAAAACTATGAGGATGGGGGAGTGGGGTGATGGGTGTTGTGGTGGGGGAGAGGGGACGGCAGGGGGTTGGAGTTGGGGTGGGCGTGGGGTGAGGGTGGATTGTTGTGAGGGTGGGGGTTGGTAGTAGGGTGGGGAGGAGACAATACGACTTCTTTTCCCTGCTTTCATTAGGAAAGTCATTTTTCTTATTTTCTAAAGAACTAGTTCAAGGGTTTGTTCGATAGGAAGGAAAATGTTTTCCACGGAAAATATTTTTAAGAAAACAAGTGGTTTCTTACTTTTTCTTGTTTTTGGTATGCAAGTAAAAAATATTATTTCAAAATCATTTGTATATATTTGAGACAAAACTATGAGGATGTGGGAGTAGGGTGATGGATGTTGTGGTGGGGGAGGGGGAGGGAGTAGGTTTTGCTTTATATTTGTTAATTCATATCTAGTTTACACGACTCGAAAAATCAAATGATGAAGGGGGGAATGAAATGTCAGATTGAATCACCAAAGCAGGGCTAAGACGAATAGATATGAATGACGAGAAACATAGATAGAGTCAACGACGGACGAAGAACGAAACTTTACGACAGCTTGAAACTTGATTTGATTATCTAAGGAATTAAAAACTTGATTTTTTCAAGCAGGGGGGTTGGGGTTGGGGGAAGGGGGTAGGTGTAGGGGTGGGGTTGGATGGTTGTGAGGGTGGGGGTGGAGAAGAGACAATGCGACTTGTTTTCCTTTCATTAGGAAAGTCATTTTCCTTATTTTCAAAGATCTTGATTTTCTAAAGATAATATTTTCCAGAACTTTTGACCAGCCGAACACGAGAAAATAGGAACCAAACACACCCCAAGTGGAAAACCTACTCTTTTGACCAGCCGGACACGAGAAAATAGGAACCAATCACACCCCAAGTGGAAAACCTACTTTTACTCTCTGTGCCTTATATTTTGTTTTAGATTTGTCGAAATGACAGCTTGCTACTCGAGCTGATTGGATTATAACTACTGATATTCTTCAGAGAAAATGGGCGTAATGTCAAATTATTCTTAGTATATTTGAAAAGCATTTATCTGGATTGTGCTCTTATCAACCCTTTAAGCTGATTTTTTGTTGATATGGCTGTATAGAAATGCGACCTTACACAGGCATATTCCTGTTTATGGGCAAGAAGGAGTACGGGAGCTTATGACAATTGCAGTGAGGTTTGAGGAAAAGATCTATAATGTTGCTACAAGTCCGGTATGCAGTCTAAACTGGTTTCTATTTATTTGAATGATGCAATTTGTTCTTCACTTCAGTTGACGTTGTTATTCCTGCTTGTATAAACTTGCATTCGTTTTTCCAGTCATCTATACGTGTTGTATGCATTTTTATCTTAAATTTATCTAATATTGCAGCAAGATTATCTGCGGAAAATATCTCTAAAGATGCTGACCATGGAGACAAAATCTCAAAATCCTATGACCAATTCTCGACATCCCAATGCTGCAAGTAGTGGTCTGAATGCCCATGGCCCAGGTGAACAATGAAAGTTCATGTTTTGTATTTCGCATTTTCACTTGCAATTTGAAATTAAGAAAAAAGATTCTCTCATTTTTAATGTTCTTTTCAATTTATTTCTTTTTTCAAATTTCCAATGTAGTGTCGTACATAGCAACAGGGAAGCCTATTTTTTGAAAAAGTAGACTTAGGGTGTGTTCAGTATGGAGGAAAATATTTTCCATGAAAACAAGTGGTTTCTTACTTATTTTCTTGTGTTCGGTATGCAAGCAAAAAATATCATCCTAAAAACATTTGTACATATCTAGCACAAAACTATGAGGATGATGGGGGGTATGGTGGTGGGTGTTGTGGCGGGGGAGGGCAGGGGCTTGTGGGGTGTGTGGGAGGGTAGGGTGTGGGGCTCAAGGCCTTTCTGGATATTCCTCAATGTCCCGGCTATTCACGGAATGTGAGAAGCAGAAAACTATGAGGATGGGTGGGGGTACGGTGATGGGTGTTGTGGTAGGGGAGGAGGAAGGGGTAGGGCAGGGGTTTGTGGGGGTGGGGGGGTAGTGTGTGGGCGCGGGCGCAGGGTGTGGGGGTCAGGGGGTGGAGGCTGGGGGATTGGTGGTTGAGTTCGGTGGTTGTGAGGTGAGAGGAGACAATGTCACTTGTTTTCCCTACTTTAACTAAGGAAGTCATTTTCCTAAAGAAAATATTTTCTAAAATTTTTAAATAAACGAACACGAGAAAATAGGAAAACATTTACTGGAAAATGTTTTCTTCCCTACCCAAACTCTCTTAAAAGGAACTTGTTTGTAAAGAGGAAACTTGAAATTAATTCTTGAATCTAAGAGTTCTGTTGGAAGCGAACTTGCCCTTAGAAATCCCCCGTTTCCTTTGTTTTACTCGTTTCTAAAATCCCTGTTTCTGTATCAACCAAATCCCCTTTTAAAATTAAAATTTGAACCTATGAAATGACAACAGAACCTACTTCCTGTGAAACTATTTCTGGGCCGGAGGAGAGTGACGAGGAAGAGGACAATGGAGACGTGTCAAAGGAGGATAATTTAGAGGAGGTGGCGGTGAAAGAGGAGCAAAAATCTGCTGTTGGACACAAGGGGAATGTTAAAGTTGCGGAAAATGAGGTATTTTTTTTTTACTTTCCAATTTTTTCCTTTTTGGAAGCCTTTTCTCAATTAAAAATGGAAGAGAAGAGACTATACCACTGACTTATCTTTGGTTAATGATACGAATTGAACTTTGCAATTGCTAAGTCGACTAGCTTGCAGAAGAACATAAGGCCACTGATTTATATTTTGTTGTTCTATTCTCCCGTTATTAGCTACACTCTAGAATCCACATAATCGCTTGTACTTAACCTTGTGATGGATGTGGGGTGCATCTCAATTGGCGAGCTGCCCATTCCTTCATCGTATTGGTGGCGGTAAAAAACACACCTTGTCATTGATTAATCCAAAATTAAAGTGTTTTTTTATCCGGGGGGGGGGGGGTAGGTGGTGTTAACTTTGTACTTGTGATTATTCTCTCAGTACAATTTCTCAAGTTACTATAATGATCTCCTGTGTTTAATTTTAAAGTTAATGGTCTCTTACAATTTATAAACCGCTTTAAGTTACTAATAGTTGCTCATGTGTTTTGTTCTAAGATCTCTTGTGGATTGAGTTCTGGTGCTAAACTTGATGAGCGTTTAGCGCAAGTTGAGGAACGATTAGAGAAAATGGAGGCTCATTCGGAAAAGGTGGAGAAATTGTTGGTTGATATCAACGAAAAAATGAACTATTTAGTGAAGATGCAGGATGCTAAAGTTTCTAGGGACATTAAACGTCCAGCTAAGTACATGAGCTCCTCATGGACCGGTAATGGCCGACTAAAGAGGAAACATAGAGTAGCTGAGATAATAAGGCAGTCGTGCAAGCATCGACGATTGGGAAGAGATGATAAGACAGTAGTTCATCCCGTTGCTTTGCGTGATGATTGTGTCGAAAATAACCAAAGGAAGTTGGATGCTGAAGAACAAAAAAATTGATGATAATTACTTGTGTTCTTTTTCCCTAGACTCTTAAGATTGTTATTATGACTAAGCACAATCTGTAATATACATCTATATCTCATGTTTTATTTGAATGATCTCTTTTGGATTGTCAAAAGTTCTCCTATGTTTTTAAAGTAAATGATCTCTAGCAATTTATAGATCTTCTTAGTTTACTAAGTTATCAAAAAAAAAAAATCTCTTAGTTAAATAAGCATCTCAGCGAAGACAATAAAACACTAGGTGATTCTTCCCATCTGCTCGTCTTGTACCTGTTGTTGATGGGAGGTGACATGTATCTCGTGGAATTAGTCGAGGTGCGTGAAAGTTGGCCCCATAAACTGAGTCTATTATAACATGAAAGTACTAACACGGACAGACCCGATCAGCCATGTAGGGCCAAGGGGGCCATTTTCGCGGAAAATTACACTGTTTATACATGATTAAAGTTATTTTTTATGTACATATGATATATGTTGAACTCTCTTTATCTTCTTTGTGTGTTTATTTCTTCATATTTTGAATTCCTTTGGTTAAAATCTTGATTTCGCCACTGAGTGCTAATACTATATTTACCTTTTTCAGAGGAGATTGCAAGGTCAAGCTCTTATCAAACAGTGATAGAGATGAAAAGAGATGCATTTTCAGTGGCTTTGCATTTATAAATTCATATATCTTGGCTTCTTGATTCTTATGTCCTTAGTAGTTTTATTATGCATTTATTTATATTTTAGGATCAAAATTGCCTTGATGTTGCTTGATATATGTCTGATCAATTGAATTAAATGTTGATTGCAAGTTTTTTTTTTAAAAAAAATTGGGGGTAGGGAAGGGGAAATGGGGAGGGGATTATAACGTGGAAATCGAACTCTCACTAATAAGATGGAGGTTCATGTAGCCAACCAACTAAGTTACTAAGATTTCTCGTGTTGATTGCAAGTTCCCTAGTGAAAGTAAAACATTTTTTGTTTTGATTTCATGGAAGATGATATCAACAACTATTATCAGAAGTAAAATACTCAATTTCTATTTGGATATTCAATATGAAGTTATGATTATTTAAGATTTCAAATCGTGATTTATTTTTTAAAAAAATGTAAAACTTGATTCATAAGTTTATATTTTGTTAAAGAAGGACTCATCATTTTAAATTTTTCAAAAAAAAAAAAAAGACTCATGCTCGACGTGCAGAGAACATCTGTATCATGTGAAAAAAAATTATATTAAAGAATAATTAGTTATTACTATTGTTAATTAGTGATTTTTATAAAATTATGTGTTTTTGAAAGTTTGTAATCGCAAATATTTATTTATAAAAAATATATAAAAATATGTGATTTATCGATGCGGTGCTTTAGGATATTCTAATATCTTGTTTATGGACTATAATTTGCCCATCTAGTGAAATTATATAATAATTGAGAAAATTTTGATAGTTTTTATAATTTGGATTTTCATGTTTATGAAAAAAAATATAACCTAAAAAATTCAAATTGCATATCCAACAAAATTTCAACTTCAAATAAATCTAATTTAAAATCATAATTCTATATCGCATGTCCAAACAAACCCTTAAAATACTTCAACATCAAAAAAATATTTGACTTCTTCATAGTGTTTTAGCTATTCAATGCAGCTCTTCAATTGTTGGTTAATATACAATTTTGTGGAGGTAGTATGATGATATGATTTTTTTTTTGGTTGTTTCTTTTTTGGAACTGTTTTGTATTACTTGAATCGAGAATTTATTGATAATATATGTTTATTTTGTAGAGATAAGGTCTGCGTACACATTATTCTCTCACATTTTATTTGTAAAATTACACTAGGTATTTTTCATAATGGAGAAAACTTTTGAAAAACAATTATTTTCTTTTCTTTCAAACTTTGTACTTTTAAAAACAAGTTCAGTGAACTCAATGTTGTTATAGAGTTAATTTCTCAAACGATCACTTAATCAATAATGATTTTGTAGGTGAAATAATAATAGTTAAATGACTTCTCAGTTTTTAAAATAAAGTTGAATGACTTTTTCAAATAATTATTATTAGATGAGTGATTTTTGTGTTATAAAAAAAATTAATTAATCGCTTGTTATAAAAATTATTAATTGAGACACGTTGATCACATTCTATTCCAGAAACTCGTAAAATTTATTCAGAAAAAATTCCAATTTAATGCCTCGTCTTTCCCAATAAAACATATGCCTTCAACTCGTTCTAAAAAACAGAATTCCAAATGATAAAATCTTTGATACTCAATAAGTCCTGTTAAAAAACATCGTAATATAATAAAATAAAAATACCAAGCAAAGGATTGAAATTCCTCATATTACCAATTTCAATCTAGATTGAAGTTGATAGATCCGAAGACTGGAAATCCTCGTATCACTAATTCAAATCTAGATTGAGGAATTGAGGCTGGAATTAATAGAGCAAGGAACTGGAAATCCTCATGTTATCGATTCAATCTAAATTGAGGGAGCCTCGGAGGATTATCTTTTTGATTCTGAACTGCAAAAGTTATTTCTTTAATCTCCATTTTTAACCATAATAAATTTTGATATACCCAGATTTCATTTTTTCATTAACAATTAACAAGGTCAAAATTCTTCTATCTAATAATAATCTTTTTTATAGATAATTTGGACACTATATGAGAAATCTAATTCTATTATTTATATACCAAAATTTGAAGATTATCAAAATCCAATAACAATTTTATTCTAATAAAATCAGGCTATGGGGGAAAGAGTTTAATCAGAATTGAGATGGATACTCACGGTACCCCCCCCCCTCCCCCCCCGCCGTCGATGCTGCCGGAGCAGCCGCCGGAGGATTGTCAACCAGACGTAATTTTCCTTTTCCGATTGTAACTTTTTTTCGATTTTTACAAAATTAAAAACAAATTTTTTATAGAGTTAATTTCACTCTTTCTGACCAATCAAAAAAAAAAAAAAGGTAAGGGTGATCGAATTGATTTAGCAGACATTTCTCGATTTTAGCAGGATCTCTCAAAAAATGGTGGGTCCCAAAAAAAAGGGCATGGATGGTCGAGTTGGTTTAGTAGGCATCTCTCAAAAAATGGTGGGTCCTAGAAAAAAGGGCAAGAGTGATCGAGTTGGTTTAACAGGCATTTCTCGAGTTTAGTAGGATCTCTCAAAAAATATGGTGGGTCCCATAAAAAGGGCAAGAGTGACCGAGTTGGTTTAACAGGTATTTCTCTGAGTTTAGCAGGATATCTCAAAAAATGGTGGGTCCCAAAAAAAGGGGGAATAGGTGGTCAAGTTGCTTTAACAGGCATCTCTCAAAAAATGATGGGTCCCAAAAAAAAAAGTCAAAGAGTGATCGAGTTGGTTTAGCAGGCATCTCCCAAAAATTGGGTTTCCAAAAAAAGAAAAAAGAAAATGATGAAACGAGCCTTAGGTCTAGTGGTAAGAACAAATTTGTGACGTATGGGTTAGAGGCACGTCATGTTCAAACCCTGTTAAAGTCTAAAAGCTCTAAAGGGTGCCATTGGCCTCGGGGATTTCTCGGCTATAAAAAAGGGTAAAAAGATAATGAAATTTGTAAAAGTTAATCGTAATTACAATATTAACCAACAAAGAATGCACTTACGAATTGTGATTAAAGTTTAAAAGATAAAAGTATTAGTATATTACCAAATACCCAATCAATACCCTAGTATAAAGTGGGAGACTTAACTTTCTTAGAGAAGTATATTTAGAGGGAAATTAAAATGTATTAATTTTCCTGAAATTTTAATGTTGTAAGCAATCAAGTTCTTTAATATTTGTGTTATCCTCAATTTTTGTTTTATTTGTAGCACCTTCAGATTTTACAGCTCAAACGGGAAATGCAAATGGAGCTGATTGGCAGGAAGAGGTTTACCAAAAGGTATTGTGGTATTTTTATTTACACAAGATTTTGATAACTGAGGAAATTACATGTGTGGATTTTGATAAACTTGCTGGTTATAACATTATAAGAAATAGCTGAATGTTTTGAAGTATTTCCTACATATGATAAATAGAGTAATAGAGGAGGTTTACCATGGCGAGTGTGAAGTTAAATTCATGGTCATACTCCTCCGCGCAAGGTGCTTTATGTATCCGATTTCTTAGAGGAAATAGAAAATCGAGCATGTTAACAGGTAACTTGTTAGAAATTGGCATATTCTCAGTTGAGAAGTACTACTACAACTACACCTCAATCCCAAAAAAGTTGAGGTCGGCTATATGAATCCTTACTGTCGATAGCTCCGCTGTTTAAGCCTGTCTTGGTCTAATATTGTCAACGACAAAATATTAGTTTCACAAGTACTGGCATACTTGTGAAGTGAAGTATTGTTTGATAAATTCATTGATTATAGAAAATTAGTTGTTGAATGTTGTCATCGTATTATCTAAATCATGAGGTAATATGTATGTAAGTTTGGGTCAAAGTCTTCATGGCATGTCACCAATTTGCTTTAATTGCCGGCAACTAAAATCCTTAATTGCTAGTTTGAAGGATAAACCTATTCGTGCAAGAAGTATATACCTGAATATATGGCTATAAAAAGATGTTCTTTGTGTTAACATATCACTCTCGGGTAAATGGTTGTGGAGATTTGGGATGGAGGGAGAAGCGTTGTGGAGAGGGGTGATAGCACATAAATATGGAGAGATGGAAGGGGGATAGAGAACAATGTGATTACGATGCCCTTCGAGTGTGGTTTGTGGAGGAATATCGTGAAGGGATGGGATGCCTTTAATGATAACATTAGTTTCAAATAGTTTTTGGGGGCAAAAGTGGTGTGGAGGCTTGGTGCTTAAGGATGAATTCCCATTATTATATAGAGTCTGTTCAGCAAGTTAGGGGGACTCATGGGGATGGGACCTTATGAGATTTGAGGTTTAGGAGGACTTTCCGAGATTGGGAGGTGATCGAGTTTCAGAGGTTGCTAGGTGTACTTCAAAAGCAATGCGAGCCAGTCGACAAACACAATGCTTTGAGTTGGGAGTTGGGGGATAACAATGTGTTCTTGGTTAAGTCCTTGTATGAGAAGCTTCTGGTTAGGGCAGAGGATAGTTCTCCATATGTCTCGGTATGGATACTGAGGGTGTTGAGAAAGGTGTGCTTCTTCACGTGGTTAGCTACTAGAGGAGTGATTTTGATGGCCGAGAATCTTAGGAAAAGAAAGGAGGATATCTTTAGATGGTTCGGAGCTTCTCGGGTTATGCGAAGAACCGTCAAGGAGTTTATGTTCAGCCGAAAGAGTGGAGCTAGGAGAAGAAGCCACAAGGCTTGGAATGTTACTCCTCTTGCTTTGATATGGTTCATTTGGAAAGAGAGGAATAGAAGAGCTTTTGAAGGGGTGGAGATGAGCTTTGCTCAATTGAGGAGTAGTCTACGATCCCTTATTTTCTTTTGGAGCATTCATATAGTTCCTGTGTGTATAGAGGATTGTGCGTCTTTTGGAGAGAACCATATTTTGTAGGTTTCTCCTCTTTCTGGTATATCACTTGTATACGGTCAAGTTGGCCTTGTTGTTGTCAATGAAACCTTTTACTTGATCAAAAAAGAAGAAGATGATCTCTGTGAAAAGACATCCACTCATCTGTTTTAGTTGGTATATTTTCTGTTTTTTTTTTTAAAATTATTATAAAAGAAAAAATCGATGCTTCCGTCTTTGAAACTTTGTGGGTAACAGGACTGCCCCTTTATCCTCTACTTACATCCCCGACTTGGTTTACTAGCTAGCAATAAGTTGGAATACTTTGACTTATCCAAGAATAAACATATAGCATTAACATGCTCTGTATACTTCACCCCGTTGTTCTTTTACTTGTGAGACAACTATATCGTTAATTTTTCGTTGTTTACCCTGGTTTACTTCATTGATGATAAAGGTGTAAAGTGAAAAAAGATGGAAAAAAATGATGATTGCCATTAAACCGTATTATTATCTCCCAAACTAACTATAAAAAATTATATTCTAATTCCTCCTAGTTGGGTTGGTCTATGATCACATTATGGAATTTGTACGCTTGTTGTTTATTTTACCATTTACATGTTAGTCAGTTGTAGTCTTCCTCTTCTACTTCACTTTTAACCTTTTTATTTGGAAGGTTTCTTTTGTAAAGATTCTCTAGTTTGTTCTCTACTGAATCGTACAGTTGATCTAATTATCACCTATCCACACGGGAATGCAGTCTTGACATTTTCGCAATTGACTTATGAAAATTTGTAATGCAGATCAAGTCTATGAAGGAGATGTATTTTTCAGAGCTCAATGATCTATACCAGAGAATTGCTTCTAAAGTGCAGCAGGTATGTCATCAACATCTTATTCGACTATTAGCATTTCTGGAGGCAATTCTATCAGTTGTAGTGAGGTTAATTCCTTTTCATTTCTTGCATCTGCATCTTTTGTCTGTCTTGAAGCATTTTGTATGATTGTGAAGTAGAGGTGGTGGTAGTGGAAACCATAAAAGGAGTTATTTTGACATATACACTGTGGTGTAGATGTCATTTTTATGTTAGTTTGTTTTCCTTTTGGAGGAGGAATCAAGGCCTCCTTAATTCTTCGGGCAAGGGCTTGATTTATTAGTTATGTTATTTGTCTCTTTATGCCATTTCTTAAGTTTTCCTCCCTTTTTCTTTGCCGTGGGAGGTGCTTAAAGCATGACTTTTAAAACTTTGCAAAGGGCAAGAAACAAGACTCTGACTAAACTGATTTTTTTTTCTGATTTTAAGCATGATTCTCTTCCTCAGCATCCTCAAAATGAGCAAATTGAAAGGCTAAAGATGTTCAAGAAGACGTTGGAACAGATTGTGCTTTTCTTGGGGATTAGCAAGCATGAGATTCAACTTAGTCACAAGGAGAAACTGCTTGCGGTTGAGAGGCACATAAGTTTCTTTCTTAGTGGGCAACTTCGTCAGTCTTCCATGCAGCTTCAGCAATCACAATCTCTTGATGGTCAAACTAATCCACCGATGCAACCCGTACATGGTTCCATGGCGACAATGCAACAGAATAATATCACCAACTCGCAACATATTTCCTCGACAATTTACAACTCTCAGCAACACATGATAAATACAGTACAACCTGGTTTCGGTTTGGCTACTGGCATTTTACCACAGAATCCTGTCAACAGTCCTCAACAAGTAAACATAAGCTCATTCAACCCAGTGTATCAGCAGCAAAATTCAAGCGTCGAGCCACAGCCATTTCTTAAACTGTACGAGCAGAACCAGCAATTAAGACAGATGTATCAGCAGACGCAGCAGGTATGTCATCAACATCTTATTCTACCAGCTGTATGTTGCATCGTGCTGGATTTACTAGATTTTGATATATAAAAGTTGTTTGTTAAACCTATAAAGTTGCCTTCATTTTCAACACTACATGAACATTCCCCGTGTATTATTTTCATGTATCATCACAAAACTTCAAAGTGATAGATGAAGTGTTTAGGAAAGCGAGCGCTTCACCACTTTAGACTTCTGCAGTTTTGCTCTTTTTTTTTTCGAATTCAGTTCTGTTTTTTTGTTCGGCTTCTGCTCTGTTTTCTTCTTAAATATTGCTGCCTTGCTAAAAAGAAATTCTTAACAGTGATTAAATATGTTGCTGAATCTTTTTTCTTAACAGTGAATAAAAATTAGATGTTAAACCATTAATAGCTTTGATTTTCTTTGTCCGATGGTCTATGGAGGATTTTGTGATATGTACTTTTTAGTTTTTAATTTGAATTTTTGCTTATATATACTGTTTCTATTATTTTGGTCTTTTTCCTTTTAAATTGCGCTTCGCTTGACGCTTTAAGCTAAGCAGGACCTTGTCACTTTTTCTTCCTTCACGCTCCAAAACACCGGATAGATGAAATTGTCCACCAAATGCCTATAGAGAGTGGAACCATATTTAATTCACAAAAGACGATTTTAAAAATGACACATGTCTTGATATACGCTCTTATCACAATTAATTATCCACATTCTTACCTAAATTTATGACTTAACCGTGGTAAATTAGTACAATTTTGCACAAACATCAGATGTGGATAAGTTCTCAACGTCTGAGAGTGTTGCGTTTGGCATTACACATTGGAGATCTTAGAGATATGCGATTATACGAACTTTTGTATATTTTACCTCGCATTTTTTGCCTTTTCCCTCTCATTTTCCTTATTAATATATGTTTTTGATTTTTTTTCTTCTTTTCCATCAGTGGCGGGAGAAGGGAAACGAACAAGGGGATGCTACACTATCTATGATGTTTGGACTCGACACCTCAACTGTGGAAGGTATATATTTCACCAAGGGAGCTAACTCTTCAATCCCTGTTAATGTATGTTCTCTTCTTTCCAAAAGGAAAAAAAATGTAACAGTTCTATAACAATGAAAATAATTGCCACAAGTAATTTTGCTGAATATTAGCTAATGAAACGGTTGCAGAAAATTAGTTGATAGGTTACTGCCCAGTTGTGGCAACTCTTTATTTGTATGGTGGGTTCTGAACTCTTGGAATCCCAATGGAGTAGTGAAACAAAAGGGCTGCGAATGGTGGCAGCTTGTATAAGGTGGTTCAGCCATAAAGAAATGCACACTTTGTATCTTGGCTGATCTGTAATTATGATGTTGCATTAGCTTAGTGTCAATCTCCTATTTCCTTGGATTACAATCCCAAGATACTTAAAAACTCCTCTCTTGGGTATGACTTGAGTATCGATCTTCACTTCAACCTCCGCTCCATGTGTAACATCACTGAACTTGCACCCAAATGCTCTATTTTAGTCCTGCTTATCTTGAAACCTTTACATTCTAGGACCTGTCTCCAAACTTCTAGCCTATCGTTAACTTCACCATGCTTCTTGACGATCAATACTATGTCATCTGCAAATTACATACACCTCGGCACCTCCCCTTGGATATGTCTCGGCAATTCGCCCATCACTAACGCCTACTGAAATGGGCTAAGGGTTGATCCTTGTGCAACCCTATCATGACCGGGGAGTGTTTCATGTCACCTCCCACTGTTCTTACCTTGGTCTTGGCTCCATCATACATATCCTTGATTTCCCTAATGTAAGCCACTGGTACACCTCCAAGACTCTAAACATCTCCGTAGAACCTTTTTATCATTTTTCTTTTCTGGGTCAATAAACACCATGTGTAGGTCTCTCTTTCTTCCCCTATATTGCTCCAACAATCTCCTTACAAGGTGAATGATTTCCATAGTTGATCGCCCCGAGATGAATTCGAATTGGTTCTCGGATATAGACACACCCCTCCTCATCGATCACCCTTTCCCAAACTTTCATAGTGTGGCTTAGTAGCTTGATATCCATACAGTTATTGCAATTTTGAATATCACCTTTGTTCTTGTACAAAGGAATCATCGTACTCCATCTCCACTCCTTTGGCATTCGAGTCGTCCTAAAAATGACATTAAATAACCTAGTTAGCCTACTTTGCCTACGTTCTTTCAGAATTCCACTGGGATTTCGTCTGACCTGATCACATTTCCCCTCCTTATCCTACGAATTTCCCCCTTAACCTCAGAAGATTTAATGCACCTACAATACCCAAAATTCCTACGACTCTCAAAATACTCTAGCTCCCTCAGCACAATATTTCTGTCCCCTTCCTCATTCAAGAGCTTATGAAAATACATATGTCATCTCTGTCTAATGTGTCTTTTCTACCAATATTTCTTCATTCTCGTCCTTGATGCACTTCAATTGATCCAGGTTACGGGCCCTCCTCTCTCTCGCCTTAGCGAGCCTATACAACTTTTTCTCTCCGCATTTGCCCTCGATCTCTTCATATAGGTGCTCAAAAGCTGCCGTTTAGTCGTTGTATAATGTATAGATCACAAAGATAAATTAAGCATAATAAATTTTCTAAAATAATTCAATGGTGTTCTAAAAATGGAATTACGTGAACTGGAAGAAAATATTATTTATTTTGATTTTATCTTTTCTTTTAAAATAAGTTCATAAACTCAATATTCTTTATATAGAAATACTATAATATCAAACTACAAGAAGAATTATATTCTAATCAATCTTCGAGGGCTCAGGCTCAAGGGGGAAAGAGTTGATTTGATCTAAATTTAGATAGATATTAGTACTCGTGCTCGAGCTTAGGGTGTTGAAGGTATCTCCGCCATCGCAGGATTGTCAACAAGACGTAATTTCCTTCTTTGCTTGCAACTTTGTACTTGTTTTTGTTTTGTCAATGATTTTACACTATTACATATTGTTGCATCCCTTTCGGTACTGAAAGGGGTGCCGCGCATCTCGACCAAACTGAATATCATAATTCAGACTCAGAGTTGTTGATGGTTCAACCTTTACCGTGTCACCGGGCACCAATCCGCAGGCTACTCTGTTGATGCTTGGCCGGTAAGTGCTTTAATATGCGTTGGATATTGTACAGAAGTGCGATTGCGACTAATCGGGAGCTTGCGTATGTAAACGAAAGAGTAGACATCCCCCTTGATAACTGAATGCAAGCGAGGCTGGACCTAGATTCGCGTATGTCAGTGAAAACGAAAAGAAAGGAATCTTGCATCGGCCAAAAGCCGCTAGTGATAAAGGAAAGTTGATCCCCGGTCTGAGCCAGCATGCACAACAGAGCAGAGTATCCTGAGGATTATGAAAGAAAACTTCGAGTCTTGAGTTGGTTCGCGTGAATGATTTCGCGCTATCCCCAAAGATAATATTCGTAGAATTCAATCTTAATATTAAAAACAAAATTTTGATACAGTAATTTCACTCATCCTAACCGATCCAAAAAAAAGTAGGTCCCTAGGATTGTAAGAAAATGATGAAGCCCCCAAGGCCTTGGTCTAGTGGTAATAGTGAATTTGTGATGTGTGGGTTAGACGTACTTTACAAGCTCGAACCTTGTCACTGACAAAAGATTAGTAATTAAGTGAAGGGTCAGAAAAGGAGGACTGAGCAGTGGCTTGGGAAATAAGACAACTCTTGATGGGAATTGGTAGAGGGATGGGCCCATTATTTACGCCATTAGCTTCGGGATTTATCAGTTACAAAAATGGGTATGAAAATTTTAAACTTAATTCTAACTACTATTTTATCCAACATAGAATACACTTGTGAAGGTTAATCAAAATTTCATGTTAGAAGTTCGTGCTTTTATAAAAACTAGTTTCTCGACACGTGCTTTGCACGTGACCACTTATTTAAAGTGAAAAGGCTCACTATACATATATATTCCTCCACCAATTGATAAATGATCGATTACAAATACTTATGAAATATTTTTCTTTTCTCTAAATATAAAGCCCCAGAAATACCTTGTTTATTATCATTGGAAAGTGCAAAATACCTTGTTTATTATCATTGGAAAGTGCAAAATACCTTGTTTATTATCATTGGAAAGTGCATTAACATAAATACGACAGTAAGAAGTGGCAATACAAAAGTGTGTAAATTATAGACACGAGTCAAAGTAGATTGTCCCATACTAGCGCTTTCACGCAATAATTCGACCATAGGTGATCCTATTACAGAAATAGCATCGGGACACCTGTTAACTATTTTCACTGCCCGGTAACCAATTTGGTCCCGAGATAAGAAATAACCACTTACGCCAAAAGATGCGGTTAATACAGCCAGAACCACACCAGTCACCCAAGTATTTATTGAGCGATAAGGAGAAGGAGGAGGAGAAGACTATATAAAGATGCTATGTCGTCAAGTAAATCCTCATTTATTACCTTGTAGATAACCCTCCTGAAAATAAGACGATCCTAATGGTACTATGGTCCAAATTGTAAAAAGTTCAGCTCACATTCCAATTTGCTCTACCATCTAGCTACTTCTCAAATAAACGAGTCATCTAATTATAATATTAGCCAAATATATTTACCAAATTAAAAAATTTGATTAATATCTAGAAGAAAAATTGATGAAAATTCGATATCAAAACCTCAACAATAAATGTGGCATAAAACATCAACAATAAATCAAAAAGTTGACGAAAAAGTTTGCATGTGAGCTGTTAGGTGCTCCTGTAATGCACACTCAGTGATAGCCACTTCCAATATTTAACTATTCTCAGTAACAACCTCATCAATTTCATCTGCGATCTCTGAGTACATTCCACTGATCCATACTCAATGAAATGCCTTTTCTGGTGGGCATTTTCTTGCCATCTTTAACATAAAACTCGCGAACAACGATACTCTCTGATTTTCTCTGATTCTTAGAAATCTCTACACGACGATGCCATCAGCATCATCAGAATCATCCGTTCTGGAAGATTCGTTAGGAGGATTGTCTCCTTCAGAATCATACTCACTCTTCCTTTCTCTTTTTGAACCTTTTCGACATTTCTTCTGCACATATTGAAAAGGTAAACTCATGAGTAGTAAATGAGAATTTAATTTTGGCAAGAACTTTTCATAGATTGGGAAAAACTATGAAAGCATTACCAACTTTATAATATTATAAATTCTTTCATTGAAGAGGAAAGTTGACGGGTAAAAATTTGTTTTCGACCTTAAATTGCACGACGCAATTAAATAGCAAACATCCTTTGTGGCATGATTAATTTTCTAAACAATACATAGGGGTGTCAATGGATTTTAAAAATCAATTTAACCAATCGAACTGTACCATTCTGAACCTGTTATTAAGTTTCTTTTAAAACCATAAATTTTTACATAAATTTATAACTGTATCGAATAATTAGGTAGGGTTTTAATTTTATAAAAGTAAATCAAAAAATACCAAACGGTACTAAACAAGTTTATATGCGTGAAATATATGTTATATATTAAATTTAAAGATAATGATATGTTCAATTTTTTGCCTTGGCTTAGGGTGACTAAAACGACCACAAGCCAACATGTAATTATCACCCAAAGTTCCAATTCCAAAACCTATGATGCTACTCCTACTGAAATTAAATTAGTTTTAGCATCTTGAGTAATAAGTTACAAAATATTAGGTATCTTCCTCTCGTATGATTTAAATTTATCTTATGGATACGCACTCTTAGTTGTTCTTGAGAAAACTGTCCAACCCTAACGAATTAGGAATGTGAAGGCCTCTCCTTCGAAAGGAGATTGGAGAAAGAAAGAGCTATGCTATTGACCGAACCCCTTTTTCTCATTTCATTTGAAGCAGCCTCGCTTCTTGATCGGTGGGGAGGAGCTGAAAGCCACTTGACTGTAAGGAAAGGAGCATCTCAAAGTATGGAGTTCCATCGTGATTAACTTCTTTACACTCGTCTGATCTTGATTAACTTTTTTAGACAAGTACATTTACATGGCAACTAAAATGTACTCCCTCCGTTCAACATTACTTGTCACTTTTTGACTTGGCACACTCATTAAGAAAATAATGATTGCTATAGTGATTTTACCACATTGCCCCTATTAATTAATGTTTAGTATTAAGTCTTAGAAAATAATTTGAGAAATAAGTAATTAATGCTAAGGGTAAAACATGGAAAAAAATAATTGTCTTTTCTTGATATGTCAAAAATGACAAGTAAAAATGGAAATTAAAAATAGAAATAAGTGACAAGTAATTTTGAACGGAGGGAGTATTAATATACCCTGAAATATCTACCACTGTCCCAAATTTGCCTGAAACTTTAATGTTGTAAGCAATCAAGTTCTTTAATATATGTGCTATTCTCAATTTTGTTTTATTTGTTGCACCTTTAGATTCTTCAGCTCAGATGGGAAATGCAATTGGAGCTGATTGGCAGGAAGAGGTTTACCAAAAGGTATAATTTGCAATGGTATTTTTATTTGCTCAAGATTTTGAAAACTGAGGAAATCACAGACGAGTAGCTGGAAATTGAATTTTTTTGCATTGATTAGTGATGTGGAATTTGATTTACTGGCTGGTTATAACAATAGAAGAAATGTTCTGAAATATTTGCTTGATTAATGGAGTAGTAAAAGGATATTTACCAGAATAGTTGTTCAGCTAAATTCATGGTCGTACCCCTTGGTGGTACTTTATGTAATCCAGTTTGTAGAGGAAATGAAAATTGAGCATGTTAACTGGTGACTTGCTAGAGACTGATATATCCTCAATTGAGAAGTACTACTACAACACAACTACGCCTCAATCCCAAGCAAGTTAATTGGGCTATGACTCCACGTCAACACATGAGGTGCAACTAAATACTAGAAAAAAAAGTTTAGGGATAATAGGACCCCCGTGAAGATAGAGTGTGTCGCTGGAAATTCAGTCATAGGTTGTGTGTGTGTGTGTGGGGGGGGTGTACTTATTCCTTTCCCCAATTAATTATTTACAGAAAATTAGTAGTTGAATTCTGTGATCTATTATCTAAATTTATGAGGTAATATGTCTGTAAGTTTGGGACAAAGTCTTCCTGGCTTGTCACCAATTTTCTTTATTTACCTTCAAGTAGAATCTTTAAATTGCTAGTTTGAAGGATAAACCAATTCGTGCAAGAAGTATATGGCTATAAGAAGAAGTTCTCTGTGAAAAGACATCTATTCATCTGTATTAGTTGGTATATTTTTTCTGTTTTTTATTTTATTCTTTATAATAGAGAAATTTGATGCTTCTGTCTTCAAAACTCAGTGGGTAACATGCCCTTCGATCCCCTCTATCCTTCTCTACTTACATCCCCGACTTGGTTTACTAGCTAGGAATAAGTTGGAATACTTTGAGTTCTCCAAGAATAAACATATAACATTAACATGCTTTGTATTTACTTGTGAAGCCAACTACATTGTTATTATTTCATTGTTTACCCTCGTTTTGCTTCATTGACGATAAAAAAGTGAAGTGTTTGACCAAGTTTTTAGGAGAAAATAAGTGTTGTTGGGGAGTAGCAGGAGTTATCTTGTAAAAGCTAAAAGAAGTAGTTTTTCTCCCAAAGTACTTTTTTGAAGCATACTCTTGAGAAAACACTTAGTGCAAGTCCAGTGACGTAACGCATGAGGCTGCCGTGGAAGTGAGGCTTGATACACAGGTCATCCAAAAGAGAGGAATTTTCAAGTATCTTTGGTCTCTATTATCAAGTGAAATGAGGAGATTGACGAGCATATCATTCACCGTATTGGGGCAGGATGGATAAAATGAAGGCTCACATTCAGAAACTTGTGTGGTAAGAAGGTGCTACCAAAACTTAAAGGCAAATTCTACAAAGTGGTTGTTAGACCAACTATGTTGTATGGGGCAGAGTGTTGGCCAGTTAAGAACTCTCATGTTCAGAAGATGAAAGTGGTGGAAATGAGGATGCTGCAATTGATGTATGAGCATACTAGGAGAGATAGGATTAGAAATAAGGATATCTGTCAATGTGGGAGTGACTTCAGTGGAGGACAAGATGCGGGAAGCGAGGTTAAAATAGCTCGGACATGTGATAAGGAGATAAATGGATGCCCCGGTGCGGAGGTATGAGAGGTTATCTATGGGTGGTTTCAGGAGAGGTAGAGGTAGACCGAAGAAGTATTGGAAAGAGGTGATTAGACATGACATGACACAATTGCAGCATACCGAGGACATGACCTTAGATAGGAGGTTATGGAGGATATAGATTAGGGTAGAATGTTAGTAGGTAAGAGTGTATTGTCTTGTTGTTCGTCCATACTAGTAGTTGTAGTATTACTTTTGTAGTTTCTTGTCCTTCGATTTCTGTTACTATCTATTGTTTCTTGTACCTTGACTATCATATTATTTTGTTGTAATATTGTTCTGTTACTATCTGTTGTTTCTTGTACTTCCATTACTTCTTTTTGTAAACTGCTTGGACTGTTTTTTTTTGAGCCGAGGTCTATCAGAAATAATTCTCTACCTCTGAGGTAGGGATAAGGTTTGTGTACATTCTACCCTCCCTGGACGGGCACTTTGTGGGACTACACTTGATATATTATTGTTGTACTTTTGAGAAAATACACTTAGAAGCACTTTTAAAATCTTGGCCAAACGCTAATTGCTGCTCAAAAGTATTTTTAAAAATGATTAGCCAAATAAAAACTGCTTCTCACCAAAATAAGCATTTTAGAAGCTTGACCAAATAAGCTCGTAGTCTTCCTCTTCTTCTTCACTTTAAACCTTTTTATCTCAAAGGTTCTTTAATGAAGATTCTCTAGTTTGTTCTCTACTGTATCGTACATGTGATCTAATTATCACATATCCTCAAGTGAATGCAGTCTTGACATTTGCGAAATTGACTTAATGAAAATTTGTAATGCAGATCAAGTCTATGAAGGAGATGTATTTTCCAGACCTCAATGATGTATACCATAAAATTGCTTCTCTAGTGCAGCAGGTTAGTTTTTTAGTGAAATTTGCATTGATGCCAAGAGAACTTAAGTCCTTGATATAATTACTGTTAATGGATTTTAAGTCTTAACTCATCTCTTTTACTACCTTCAATCATCATTATGTCCCACCTATCGATGCTTTCGGACGTCTTCTTAGGATATGTCTATACCTTCTTAAGTGACAGAGCCATCTTACACGATGTCTCATTTTAATGTGTCACTGCTATATAGACATGATTTTGATGTTAGTCCTCCCTAATTCTTTGGGGTTGGGCTTGATATATCCGAGTTGTAAAAAGCACTTATGCCAACTTTTTGTTGAAACATAGAGTGTTGGTTAGTTTGCAAAGGGCAAGAAACAGGACCATGACGAATCTATTTTTTGTTTCTGATTTTAAGCATGATTCTCTTCCTCAGCGTCCTCAACATGAGCAAATTGAAAAGCTCAAGATGTTCAAGATGAACTTGGAACGCGTAATGTTTTTCTTGCAACTTAACAAGCATGATATTCGTCTTAGTGACAAGGAGAAACTGGTTCGGGTTGAGAAGCACATAAGTTTCTTCCTTAGTGACAGGAGGCTGCGCAAGCCTACTTCTTCTCCACTGCAGGGGCAAGTTCCAAAGCATACAAGTCAGGTAAGCAGTCTGAACTTGTTTGAAGTTGTTTAGATAATTCAATTGTTTTCCACCTTGTTGAAGTTGTTTTCCTGCTTGTGTTAAAATGCATCTACAGTAATTGCTTGTACCAAACCTTGTCATGAAGTAATCTGAAACTAAGGAGAGTTCTCTTTTTTTATATTAAGGGATGATAACTTTGGACTTCTGATTATTATAGATCTCTTAAGTTATGAATGATCTCTCCTGTTTCTTCTGCTTTAGTCTCTCATGTGTTCAAATAGGAAGGTATAGAGGTTGAAGATTAGGGTGGAAGGGTAGTAAGTAGTCGATTGTTGTCGTACTTCCAGTAGTATGATTTAGGTATCATTTAGTTTCTTTTTCTCCAATGCGTGTTGATATTCGTTGATGCACTTGTTTTGTACGTTGCTATTTTGCTGTCTCTTTTTCTTTCTTTTTGAGCCGAGGATCTATCAGAAATAACCTCTCTACCCCGCAAAGGTAGAAGTGAAGTCTGGTTACATCATATCCTCCTCAGATCCCACTTGTGAGATTACACTGTGTATATTGTTGTTGTTGTTGATCTCCTTGATTTTGTTCTTTTTCTATGTGTAAGTTAATGATCTCTTGCAATTTACTCTTTGAGTTACTAATTATGTTTTGTACGTTATATCTTACACAGACACCTACAATGGATTCTGATGGGCAAGATTTGGATTCTGAGTTTGATAGACTTTTGAGTTTGATTGATTAAATGGTAGTTCTGATGGACTAGTTTATGTATGGAGTGGTTTTGGTACTTTTGGTATTGATAAATTGGGTTCTGGAACTAAACTTGATGAGCGTTTAGCGCATGTAAAATCGAATTTACATCGAGGGGAATGGGTTCATGTGAGTCCATGCACCCTCCCTTTATTATTTAAAGTACTCTTGAACACATATATATACCTCTCCCTTGATTATGTTAAGTACTGCAATTATTTTAATAAATTACTTAAATTTTATGTGGGTACCTAGGCTAAAATTTGAAATATCCTTCTCCAAATTTTTCTCTGTTTGAATCATTGGCAACACATTTACAAACAAATCAAGGGATATATGCATGACATGTGTTTGGATATATGCAATTATTACTTAATCACATCGGGTGTTTACACCAAATCAATAGATGCATGACATGTGTTTGGATATATGCAATTATTACTTAATCATGGTTAATTAATGTATATAATTACTTTATTAAATCACTTAATTATGATGAGTTGCAATGATATGGTGTAAACACCCGACATGAGTAAGTATTTATCGATAATATAGTGCACTCATCTTTTTTGCCTTTTAGAACTCTTGAGATAGTTATGATTAGCAAAATTTGTAATCTATCAAGTCACTAATGTTACTTATTTTTACTATCATATGGTTACCCTCGAACATGAGTTTCTCTCGCTTTGACGAGTCTATACAATTTCTTCTCCCCACCTTTGTCCTGTAATTCTTCATATATGCGTTTAAAAACTGTTATTTTAACCATTATAACCGCTAACTTCGATTCCTTCTTCCTAGCCTTATACCTCTCCCTATTTGATCAAATGAAGATAAAGTTAAAAGCCTTGTTTGAAGGGCTTAAAGTGGCTTATCATCACAATTACATCCATTTGTCTTTTTTCTTTCAAAATTTGTAATTTTAAACATTAAGTTCTAAACTCAATACTATAGGTTAATTTTTTTTATATGGTCACACAATCAACTATAATTATATAGGTGAAATGGCAATATTGAATGACTTTTTTATTATAAAATAATGTTGAATAATTCTTTAAAATAATTATTATTAATTCAGTGATTTTTGTGTTACAAAATAAATAAAAATGGCGATTTTAGTCCCTGTGTTATTAGTTTATAATGATTTTGGTCTTTGTGTTATTAGACTAAGCACATTTAACCTTTAAGTAAATAAAGCGTTTAATTTTAGTCCTTATACCTAACTTGATGTTAACACCATTAACTTTTGGCTCTCCTTTTTGATTCTTCTTAAACAGCCCCAAACAATTAAATCTGCTGCCATCATTTGATCTTGCTAAATTTTCTAATTTAAGACTTTTGAAAAAGTGATCAAAGCTTTTAAAAAAAATTCTCGTGGAAGTTTCAAAACAAGAAAAATGGCAAAGTTGCATCCAAGGGTGTGGCCTAATGGTTAATGAAGTGGGTTGAGCACCATGAGGTCTTAGGTTCAATTTCTGATAGAAACAAAAACATTAGGTGATTCTCATGTGTGCTAGCCTTGGTGAAAAAAGTTACCTGGTACGTGCAAGTTAGCCCGAACACCACTGTAATTAAAAAAAAGGACAAAGTTGTGATTCAACTATAATATTAAGGGTGTTATAAAGAATTATTATTATAGTGAATGTCCATATTTATGTTTCTTTGGAGAAAAGTTAGGAACCTTAACTTTGAGACCAAGTTAGTTTTCCCCTATAAATAAAGGGTTTACCTTCATTGTAATTCATCCCTAAATCTCTCAATTGATGAGTAATAAGAAGATTTGTCTTCTCCCTCTCTATTCTTCTTGTTCTTAGTTTAATATTTTATAACACGTTATGAGCACTAGACTCTACTGTGTAAAACAAATATTTGAAAGCATAAAAGACATCTTTCGAAAAAAATAAATAAACTGATGCTACGTTTATCGTGATGTGAATCTTCTATTGCTTAAATCTTATTAACATATTTTTGCAGAGTCATGCCTTGGAGGCTGACCTTTCTGGACAATCTAATTGGATAGGTATATTTGATTATCAATCTGTATATTCTATATCTTTTGGCTATATGTAGATTGTACATCATACATGACTATCAGAACATGAAGAAGCACTTGTGCGCACTGATATGTGCTAAGGCGCTTGCTAACTATTTGTTCAATACTGAAGCCCTTGTGCACATTGACATGAGCTAAGGCACTTGTTCCCCTACTGTATCAGTGTTGCCTAGTTAATTAACACCTCGTAATGGGTGAGTCATGCCTTGGAGGCAGAACTCTTTTGGACAAAACCATTTGAGTATATGCAGTTATCACGAACCACGAGTTTGTTATTAATAGTACAATTCATTGTGATTTATTTACGCCTATAATCACCAGAAGTGATTAAATTTCATGAGGCTTCATAGACTCCTAAAGCAATAATTGCTTTGAAGCGTGGTATATTTTGAATGATATGTTAGAGAAAAAAAGGGGGGGGGGGGGGTTTCTATATCACATATAGCCTCGATTTGCTCCTGAAGAAGCAATTCTTGAAAAAGGTTATAAGTTATCTTAATTTGATATGCTTAAGGCACAATTATATTCCATTCCTGGGGAATGAGAATTTTGATTGTTATAAATATAGATCCATTCTCTCGGATGAATGTGATAATATTTATAATACATATAAATAAGCGTGCACTTGGTTGTGACTACATCACAACCCACCTCCGGAAGAGGTAGAATGATTGGAAGATTGAATATCTCCAAAATTACTATGATAAATAACACGTATGTGAAAAGTTATTTCGAGCATGATGAGATCACATGCCACAATAAACTAAAAGTTTATTGATATAAAATTCATGTCATAGTAAATCGGAAGTTTACTAAAAGAAATATCACATGTTATGGTAACTTGGAGTTACTAATGCAAATAATTGTATCTATTGACATGAACGATTTTGCCATCTCGAAGATGTGCATATTAAGTATTCAACATATATTGAAGAACTAGAAAATTCTTCAAGAATTGATTATGTTGTTTGTTCTCATGATAAGTTGATTAGATCAGCTAATGTTGGGATTGGATCCCCTAAAATTTGAAAAGTGTAAAAGGTGAACATGGGCCCGTTCACCTGCCATGTCATATGATGCATCTATAAAGTGGTCACATGTGCGTTTATTGTCGACCTGCAGTTTGACATTTGTAAGGTTGCTTACTTAACGTAAATTGAGTTAAGAACATAATTTTCAAATTGTGTAATCAAGACAATTTATCTTGATAATACTGGTTTGGAGTTGAATGCATTCAATAAATTGCTGAACCATTGCTTATGAGAACAAAGTTCATGTGTTGGTCTGAAATATAAATGTTGTATATGATAGCACTTATATACATTCAGACCAATAAATTATGATTAATCTCTCTCTTAATTGGTTCAAGGTCAGGAACCAAAGATTTTCCATCTAATAGCTTTTTATGTGCGGTATATGATTGATAGATATACCATGATGCACAAAGATGGATTTCTCAAAGAAGATAGAGGATATATGTTAGCTTTTCTAACATAAGGGGGAGAAAATAAGCATCTATGAAATATGTTGTGAATTGCCATTAGTATGATCCTCATTCAAAAGGATAATTCAAGTCAAATGCTGGAAGCATTTGCTGACCTAAAATCAATTTCATATTTAGCTGCAAAAGCTCCTATTGAGTGTCCCTGAAGGACAAAGTCTACGACATGCATGAAGTATGATAGACCAATTGGTTCTAATTATAATAATCCTTGAAAAAAGGAAAGGAGCAAATGATCATAATGTGAGGCAATATGCTCTTGAAGAGCCTACGACATAACACTTCATGAAACCTCATGAGAGGTTTAGGTACCTAAGAAAATAATGAAGTGATGAGATCTCAATAAGTTATGTCGCATTGTGAACCGATACAAATGATATATCATCAATAATATCTTTTGATACAATATAACGCAATATTGTAAAAGATTATGAGGATCTGAATTCTACGTCTATTAAAGCATGCTAGCGTAGAAATATTTATCAATTGACATGGAAAGAAGCATCTTGGTAAGCGTAAAGCTTATTTGACTTGCAATCTAGACACTAGAAGATGTCGTTATGTAATTTGACAGATTTGAGATGAAAATCTTTATAGGATTCAAAATGCTTGAAGCATATATAAATTTTTGAAATACTTATTTATAATCCTTGTATGGATTAAATCAGTCAAGGTTGATGTACTAGAATCACCTTAATGACGTAGGGTATAAAAATGATGTTGTTTACCCTTAATCTTTCATATTGTTATGGAAGTTGATGACTTGAATTGAAACTCTTGAAGAGTTTCCAAAAGCAATAGATTATCTGCTTAAAGAAGTTGAAATGAGAAACATGCAAAATTGGATTGGTCATGAAGTACCATATCTTGTACAATTATTGCATGTATATATCTTACTATAACTATGAGCATGATATAGTTTCACTTCTAAGATCAATTGCAAGTTTTGATATGAATGTGTTTATCATAATAAATATTGTCAAGATTTTGTTGGTTATGAAATGCAGGGCATTCATAGGATATACATAAAGTTTGATCTCAAATAAATTATATGTGTTCATATGTGAAGTACTACCATATCTTGGCAATCTACAAAACAGTCTATTGTAGATACCTCATCAAATCATGCTGAGATAATAATTGTTCATGAAACAAGCTGAGAAGCATGCATAACATTGTTGAAAGGAGGATTCATAAAAGGAGATACAACAAATGACATTTTACCAAAGCTTTTCTTCACACATCTCTAAAAGAATGGTGATATCAACATTCAACAAATTTATTTGAGTATTAAAGATTTATTCACCAAGTCTCAATCAACTATAATTTTTGAGAAGATGGTGTACAAGATTGGAGTGTGAAGATTCAAGCTATTGAATTGATGTTCTCATCAGGATGAGTTAATACGCGTTGTACTCTTTTTCTCTCACAAGGTTTT
This sequence comes from Jaltomata sinuosa, assembly GCA_003996215.1. NCBI lineage: Eukaryota > Viridiplantae > Streptophyta > Magnoliopsida > Solanales > Solanaceae > Jaltomata > Jaltomata sinuosa. Next base: position 918,560 of record QJPP01000341.1, on the reverse strand, counting down.
GTCCCACTGAATTTTCCTCGTAAGGTTTTTAATGAGACAGCCAAAATGCGTATTGTAGAGATGTACTCTTTTTCCTTCACTAGAATTTTTCCCACTGGGTTTTATCTAGTAAGATTTTAACGAGACACATTATCTATCAAATAGACATTCAAGGGGGAGTGTTACAAAGAATTATTATAGTGAATGTCCATATTTATGTTTCGTTGGAGAAAAGTTAGGAATCCTAACTTTGGGACCAAGTTAGTTTTCCCCTGTAAATAAAGGGGTTTACCTTCGTTGTAATTCATCCCTAAATCTCTCAATTAATGAGTAATAAGAAGATCTCTCTTCTCCCTCTCTATTGTTCTTGTTCTTAGTTTAATATTTTATAACAAAGGAGATTAATATGTTACAACTATTAGTATCTATTGCCTCGGATTAACAAAAACGTGTTATCCTTATATTTATTGTCATTTACATTTTACATATGGATATTGGATCTGCTAATTACGATATTGCTTAGATTTTTTTTCTTTTCAGTTTTGGTTAAGGACTAAAATTACACACTTTATTATTTAATATTTAATCTAATTAAAAATTAAATATACTTAATCTAATAATACGAGGATCGAAATCACAATAAGCTAATAACACGGGGACTAAAATCATTTGAGTGAGTTTTTTGTAGTATAAAAGTTATCACTCGAGAGTTCCGCCCCCGCCGAGTTGATCAGAATTGAGATGGATATTCATACTCACACTCGTCAAGCTACCGCCCCCGCCGTGGCTGTCGCCGGAGGACCATCAGCCGCCGTGGATGTCGCCGGAGAATCCGCCGGAGGATCATCAGCTGCTGTAGCTGTCACCGGAGAATCCGCCGGAGGATCATCAGCCGCCGTGGATGTCGCCGGAGAATCCGCCGGATCATCAGCCGCTGTGTCTGTCGCCGGAGAAGCCACCGGAGGATCATCAGACGCCGTGTCTGTCGCCGGAGCTTCGGCCGGAGGTAAGTTCATTTCCGGCTTGCAACTTGTACTTGTTTTTTTTGGTTCTTTTGTCAAATGATTTCACTCTACTACTGCTGCTGCTACACATTCGTAGAATTGAAAATCTCAAAATTAAAAACAAAATTTCTATACAGTTACTTTCACTCTTTCTAACCGATCAAAAACAAAAGTCGGTTTCTAGGATGGTAAATGATGAAGCCTCGGAAGGGTGGCCGCGTTGGTTGAGTAGGATTTAGGGTTTAGGGGATCTCTCAAATGGGGTTCGAAACCTCCCTGCATGCTTTCTCGATTGAGCTCACAGGGCTTACCTAGTGCTGTTTATCTCTCTAGTGGAGTGGGTTTTACCTGTGTGCACCGTAGGATAGTGACTTTCCCTTGTCATAAAAAAAAGAAGAAAATGATGAATCCCCCAAGGCCTTGGTCTAGTCGTACTAGCAAATTTGCGATGTATGGGTTAGAGGCATGTCACAGGTTCGAACCTTGTTACAGTCTAAAGGTCGGAAGTGAAGTGGAGAGGAGTAGAGAGAGCATTGGTCCATTATTTGCGAGTGTATAACTTTCTGCCATTGGCCTCGGGGATTTCTCGGCTATAAATTAAAATAGGTTAAAAAATAATGAACAATAACGACATACTTAGTGTAATCCTACTAGTGGGGTCTAGGGAGGGTAGGATGTACCAGACCTTACCTTAAAGTTGCTTGAAATTTTAATGATGGAAGCAATCAAGTTCTTTAATATTTGTGCTAATCCTCAATTTTTTTTAATTTGTAGCATCTTTAGATTCTACAGCACAGACGGGAAGTGCAAACGGAGTTGATTGGCAGGAAGAGATTTACCAAAAGGTATTGTGGTATTTTTATTTACTCAAAACTTTGAAAACTGTGGAAATTAAGTATGTGGATTTTGATGAAGGCTGGTTATAACATTATAAAAAATAGCTGAATGTTTTGAAATATTTCCTATGATTAATAGAGTAATAGTGGAGGTTACCATAACATGTTTAGATAACTTCATGGTTGTGCCCCTCCCCGCGAGGTGTATTGATGTATTCTATTTCTTAGAGGAAATAGAAAATTGAGCATGTTAACAGGTAACTTGTTAGAAACTGGGATATTTTGAATGGCATGTCACGGATTTGCGTTAATTCCCGGCAACTAAAATCCTTAGTTGCTAGTTTGAAGGATAAATCTATTCGTGCAAGAAGTATATGCCCGAATATATGGCTATAAGATGTTCTCTGTGAAAAGATCATATGGGTAATAATAAATCATTATTTGATCTTGTGCACTATAAAATTTGTCCCTTTTGTGATCTACCATATAGTGCAAATCTGCAAGGAAAGTGAGGCTGAGTTGTAAACTCTTAATCCATATTATATACTTGATAGTGGACCTATATGAGTGTGGAGTGGTGCTGCTTCTATGAAATTGTGACAGATTTCTAGAGCACTCATGAATACTAGGACACGCATGACCTTTTAGCGTAAAATCGCGATAACAATAAAGATTGTGCAAGTATAATGTGGTAGAATAAGACCCTAAGCTTACAAAAGAATTTTTGGTTCATAGAAGTTTAAACTTCATCAATTTTTCTGTAAGGTTTAATATTGTTTTATCAAGGTCCTGTTGATAGTCTACGAGACACCAGATTTGACGCATTGTACTCATGTGAAAACGCATGAAACTTTATTCAATTCCTTACATTATTTTAAGATATGTAGGGGATTATTAAAAAAATAATTATATCTCAAAAATAATAATATTAATCATATTATTTATTCTTTTTTATCCATAATTAATACTCTTTAATCACTGCTCCTTTATTAGCCATATTTTAATACAAATTAAGATATTGACTCTTAAGTTGCTCAGACTCTTCACTTTTGATGCCGCACCCGTGTCGACATGACATGGGTGTTGGCGTGGAATCCGTACCCGATTTGGTCAATCGACTTTGGGTAGTTTGAACAAAATTGACAAACAAATTCGGGACAGATACCTATGATTTATATAATCAAAACAAAAACTAAGGTGAATAGAAATTTCTATATACCTTTTCCTTTTATCTCTTTTTAAGAATTCTCCTTTCGATCAATATTTTCTGCCCAAAGTACCTTGTAAGTTTTCCGCATAATCTCTCATAATTTAGACAATAATTCTATTTTTAGATTTTGAATTATTTTTTGGTTGAACCCCACACCCATATCGGAACCTAGATCCATACGTAAGAATAACATCTCTTTTAGAGACATTCAATGTGGCTCATATATTATGTAATAAATCATTAGCCTTGTCTTTAAGTAAATAGTATATATGGTAGATAATATTTTTGGGTTATGCATATCTGGAAGTTTCCTTGATTGGAGGAAACTATTAATTGAGTCCCTAGGCCAATCGTATTTTATGGTAAGTCCCTAGGGTTAAAGTTTTTGCCTTAGAGTCCCTAGTCTACCAATAAATATGTCTGTGAATCCATCTGTTTGGTATACACTATGATAGGCGGCTAGAAGATTCTTAGGGTTTCTTCTTTACCACTTTCTAGTTAAAGTTTGCGATGAGACAAAGACGATTTTCCAAAATACTTGAACAACTATGGCTGAAGGCACGTTCCTATTTAATTTTCCTTTGCGTTTTGACTCTCTATATGTTGAAATTCAACACCGTACCCCCGAATCATTAAATTTAGATCATGAAGAATCCGGCCTCTAGATTTGTAATCGTATCAGACACCTGTATTCGAATTCGAGAAACTTAGATTGACTCAGCCATTACTTTTTTCATCCATTGAGATTTTGGATGGTGATTCTTTGGTATGCTTTAATGACTCTATTATGGGCTTTGAAGATGGTGAACGTATTGCTCTTGATTTGGCCTTAACAAGAAATATTGTGCTGGGTTTTCTTTTGGAAGTAATCTTACTTAGTTTATGTGCTTCTAGTTTTACATTACACCAGGTGAATTATCCTTAAGGACAGTATCTTTGACACGCCTCAAGTTGAAAAGAATTTCCGTGATTTCAATTTTTCCAACACTAATTGCTACTCAAAAATGTTTTTTAATTAATTAGCCAACCACAAATGCTTCTCAAATAAAGCACTTTTCAAAATAAGCATGTTTTAGAAGCTTGACTAAACACGCTAGTAGTCTTCCTCTTCTACTTCACTTTTAACCTTTTTATCTGGAAGGTTCTTTTGTGAAGATTCTCTAGTTTGTTCTCTACTGCATCGTACAGTTGATCTAATTATCACCTATTCACATGGGAATGCAGTCTTGACATTTTCGCAATTGACTTAATGAAAATTTGTAATGCAGATCACGTCTATGAGAGAGACGTATTTATCAGACCTCAATGATAAATACTGGAAAACTGCTTCTGCAATACAGCAGGTTAGTTTTTAAGTTAAATTTGCTTGATATAATTACTGTTAATGAATTATAAGTCTAACTCATCTCTTTTACTACCTTCAATCATCATATGTGTTCATTTTTACTAGGTTACTCGTTTCTTTATGCCTTTTCTTAAGGTCTCCCTTTTTCTCGGCCGTAAGGGGTACTTAAAGCATGGCTATTAAAAGTTTGCATAGGGCAAGAAATAGGGTTGTGACTAACTGATTTTGAGCATGACTCTCTTCCTCAGTGTCCTCAACCGGAGAGACTTGAAAAGCTCAGGATGTTCAAGACGATGATGGAACGCCTTGTGCTTTTTTTGCGGCTTGAGAAGCATGAGATTCAACTGTCTCACAAGGAGAAACTGCTTTCGGCTGAGAGGCACATACGTTTCTTGCTTCCTCAGCCTTCCATGCATACAAGTCAGGTATGCAGTATGAACTTGTTTCAATTATTCAATTGTTTTCTTGCTTGTGTTAACATGCATCTACATTTCCAGTAATTGTTTTTATCAAACCTTTTCAAGCAGTAATCTGAAATTAAGGAGAGTTTTTTTTTTTTTTTGGGGGGGGGGGGGGGGGGGAGGCGGTTGGGGGGTTTGATATCTTTGCACTTGTCATTATTTTCCCAGTATAAATCTCTCAAGTTAGATGATTTCTCGTGTTTCTTCTGCTTTATTCTAAGATCTCATATGCTTAAATAGGAACATATGTTTAAATAGAAAGGTATGGAGGTCGAAGATTAGGGTAGATAGATTGTTAGTTGGTAGTCGAATATTATGATACTTCTAGTAGTATGATTTAGGTATCAGGTAGTTTCTTTTTATCCAATGTGTATTAATATGTTTTGCATACTGCTTCTTTGTTGTCTCTTTTTTTTTCTCACTTTCATGCATCGATTACATTTCTTTTGAGCCGATGGTCTATCGGAAACAACCTCTCTACCCCGTAAAGGTAGAGGTAAGGTCTGCGGACATTCTACCCTCCTCAAACCCCACTTGTGAGATTACACTAGTAGGGGTGAAGCTACAGTTCTTCAGGGGTGGTCAGGAAAACAGCTTCGCTGGAAAGTTATATTCTATATGGTTATATATTATGTTTTGAACAACCTTGGCACAATTAGGTCGGGTAGTCCAGTGGTTAAGGTATCGCACGCGAGTTCGATACCTTGTAGTAGTTTTTAGCTTTTTTAGGTTCCATTCTCTGTAGCATTAACATTGGTTATAACTTGTAAGGTTGCATGCCCTGCTTTTTATTTTTATAATAAAAGAACAACAGTAATAGACAAAAGTCGACATTTTTCCTTTTACAAAAACAGAATCGCAATGCCCAATTGGATTCCCAAACAGTGTATTTTTGACTCTTTCTTTTCATTAATTTTTTTAAACAAAAGTTAGAAGTAAATGTTAAGTCGAAAGTTAATTATTTTCTTCTCGCTTTCTCTTCTCTTTTTTTTGTTGGCTCTGTTCTCACTTCATGTAAAATTAAATATGAATAGTTTTTTGGTTCTTTCTGATGATAATTAAAGCTAGATATTGTGTAGTTTGATTTAAAAAGTTTATTTACTAATGTTGCGTAGTGTGATTTTTAAACTTTCGATACACCCAATCATCAATTTTTTTTACTTATTCAAAGCTTGAATATCCTTCGCGAATTTTCGGCTACACCACTGACATTGGGTATGTTGTTGATCTCCTTGGTCTTGTTCTAAGATTTTCTGTGTAAAGTTAATGGTCTCTTGCAATTTACTCTTTAAGTTACTAATTATGTCTTACACGTTTTATCCTACACAGGCACAAAATACTTATGCACATCAGCCGCCTACCATGGATTCTGATTGACAATATACTGCTTCTGAGTTGATGGATTAGATGGTGTAGTTCTGATGGAGTGGGTTATGTATGTAGGTTGGGTTCTGGTACTAAACTTGACGAGCGTTTAGCGCATGCAGGATCGGATTTACATGGAGGGTTATGTAGTTCATGTGAACTGTGCACCCCTTCCTAGATTTTGTAAAATACTCGTGAACTCATGCCCCCCTCCCTAGATTATGTAAAGTACTCGTGAAGTGTACCCCTCCCTAGATTATGTAAAGTACTCGTGAAGTGTACCCCTCCCTAGATTATGTAAAGTACTCGTGAAGTGTACCCCTCCCTAGATTATGTAAAGTACTCATGAACCCATGTACCCCTCCCTAGATTATGTCAAGTAATGCAATTATTCGGATAAATTACTTATATTTTATGTGGGAACACAGGCTAAATAGGGCATCTTTGTCCATTGATGGCGCGAGGGCCATTGTTAACCAGGTCTTTGGCTCGAATCCCCTGTCACCTCTCATTACATTAAATTCCCACTTTTTATGTTGCTCTTTTTCTTTGGGTTCTCCATTTAGTGTTCAATATCCGTTTTGAGGTTCGAATAATCTAGATTCATTTTGGCAAGTCTGGGAGGTAAATCACTTCCTATCAAAAGCCACTTCAAGGTAGTATCCTTTGGTTTTCTTTTCCTTTTTCTTTTTGTGTATGTTTATTTTTCGGTTTTTTCTGTTTCTCTTTTGCCTTTTCTTTCTTTTCCTTTGTGGTTCCTGTGTTGATGCTTCTCTTTTTTTCTTTCGTCTTTCTTTTCTTTGTCATTTTTCTTTTCTTTCTTTGATAATTTTCTTTTCTTTCCTTGCCTTTTTTCTTCTCTTTTTAGTTCATTCTTGAGTATTAAAATCCTTAAAAAATTGAAATATAATTTATCTCTTTGATTCGTGAAGTGTATTTCCTTAAATAATGATACTATTTTAGTCGTTTTCAAATATAAAAATTCGTTAAGCACATCTATAAGCTGATTTTCTTTTTGTGATAATAATATTAATTATACTTGTCAAGTCGTTGTTTGGAAATTTTTTATAGCATTAAACCTAATAATAGTATATTGCATCCATCTTTTTGAATCCTTAATACGTCTCTGACTCTGAGCGCATGTTGAGGAACGACTAGAGACAATTGACTCATACCTAGTATTTATTGTACTTTTAGTAAAGTTTTGCACAGCTCTACATAGAAAGTATTGAATTTAGATAAACTCGATACCGGTACATTAGATTTGCCCCTCCGGTATTGGTGTATCGTATGATTATGAAGGCTTTGTGATTGATATATGCACGTTAAAGTCCAAAAATTGGGGTTATAATATTGGAAATAATGGTGCAACTAATTGTGCTGAATATTAGTGATGAGGATTTTGATATAAGAAATGGTTGAATGTACGTTAAATAACGAGGAGTAATAAAAGTCGTAAGATAGGCAATTGCGAGACAAATGTTACTATTAATGATATAAACAAAGAAATAGGTACAATGCACCAACCGACCACCAAGCCTATTCCACTAAGAAACGAGATAGCACTTAACTATTTACTAACCTTCTACCCTAATCACGCCCCGCATAACCTCCTATCTCACGTCATATCCTCAGAAAGCTAAAGTTGCGTCATGGTCTGTTTAAGCATCTTTCCCCAATACTTCTTCGGTCTACTCTCCTAAAACCTAATGTGACCAACCTCTTCACTGGGGCTTCTGTGCACCTCCTCTTCACATGTTCGAATCATCTCAGTCTTATTTTTCGCATCTTGTCTATCACGGAGGCCACACTTATCTTGTTAGAATATCTTCATTTTTAATCTTATCTCTCCTAATATGACCACACATCCAACTCAACATCCTTATTTTCATTGCTCTCACTTTTTGGACGTGAAAATTCTTAACTGGCCCATACAAACATAGTTAGCCTAACCACCAGAATTTTCCAGGCGGGGCTACTTCACTTGTGACTGTATATAATCAGATGGCCCAAAGATTTTGATTCAAAAGAGGCTGGACACATTGGTAATTAGCCAAATATTATTAAAAGGACAAAAATACCCCGAATTATTTACTATAAATAATACAGTATTGCGACTTTGGGAATTTTGTTGTATGTAATCTCTCTCTGATTCTGTAATTGTCTGAGCTATGGATTCCGGTGATTGGAGGACTCAACTTCTGCCTGATTCTCGTCAAAGGATTCTCAACCAGATGTAATCTTTTTTTGTTTTTTATTTTTGCAATTTTGAAAGTGATTTATCAGAAACAACCTCTCTATCTATGCGAGGTAGGGGTAAGGTCTGCCTCACCAGACCCCGCTTGTAAAATTACAAAGTTTTAGTCTTTCACAACAGGGCGTGATGTCGAATTATTTTTAATATATTTTGTTGATATGGCTGTATAGAATGGAGACAATGGAGACCTTACACAGGTATCGTCCTGTTTCTGGGCTAGAAGGAGTACAGGATCTTATGAAAATTGCACTGAGATTTGAGGAAGAGATGTATAATGTTGCTACAAGTCAAGTATGTAGTCTGAACTTGTTTCTATTTTTTCGAATTGTAAAGCTAGCTCATGACGATCATATAAGGAAATCACCCATCCTTTTTTCATCCGATGTGAGACTCTTCTATATGGAATAAAATATAATAATTTCATATTTGAGTACCCGACATAGATTCACAATATCTACTTATTACACTATTTTTTGGTGCTAACCACCACATAAAAAAATAATTTAGATTGCAACAGCCTCTCTAGCTCCATAAGGTAGGTTTAAGGTCTGCGCATACTCTATCCTCCCCAGATCAGGTATGTTTTTGTTGTTGTTTGCACCCCTAAGGAAGTTTAGTATTAAGAACTTTTAAACCCCTGCTTTGAGATGCTTTCCTCAACTCGAGGATCTATCTGAAACAACCAGTTTGAGGTACGGGTAAGGTCTGCGTACACTCTATCCTCCCCCACCACACTTGTTGTTGTTTTGGTTTTTGTTAAACGCGCCACATAGTTCTGCAACCCGCCCCCATAGCCCCCCCCCCCCCCCTCTTTTGCCAACCCTATGTTGTATGTATTTTAACTTAAATTTACCTAATATTGCAGCAAGATTATCTGCAGAAGATATCTTTGAAGATGCTGACCATGCTAACCAATCCTGCAAGTAGTGGTCAGAATTCCCTTGGCCTAGGTAAACAATGAAATCTCATGTGCTGTATTTCGAATAGGCAAATCTTGTCTGACGGGACGTTTTATCTCTCCAATTTTACCTTTCTTCTGCTATTCTCTACGCATGGTGGGTAATGATCGACCAAAGATAAAACATAGAGTAGTTGAAATGATCAGAGAGTCTCGCCAGAATGTGCACTTATTTATATCAAAGAGTTACAATTTATGCAAGCTTTCGTATATGTTTCTTGAGTTTATATTAATTAGGGAAAAAGGGAAATTATACCCTCAGCTTTGCGATTTAGAGCAGATATACCCTCAACCTCGCACAATTTTTGACCCCTACATACCCGATCCATGAATTAGGTGGATACTATTATTATTGTTATGGCGCAAAAACAAGTACATTCTAATAGAATAAGCAGGCTTTATGGATCACTCAAAAGATCCTAAAGCCAACTAGATACTACACAATTTATGACGGATAACTTAATTTCGATACAGTAGTTTCACTCTTTCTAACAGGTCCAAGAAAAAGTCACTTGTCTAGGATTGTAAGAAAATGATAAATCCCCCAAGGCCTTGGTCTAGTGGTAAGAGCGAAGTTGTGATGTGTGGGTTAGACGCACATTACAGGCTCGAACCATGTCGCTGATGAAAGCTTGGTATTTAAGTGGAGAAGGGTAGAGGGGTGGGCCCATTATCCATGCCATTAGTCCCCGAGATTTATAAGTTACAAAAATGGGTAAGAAAATAATGAAATTTTTAAAATTAATTCAAACTACAATTTTATCCAACAGGGTAATAAAAATTTCGTGCTTTTACATATATATAGATTAAAATGTATTAATATACCCTTAAATATCTAACTGTCCTAAAATTTGCCTGAAAATTTAATGTCGTAAGCCATTAGGTTCTTTAGTATTTGTGCTATCCTTAATTTTTGTTTTATTTGTAGCACTTTTGGATTCTTCAGCTCAGACGGGAAATGCAAATGGAGCTGATTGGCAGGAAGAGGCTTACCAAAAGGTATTGTTTGTAATGGTATTTTTATTTGCTCAAGATTTTGAAAACAGAAGAAATCACAGACTAATAGGATTTCTAACTTCTGACGTTTGGCTTGTAATGCAGATCAAGTCTATGAAAGAGATGCATTTATCAGACCTCAATTATATATACCAGAAAATTGCTTCTCTAGTGCAGCAGGTTAGTTTTTTAGTTAAATTTGCATTGATGCCAAGAGAACTTAAGTCCTCGATATAATTACTGTTAATGGATTTTAAGTCTCAACTCATCTCTTTTACTACCTTCAATCATCATAATGTCCCACCTATCGATGCTTTCAGACGTCTTCTTATGACATGTACCTTCTTAGGTAAGAGAGCCATCTTAGACGACGACTGTTATATAAATATGATTTTGATATATGTTAGTCTCTTTTCCTTCACTGAAAGGGATCAAGGCCTCCCTAATTCTTTGGGGTTGATATATCTGAGTTGTAAAAGGCACTTGTGTCAACATTTTGTTGAAACATAGAATGCTGGTTAGTTTGTTCTGTGGAAGGTAACATATGTGTTCATTTTTACTATGTTATTCGTCTCTTTATGCGTTTTCTTAAGTTTTCATCCCTTTTTCTTGGCCATGAGGGGTACTTAAAGCATGACTATTAAAAGTTTGCAAAGGCCAAGAAATAGGCTTGTGACTGAAGTCTAAACTGATTTTTTTCTGATTTTGATTATGACTCTCTTCCTCAGCATCCTCAACATGAGAAAGTTGAAACGCTCAAGAAATTCAAGATGACGTTGGAACGCATTGTACTTTTCTTGGGGCTTAACAAGCATGATATTCAATTTATTCACAAGGAGAAACTACTTTCGGTTGAGAAGCACATAAGTTTCTTTCTTAGTTACAAAAGGCCACACAAGCCTACTTCTTCTCCATTGCAGGGGCAACTTCCTCAGCCTTCCATGCATACAAGTCAGGTATGCAGTATGAACTTGTTTCAAGTTGTTTCGATAATTCAATTGTTTTCCACCTTGTTGAAGTTGTTTTCCTGCGGCTTGTGTTAAAATGCATCTACATTTCCAGTAATTGCTTGTACCAAACCTTGTCATACAGTAATATGAAATTAAGGAGAGGTTTTTATTTTCTTTCTTTCTTTTTTTTTGGGGGGGTGGGAGGGTGGTTCGGACTTGTGATTATTCTCCCAGTATAAATCTCTTAGGTTATGAATGATCTCTCGTGTTTCTTCTGCTTTATTCTAAGATCTCGTATGTTTAAATAGGAAGGTATATATAGAGGTTAATTGGAGAGTAGAGTAGAAGGTTAGTAAGTAGTCGATACGTTGTTGGACTTCTAGTAGTATGATTTAGGTATCGTGTAGTTTCTTTTTTTCCAATGTGTATTAATATCTGTTGTTACACTTTTTTTGTACATTGCTACTTGTTGTCTCTTTTTCTTTCCTACTTTCCTGCGTTAGTTCTACATTTCTTTTGAGCCAAGGGTCTATTAGAAACAACCTCTCTACCCTATAAAGATAGAGGTAAAGTCTGCGGACATCCTACCCTCCCCAAACTCCACTTGTGGGATTACACTGGATAGGGGCAAAGATACAGTGTTCCAAGGGTGGTTGGGCAAATACCCTTTGCTGGAAAATTATATTGTAAAATCTTATTCTATATGGTTAAATACTACGTTTCGGGACTTGTATTTCTTTTGAGCCGAAGGTCTATCAGATAAACAACCTCTCTACCCCACAAAGGTAAAGGTAAAATTTGCTTACTATCCTATCCTCCCCACGTCCACTTGTGGGATTACAATGTGTGTGTTGTTTTTGTTGATCTCCTTGGTTTTGTTCTAAGATTTTCTATGCGCAAAGTTAATGATCTCTAACAATTTACTATTAGGTTACTAATTATGTCTTGTACGTTATATCCTACGCAGGCACAAAATACATATGCACATCAAACACCTACAATGGATTCCGATGGGCAATATTTAGCTTCTGAATTTGATAGACTTCTGAGTTTGATTGATTAAATGGTAGTTCTGATGGCCGGAAGTGATTCTCATTTTTTCTAGCTTTAGTGAACAAATTTACTTGACACTTGTTGCTGGCCGGAAGTGACAGATATCTCGTAAAATTAGTTGAGGTGTGCACAAACTTGTTCGAATACTACAGTTATAAAAAAAAATGGCAAAGTTGTGATTCACCTACAAAAACGCGTTGTCCTTGTACTTATTATCACTTACATCTTATATATTATATTTTGGTCATCCACTAATATTTAGGTGTTTTACTTCAATTATTTGTAGATTCGAAGAGAAAAAAACGTAAAGTTGATCGAAAATAAATTCTCTTTTTTCTTTCTGGAAGATATCAAAAGTTAATTGTTAGATATAAGGACTAAAATTACACACTCTATTTCACTAAAAGTTAAATATGCTTTAATCAAATAATACGAGGATCGAAATCACAATAAGCTAATAACGCGGGCACTAAAATCACTTGAGTGAGTTTGTTTGTAATATAAAGTTATTACTCTGAGAGTTCCGCCCCCGCCGAGTTGATCAGAATTGAGATGGATATTCATACTCACACTCGTCAAGCTACCGCCCCCGCCGTGGCTGCCGCCGTGGATGTCGATGGAGTAGCTGCCGGAGGTAGTGGTGAAGGTACCGTCCCCGCCGGAGAAGCCGTCGGAGGATCATCAGCCGCCGTGGCTGTCGCCGGAGCTTCGGCCGGAGGTGATTTCACTGCCGGCTTGCAACTTGTACTTGTTGTTTTTGTTCTTTTGTGGATGATTTTACTCTACTACTACTGCTGCTACACATTCGTAGAATTGAAAATCTTAAAATTAAATACAAAATTTCTATACAGTTAGTTTCACTCTTTCTAACCGATCAAAAACAAAAAAGTATGTTTCTAGGATCGTAAATGATGAAGCCTCAGAAGGGTGGTCGAGTTGGTTGAATAGGGTTTAGTGTTTAGGGGATCTCCCAAATGAGGGGTCTCAGGTTCGAAACCTCCCTGCATGCTTTCTACATTTAGCTCATGGGGCTTGTCTAGCGCTTTTTATCTCTCCAGGGATAGTTAAAAAGGGGAAAATGATGAAGCCCGAAGGCATTGGTCTAGTAGTAATAGGAAATTTTGTGATGTATGGGTTAGAGGCATGTCACAGGTTCGAACCTTGTTACAGTCTAAAGCTCGGAAGTGAAGTGGAGAGAAGTAGAGCATTGGCCCATTATTTGCGAGTGTATAACTCTCAGCATTGGCCTCGGGGATTTCTCGACTGTAAAAAAAGTTAATAAATAATGAACAATAACAACATACTTAGTGTAATCTGGGGAAGGTAGGATGTACCAGACCTTACCTTAAATTTGCCTGAAATTTCAATGATAGAAGCAATCAAGTTCTTTAATATATGTGCTAATCCTCATTTTTTTTAGTTGTAGCACCTTTAGATTCTACAGCTCAGACGGGAAATGCAAATGGAGTTGATTGGCAGGAAGAGATTTACCAAAAGGTATTGTTTAGATAAATTCATAGTCGTACCCCTCCCCGCAAGGTGTTTTTATGTATTCCATTTCTTAGAGGAACTAGAAATTGAGCATGTTAACAGGTAACTTGTTAGAAACTGGGATATTCTGAATTGAGAAGTAATACTACAACTACACCTCAATCCCAAACAAGTTGAGGTCAGCTATATGAATCCTCACTCTCGGTCAATATTGTCAGCGACAAAAAATTAGTTTCACAAGCACTGGCATAATTGAGAAGTGAAGTATTCTTTGATAAATTGATTAATTACAGGAAACAATTAGTTGTTGAATGCTGTGATCGTATTATCTAAATTCATGATGTAATATGTGTGTAAATTCGTGTCAAAGTCTTCATGGCATGTCACTAATTTGCTTTAATTCCTGGCAACTAAAATTTTTAATTGCTAGTTTGAAGGATGAACCTATTCGTTCAAGAAGTATATACCCGAATATATGGCTATAAGAAGATGTTCTCTGTGAAAAGACATCCGTTCATCTGTATTAGTTGGTGGTACTTTTTCTGATTTTTTCCCGATGCTTCCGTCTTTTAAACTCGGTGGTTAACAAGCCCGCCCATTTATCCTTCTCTACTTCCATCCCCGACTTGGTTTACCCACTAGGAATAAGTTGGAATACTTTGTTTTCTCCAACAATAACATTAGCATTCTTTGTATACTCCATCCCGTCGTGTTTTACTTGGGAAGCCAACTATATCGTTATTATTTCATTGTTTATCCTCGTTTTACTTCATTGATGATAAAGGTGTAAAGTGAAAAAAATTGATGATTTCCATTAAACCGTATTATATCTTCCAACTTAATTGTCAAAAAATATATTCTAATTCCTCCTGGTAGGGCTGGTCTATGATCACATTACGGAAATTGTACTCTTGATGTGAGCAGAAATGTGTATCAAGAAGCTAAAGGAAGCAAAGCCCAGTTGCTTATTTTACCATTCACATTTTAATCGGTTGTATAGCCTTTTTGGCCAAGCTTCAGGAGACCAAAAGTGCTTTTTTTTAATTAAAAAAAAAGTTAGGCGTTTGGCCAAGCTTTTAGGAGAAAATAAGTGCTTTTCGGGAGTAGCTGAAATTGTTTTTTAGAAGCTAAAAATAGTACTTAATTTTTCTTCAGAAGTATTTTTTTAAAAGCACTTTTGAGAAAATACATTTAGAAGCACTTTTAAAAATCTTGGGCGAACACTAATTGTTAGAATTTTGTTTATTCTTTTCTACCCATAATTTAGTCTTAGTCACTTCTCCTTTATTAGCCATTATTTTAATACAAATTAAGATATTGACTCAGTCATTACTTTTTCATCCGTTGAGACTTTGGATAGTGATTCTTTGGTATGTTTTAATGACTCTTTAAGGAGCCATTATGGGCATTGAAGATGGTGAATGTATTGCTGTTAAATCAGGCGTGCTACTGACTTCTCTATATATGTATATATACCAAGTCCAAAAAGTGAGATAGAGCAAGAAATATTCTTCCTCTCAAATATATATATATATATATATACACATACATATATATGTTGTGTTTGGTTTTCTTTTTGAAGTAATCTTTGTTAGTTTATGTGCTTTAGTTTTATACTAAAAGAGCTTGTTGAATCTTGTGGGATACGCCTACACCATGTGTAATATCCTTAAGGACATTGTCTTTGACATACCTCAAGTTGAGAAGAATTTTCATGATTTTAGTTTTTCCAATAATCTTAAAGATATTTCTTTTGTTATCATGGATCACGGAAACGATCAATCTGCTACTGTATCTGACGATACCACCATTGTTGCACAAACATCTCATGGTGTTGTTCTTGTTGTGCCTTCGCACAACTTTGCCAAATACTTTCCCGATGTTTCAAAGGTGGAAGTTTTTGGTAGACAGAATTTTAAGAGATAGCTAGAACGTATTTTCTCTACTCTTGACATGTATGGTGTGGCGTTTGTGCGAACAGATTCAAAACTTGATGAATCTGCTTATGATCAACTAAATCAATGGATTTATGCAAACAAGATATGTAAACACGCTATGTTGAGCACTCTTTCTAATGAATTGTTCGATGGGTCTTGTTCTAATAAGGAAGCAAAGGAAAGTTGGAACCTGCTGCTTGCTGAATATACTGTTGAAGATGCTACCAAACAAAAGTTTGTTATTAGTAATTTTTATAAATGGGAGATGACTGAGGCGAAAGACGTAAAGGTTCAAATCAATGAGCTTCACAAACTAGTTGAAGATCTTAAATCGGAGAAAATTATTTGTCGGAGCAGTTCGGGGCTAGTATGTTGGTTGAAAACTACCACAATCTTGGAGTGACTACAAAAAAATTTTGAAGCACAAACAAAAGCAATTATAATTATCTCTTGATTTGGTGAAACACATCATTATTGAGGATACCAACTGAAAGCAATCAATCTCTGCCAAAGCAAAAGAAATTGGTACAAAATCCAATCTTGTGGAAAACAATAAGTCCCACAATAAAAACACTAGGTATGAAAAGGAACTTGATTACAAACTCAGAGCCAACAATCAAATTTTCAATAAAAAGGCAATTGTTTTGTGTGCAAAATCATGCCATCATGTAGCTCAATGCAGAAACAGAGCTGAAAAAATGACAATCCTGCTAAGCCAAGAGTAAATTTGGCTTAAGCAGAATATATTATTGTGGCGGTCATTCTCCAAGTGAACATATGGGTGATAGACTATGGTGCTACTAGGCATACTTGTGTCGATAGAACTGATTTTATTTCTTACACCCAAGTCAATAAAGGAGAAGAATTTGTTTATCTTGGTGATTCTACAACTACTCAAGCTCTTGGAAAAGGAAAAGTTCTTCTCAAACTCACATTTGGAAAAACTTTGTTTATTTGTTCTCAAGTTATGAGTGAAAATGCTAGTACTTAATTATTGTTTTTTTGGCATGCTCGACTTAGAACCATATGGAATAAATAAGGAAAAGTTTTATCTTTTGATTTATTAACCTTTTGGTAATGAATATTTACTATGTTAATATGCTTTTAATCTTCACTAATTCTCAAAGTTTTAATATGAATTAAGTGTTTGGTATGAGTTTACTAAGTGTTTGAGATACATGTATTTAAAAAAAACTCGTGAAATTATAACGTTATGTTGCGAGAATCTTTTTTAAAACTAAGAATATTTTACTTGGTTTTATTATTCAAAATTCACTATGTGTTTATCCCTGCCATCACATGAAAATCAGCTAAATATAATTTGTAAATTTGGAATTGGCTAATAATGACGTTGAGTGGTTAAGTAACTTCTTAAAAAGTACTCAAATTGAAATAAAACCAACGTGTACATATATATTGTGATTGCCAAGCTGCATTAGCTATAGCGGGAAAATAATTTTTTTGATGGCAAAAAGAGATGCATTCATTTGAGACATAAAGTGATAGAACAATTATTAAGAGTTGGAATTATATTCATGAATTATGTGAAATCAGATGTGAATTTGGCCAATCTTCTGACTAAATTTTTAGGAAGAATATATATAAATGAAGTTTTAACGGGAATGAGACTTTTGTCAAGTTGTATATCGAACATAATGATAATCCAACCTATGTGACTGAAGATCCTATGAAATAGTCTACGAGACACCAGATTCAACACATTGTACTCATGTGAAAACGCATGAAAACTTTATTCTATTCCTTACATTATTTTAAGATATGTAGGGGATTATTTGAAAAATAATTATATCTCAAAAATAATAATATTAATCATATTATTTATTCTTTTCTATCCATAACTAATACTCTTTAATCACTTCTCCTTTATTAGCCATATTTTAATACAAATTAAGATATTGACTCTTAAGTTGCTCAGACTCTTCACTTTTGATGCCCCATCGTGTCGACAAGGCATGAGTGTGGGTGTGGGATCCGTACCCGATTTGGTCAATCGGTTTTGGGTAGTTTGGACAAAATTGACAGAAAAATTCAGAACAGATACCTATGATTTATATAATCAAACCAAAAACTAAGGTGAATAGAAATTTCTATATACCTTTTCCTTCTATCTCTTTTTAGAATTCTCCTGTTGATCAATATTTTCTGCCAAAGTACCTTGTAAGAATAACATTTCTTTTAGAGATATTCAATGTGGCTCATATATTATGTAATAAATCATTAGCCTTGTCTTCCAAGTAAATAATTAATATATATGAAAGATAATATTTTTGGGTTATGCATATCTAGAAGTTCCCTTGATGGGAGGAAACTATATATTGAGTCCCTAGGGAAATCGTATTTTATGGTAAGTCCCTAGGGTTAAGGTTTTTGCCTAAGAGTCCCTAGCCTACCTATAAATATGCCTGTGAATCCATCAGTTTGGTATACATTATGATAGGCTGCTAGAAGATTCTTAGGGTTTCTTCTTTACCACTTTTTAGTTAAAGTTCGCGATGAGACAAAGGCGTTTGTCCACAATACTTGAACAACTATGGCTCAAGGTACATTACTATTTAATTTTCCTTTGCGTTTTGACTCTCTATATGTGTTGAAATTCAACACCATAACCCCGAATCTTTAAAATTAGATCATGAAGGATCCGACCTCTAGATCCGTAACGGTATCGGACACCTGCATTCGAGTCTGAGCAACTTAGATTGACTCAGCCATTACTTTTTCATCCATTGAGACTTTGGATGGTGATTCTTTGGTATGCTTTAATGACTCTTTAAGGAACTATTATGGGCTTTGAAGATGGTGAACGTATAGCTCTTGATTTGGCCTGAACAAGAAATATTGTGCTGGGTTTTCTTTTTGAAGTAATCCTTGTTAGTTTATGTGCTTCTAGTTTTACACTACACCAGGTGAATTATTCTTAAGGAAAGTATCTTTGACACGCCTCAAGCTGAAAAGAATTTCAGTGATTTCAATTTTTCCAACACTAATTGCTACTCAAAAATGTTTTTTTAAATTAATTATCCCAATACAAATGCTTCTCTAATAAAGCACTTTTTAAAATAAGCATATTTTAGAAGCTTGACTAAACAAGCTAGTAGTCTTCCTCTTCTACTACGCTTTTAACTTTTTTATCTGGAAGGTTCTTTTGTGAAGATTCTCTATCCACATGGGAATGCAGTCTTGACATTTTCGCAATTGACTTAATGAAAATTTGTAATGCAGATCACGTCTATGAGGGAGATGTATTTATCAGACATCAATGATAAATACTGGAAAACTGCTTCTGCAATGCAGCAGGTTAGTTTTTAAGTTAAATTTGCTTGATATAATTACTGTTAATGAATTTTAAGTCTTAATTCATCTCTTTTACTACCTTCAATCATCATAACATCCCACTTATTGATAATTTCGGACGTCTTCTTAGGACATGTCTATACCTTCTTAGGCCAGAGAGTCATCTTAGACGACTTCTCATTTTAACCTTTATGTGTCACTGTTATATAGACATGATTTTGATGTTAGTATCTTTTCCTTTACCAAAAGGGATCAAGGCCTCCCTAATTCTTTAGGCTTCGGCTTGATATATCTGAGTTGTAAAAAGCACTTAAGTCAGCATTTTATTGAAACATAGAGTGTTGGTTTGTTTGTCTTTTTGGGTGGAAGGTGATATATGTGTTCATTTTTACTAGGTTACACGTTTCTTTATGCCTTTTCTTAAGTTCTCCCTTTCTCTCGGCCGTGAGGGGTACTTAAAGCATGACTATTAAAAGTTTGCATAGGACAAGCAATAGGGTTGTGACTAACTGATTTTGAGCATGACTCTCTTCCTCAGTGTCCTCAACCGGAGAGACTTGAAAAGCTCAGGATGTTCAAGACGATGATGGAACGCCTTGTGCTTTTTTTGCGGCTTGAGAAGCATGAGATTCAACTGTCTCACAAGGAGAAACTGCTTTCGGCTGAGAGGCACATACGTTTCTTGCTTCCTCAGCCTTCCATGCATACAAGTTAGGTATGCAGTATGAACTTGTTTCAATTATTCAATTGTTTCCACCTTACTGATATTGTTTTCCTGCTTGTGTTAACATGCATCTACATTTCCAGTAATTGTTTGTATCAAACCTTTTCAAGCAGTAATCTGAAATTAAGGAGAGTTTTTTTTGTTTTTTTTTGATATCTTTGCACTTGTGATTATTCTCCCAGTATAAATCTCTCAAGTTAGATGATCTCTGGTGTTTCTTCTGCTTTATTCTAAGATCTCATATGCTGAAATAGGAACATATGTTTAAATAGAAAGGTATGGAGGTCGAAGATTAGGGTAGATAGATTGTTAATTAGTTGGTAGTCGAGTGTTATGATACTTCTAGTAGTATGATTTAGATATCAGGTAGTTTCTTTTTATCCAATGTGTATTAATATGTGTTGCTACACTTGTTTTGTATACCGCTATTTTGTTGTATCTTTTTCTTCCCACTTTCCTTTTTTGATTATATTTCTTTTGAGCCGAGGGTCTATTGGAAATAATCTCCCTACCCCGCAAAGGTAGAGGTAACGTCTGTGGACATTTGACCCTCTCCAAACCCCACTTGTGGGATTGCACTGGGTAGGGGCGAGGCTACAGTGTTCCAAGGGTCTAAGGGTGGTCAGGCAAACACAATATTGTTGTAAAATCTTATTCTATATGGTCATATACTACGTTTTGAACAACCTCGGCACAATTAAGTGAGGTAGTCCAGTGGTTAAGGTATCGCACGCGGGTTCGATACCTTGTAGTAGTTTTTAGCTTTTTTAGGTTCCATTCTCGGTAGCATTAACATTGGTAATTACTTGTAAGGAAAATTATATTGTAAAACAGTCGACATTTTTCCTTTTAAAAAACAGAATCGCAATGCCCAATTGGATTCCCAAACAGTGTATTTTTCACCTTTTCTTTTCATTATTTTTTTAAAACAGAACTTAGAAGTAATGTTTAGTTGAAAGTTAATTAATAAGTAAATCCTTAAAGCTCTACAATTCTATCAAACTCGTATGCTAAAATGCTCTACAAAGAATACAAAAAAGAAAAAAGAAAAATCTCTTGGTTCCTCTCCCTTCTGTGTCTTGCTGTTATTGTTGCCATCGCTAGCTTGAAATTTAAAAGTGATTGATTCTAGGTCGAATTTTCTTCTCGCTTTCTCTTCTCCATTTTTTTTGGATCTGTTCGTTCACCTCATGTAAAATTAAATATGAATAGTTTTTTTGTTCTTTTTGATGATGATTAATTAAAGCTAGATATTGTGTAGTTTGATTTGAAAAACTTTGGTGCACCCATTCATAAAAAAATTATTTACTAATATTGTGTAGTGTGATTTTTAAACTCTCGATACACCCAATCATCAATTCATTTACTTATTCAAAGCTTGAACATCCTTCCCGAAATTTTTGGCTACACCACTACATTGGGTATATTGTTGTTGATCTCCTTGGTTTTGTTCTAAGATTTTCTGTGTAAAGTTAATGATATCTTGCAATTTACTCTTTAAGTTACTAATTATGTCTTTGCATGTTTTATCCTACACAGGCACAAAATACATATGCACATCAGCCACCTACCATGAATTCCGATTGACGAGATACTGCTTCTGAGTGTGGTAGATTTCTGAGTTTCATGGATTAGATGGTAGTTCTGATGGACTGTGTTATGTATGGAATGGTTTTGGTACTTCTTGTATTGGTAGGTTGGGTTTTAGTTTTGATAGATTGAATTCTGGTACTAAACTTGATGAGCATTTAGCGCATGCAGGATCTGATTTACATGGAGGGGTATGTGGTTCATGTGAACCGTGCACCCCTCCTTAGATTATGTAAAATACTTGTAAACTTATGCACCCCTCCCTAGATTATGTAAAATACTCGTGAACCCATGTACCCCTCCCCAGATTATGTCAAGTAATGCAATTATTCAGATAATTTACTTATATTTTATATGGGAACCCAGGCTAAAGAGGGTATCTTGGTCCATTGATGGCACGCGCACCATCGTTAACGAAGTCTTGGGCTCGAATCCCCGTTGCCTCTCATTACATTAATTTCTCACTTTTATGTTGCTCTCTTTTTTTTTCTTTTTTTTTCTTTTTTTTTTTTTTTTTTGGGGGGGGGGAGGGTCATCCATTCGGTGTCCAATACCCATTTTGAGGTTTGATTAATCTGAATTTGTGCCGGAAAGTTTGTGAGGTAAATCGCTTCCTATCAAAGGCGACTCCACACTTAGGGTAGTAGCCTTTGTTTTTTTTTTTTTTTTTTTTGCGTGTCTTCTCTGTTTCTCTTTTGCCTTCTCTTTCTTTTCCTTTATGGTTCCTGTGTTGATGCTTCTTTTTTGTGAAAATAATATTAATTATACTTGTCAAGTCATTGTCTTGGCAAAATTTTATAGCATTAAACCTAATGATAGTATGGTGCATCCATGCTTTTAAGTCCTGAATACGTCTTTGAGTGTATGTTGAAAAATGATTAGAGAAAATTGACTCATACCTAGTATTTATTGCACTTTTGGTAAAGTTGTGCACATAAATTTATGTTCTTCATAGAAAGTACTGAATTCAGATAAACTCGATACTGATATATTAGATCTACCCCTCCGGTATTGGTGTATCGTATGATTATGAAGGTTTTGTGTGCTTGATATATGCACGTTAAAGTCCAAACAATGGGGTTATAGTATTGAAAATAATGGTGTAATTAATTGTGTGAATATTAACTAAAAAACCGGTTGCAGAAATTTTGTTTGGACACGTAATTTGAATTTTTTATGTTGTATTTTTTTTTCTCATAAACATGAAAATTCCACAACTTGTGAAAACTATTAAATTTTCCTCAATTTTTATAAAATGTTATCAAATGAGCAAAACATAGTTCATAAATAGGATATTGTAATATCTTAAGACACTGCATTGATAAATCACAAATCTCCTTGTTCCTTTTACAAATAAATATTTACAATTATAAATTTTTAAGTACACATAATTTTTAGAGATCCTTTCATATGATACATACAATCTATTCAGGTTGAGCATGAATTTTTTTTTTTTTACAAACTTTAAAATAATATTTTTTCTTTAAAAAATATAAACTTAAGGATCAAATTTTATATTTAGCTAGAAAAAGTTAAAATCATGATTTGAAATCATGAGATTAAATTGCATGTCCAAGCGCTAATTTAGTATATATCTTTTTTTGTACTTTTAGAAAATAAGTTGTAAACTCATTACTATATTTTATAGAGTAAATTTTTAGACGAGCACTCAATTAATATTGTTTCGTAGGTGAAATAATCGTAGTTAAATAATTTTTAATTATAAAATTAAATTGAATGACTATTTACGACAATTATCATTATTTAAGTTATTTTTATGTTATAAAAAGAAGTCGAGGGACTTTTCGAGATAAAAGTTATTAGTTGAGATACCTTTTACAAGAATATATACTATAAAATTTATTATTTATATACAAGTAGGGCTCAAGCTCGAGGGAAAAAGTTGATCAGAATTCAGAATTGAGATGGATATTGATACTCACGGTGGTGAAGGTAATTTCCTTTCCGGCTTGCAACTTGTACTTGGTTTTTTTTTCTTTTTTAATGATTTTGATATAATTTGAGATGTTAATAGTTCTCACAAGTCATTCTTCATATGGGGACAGTACTTGCAATCATATATTTTGTCTTGTGCTTCATCATAGTTCCAAATTTTGGTTGACTCCCTTGCAAGTTTCGTCAATTGACACACCATCGTTTGCATATAGCATGCACCAATGTGTAATGCATATTGTATTCTTTTGGTTATTGGAAACTCCTCTTATCTCTTTGCATGTTTCTCACACCTATTATAGCTTCTTCTTACATATATTCTCTGGCATTTATATTTGATAAAAACAACTTGATATGCCCAAGGTAATCCAAGAATATTATCTAACTGAGAACTGATGCTGAAAGCTCAAAACTCTAAATTCGCATTTTTGCTTCCTTGATTCCTTTCCTGTCATCTTGAGAAACATTGTAGTGCGGTTAATTCCTTTTCATTGCTAGCATCTGCATCATTTGTTTGTGTTGAAGCATTGTGTATGATTGTGAAGTCGAGGTGATGGTGGACACCATAAAAGGAGTTATTTTCACATATCTTGGTAGACATTGCGATGTAGATGTCATTTTTATGTTAGTTTGTGTTCCTTTAGGGTAATGAATTAAGGTCCCCCTAGTTCTTCGGTCAAGGGCTTGATTTATCTGAATTATTGAATCAACATTCTGCTGTGTGGGCACCTTGCTAGCTATGTTATTTGTCTCTTTATGCGATTTCTTAAATTTTCATCCCTTTTTCTTTGCCGTGGGAGGTACTTGAAGCATGAATTTTAAAAGTTTGCAAAGGGCAAGAAACAGGACTGTGAGAAACTAATTTTGTTTCTGATTATAAGCATGATTCTCTTCCTCAGTGTCCTCAATATGAGCATATTGAAAAGCTCAAGATGTTCAAGATGAAGTTGGAACTCATAATGGTTTTCTTGCAACTTAACAAGCATGATACTCGTCTTAGTCACAAGGAGAAACTGCTTCCGGTTGAGAAGCACATAAGTTTCTTCCTTAGTAGCAGTAGGTTGCGCAAGCCTACTACTTCTCCACTGCAGGGGCAACTTCCTCAGCCTTCCATGCATACAAGTCAGGTAAGCAGTCTGAACTTGTTTCAAGTTGTTTGGATAATTCAATTGTTTTCATGTTGAAGTTGTTTTCTTGCTTGTGTTAACATGCATCTACATTTCAAGTAACTGTTTGTATCAAACCTTGTCATGCAGTAATCTGAAATTAAGTAGTAGTTTTTTTTTGGTTTTGGGACTTGTGATTAGTCTCCCAGTATAAATCTCTCAAGTTATGAATGATCTCTCGTGTTTCTTCTGCTTTGTTCTAAGATCTCATATGTTAAAATAGGAAGGTATGGAGGTCGAAGATTAGAGTAGAAGGTTAGTCGGTAGTCGAGTGTAGTCATACTTCTAGTAGTATGATTTAGGTATCGCGTAGCTTTTTTTCTTCAATGTGTATTAATATCTTTTGCTACACTTGTTGTGTACATTGCTACTCTGTTGTCTCTTTTTCTTTCTTACTTTCCTGGATCGATTACATTTCTTTTGAGCCGAGGATCTATCGAAAACAACCTCTCTACCCTGCAAAGGTAAATGTAAGGTCTGTGTACATCCTACCTTCCACAGATCCCACTTGTGAGATTACACTGTGTATATATGTTGTTGTTGATCTTTGTTCTATGATTTTCTATGTGTAAAATTAACAATCTCTAGCAATTTACTATTAATTACTAATTATGTCTTGTACGTTATATCCCTACACAGGCACAAAATACATATGCACGTCAGACACCTACCATGGATTCCGGTGGGCAAGATATTGCTTCTGAGTTTGACAGACTTCTGAGTTTAATTGATTAGATAGTAGTTATGATGGACTGGGTGGTTATGTATGGAATTGTTTTGGTACTTATGGTATTGATAGGTAGGTTGGAATCTTGAACTAAACTTGATGAGCGTTTAGCGCATGCAAGATCGAATTTACATGGAGGGGTATGGGTTCACGTGAACCCTTGCACCCCTCCGTAGAATATGTAAAGTACTATTAAGTTGTTCTCTCTGTTTGAATCTTTAGCAACATTTTTACAAACAAAGATCACACTTCTTCTCAATATTTTTATGGTTTCTCCATTATTTTTTTCTTCAATTTATTTCTTTGATTCGTAAAGTGTGTTTTCTTAAATAATGGTACTATTGTAATCGTTTTCAAATATAAAAATTCATTAAGCATAACTATAAGCTGTTTTTTTTGTGTGTGATAATTATATTAATTATAGTTTACTTGTCAAGTCGTTGTCTTGGCAAAATTTTATAGCATTAAATCTAAATGATAGTGTAGTGCACCCATTACTTGAATTTCTGGATACACCTTTGAGCCCATGTTGAAGAACGATTATAGAAAATGGAGGCTCATTCGGAAAAGATGGAGACATGGTCGATCTACAAGCAACACCGGCGAGACCTGGGATAGATACATGTCAGAGGATTCATAATACCTGCAGCCTCTCAGACCATTTATTCATCATTTTTGAAAGCGCGGGGAAGGAATTCTACCGTACTCCCTGTAGCTATGGTTGTTGATCCTGCAGAGTCTACCCGAAAGGTTCAAGCCAGACGGTAGGAAGTGGGCGATAATATCCTCTCTCAGAGAATCAATCTCGTAAAGTTTCTAGGGACATTAGACGCCCAGACTGAAGAACATAAATTTTGATGATTTTTTCTTTCCTTTCTAGACTCTTAATATTTCTAACACAATTTGTAATATAAAAACTCTTGTGTTTAAGGTTAATAACTCTTGCAATATATAAAGTTCTATCCTTTGCAAATTTTATTTGTGAAATTACACTGATTATGATGTTGTTGTTGTGTTAGGATACTAATGGCATGTCCTTATATATGTAAAATTACCTATTGTGTTTTATTCTAAGATCTCCGGTGTTTAAATCAAGTGATCTTTAACAAGTTATTAGTAGTTTCTTAGGTTCCACCAAATGCTCTAAGAATGAAACCACATTTAGCAGTTTCCACTTGTCTTAGTAATGCACGAATTGAAACGGCATATTGAAGAGGAAGTGTCATGGTGTGCAACATCCCTCTTACTTTGGAGTTGGGAAAAAAAATTGTTTCTTCTCCACGTGTGATCCAAGAATTTTTAGATATAACATTAGGACAAATAAGGATATGTATAAGGGAGCTAAAATTAAGGAGAGGTGACTCCAAACACTTTTCGATCATGATGAGATTGCACTAAAAATTAATGCTTAGTTCGTCTCTATTTGTCTTAGTAATGCACAAATTAACACAATATATTCAAGGAAAAGTGTCATGGTGGTACTATTCACAGATGATATAGTATTGATCAATGAGACGTGTGAAGGTGTTAACGATAAATTTAAACCTTTGGAGGCAGATTCTAGAGTCTAAAGGTTTCAGGTTAAATATGACTAAATCAAAGTACTTGGAGTGCAAGTTCAGTGATGTAGCATATGAGGCAAAGATGAAAGTGAAGATTGATGCATTAGTCATAAGCAAGAGAGGAAGTTTCAAGTATTTTGGGTCCATAAACCAAAAAAAAAACAGGGAGATTGATGATTATGTTACACATCGTATTGGAGCAGGGTGATGGAGGCTCACATTCGACGTATTAAAGATAAGTTCTACGGGATGATGTTTAGACCGACTTTGTTGTAGAGGGCAGAGTGTTGGTCAGTCAAGAACTCACACGTTCAGAAGATGAATGTACCGGAGATGAGGATACTCATATGGGTGTGTGGACATAGTAGAAGAGGTATAATTAGGAACAAAGTTATACGGAGCAGGGTGAGAGTTGCCTCTGTGGCGGAAAAGATGAGGAAAGCAAGGTTAAGATGCTTCAGCCATGTGAAGAGGAGGTGCATGGACGTGTCAATCCTTAAGTGTGAGAGTCCCACAAAATTTCCATGTGTTATATTAAGCTTGTACTGTTACTTTATATTTGACAGTAATATAGTGCTAAAATTAGTTCAAATACAACATACTTCTTACATAAAAGGACTAAAAATACACATTTTGATTACTTGATACTTGATAATTAAATATACTTTGTCAGATATCATAAAGACTAAAATTAAAATGTACCCACTCTCTCCATTTTTTATTTGTTTTACTTTTCTTTTTAGTCTGTTTTAAAGAGAATGTCTTCTTTTTTTGTTGGCAACTCTTTTATTCTAACTTTTCACATGATATGTATAAGACAACAAAATTAAAGAATATTTTAATATATTAACATATCTTTAATTTAATACCACAAGATTTAAAAATCTTTTTTAATTTCTTAAATTTCATGTTAAATCAAAATCAAACAAAAAAAGTATAATTTAAAGATTAAAAAAAAATACTATTATCTCTTCTTTATTGATAGTGGAGAAAACTTTTGAAAACAATTAGTATATGTCTTATCTAGTAGTATTTATAAATTTTAGAAATAGGTTGTAAAGTGAATTTAGACAAGCATTAAAATTAATACTCCCCCATTTCAAAAAAGATGATTCTTTTTTTTTTATAGCTTGTTTGTCTAAGCTTATTTTTTTTCAAAAGTGCTTATTTTATCTTAAAAGTGCTTATTTTTTAAAAAATAAGGTGTTTGGCCAAACTTTTGGGAGAAAATAAGTGCTTCTAGTAGCAAAAGCTATTTTTCAGAAGTTAAAAAAATAGCTTCTTCTTAAAAGCACTTTTTTGAAAAGAACTTTTAAGAAAAAATATATTTAAAAACACTTTTAAAAAATTTGGTCAAACACTAATTGCTGCTCAAAAGTATTTTTTAAAAATATTGGCCAAACACAAACTGTTTCTCATCAAAAGTACTTTTTTTAAAAACACTTATGAAAAAATATTTTTTAAAATAAGCTGATTTTAGAAGTTTGGCCAAACAGGTTATTAGTCCATTTCAAAAAGAATTATCCATACTTTTTGTAGCAACTCTTTAATTCCAATATTCCACATGGCATGTTTAAACTATAAAATCACAAAATTAAAGCGCATTTTGGTACATTTGACATATCTTTAATTTAAGATCACAAAATTCAAAAGTCTTTTTTATTTTCTCAAACTCCATGTCAAGTCAAAACTGATCATTCTTTTATAAATTGGAGTATTTTTTTTAAGGTGAAATAATAATAATTAAGTAATTTTTTGTTATAAAATAAAGTTGAGCGACTATTTAAGATAATCATCATTACTTAAGTGATTTTTATGTTATAAAATAAAGTCGAGGAACTTTTGAAGATAAAAGTTATTAGTTGAGATACTTAATGAAAAATTATAGGCATAATACATAAACATGCCATTTAACTTGGTGTCAACTTGCATTCATGCCCTCCAATTTTAGATGTGCACAAGTAGGTATTTAAACTTGTATAAAGATGAATAAATAGACACATGCATAGTACGTGACGCCCTACGTGGCAATATAGCATCTTACATAGCGTCCTATATTTATTATGCCACGTAGGACGAGCATGTCTACTTGTTCAACTTTATAAAAATTTAAGTGTCTATTTATGCACATTCAAAGTTGAAGGGCATAGATGCAAGTTGGCGTCAAGTTAAAGAGCATGTTAACTAGGGGTGGCAAAATTAAACTCAACCTGCCCAACCCAACCCAACCCATTTTGGTTTGGATTGGTTATTGACCCGCTCATTTGTTAGCTCAACCCATTAAAAATTGGGTTGATATGTAACCCAAATTGACTTTTGAGAAATTTTGTCAAAATATTTTTAAAAAACTTTTTTTTGATTTTATATGTTATATATAGTTATAATAAAGAAAAAAATATTTTTACTGGGTACTAAAAACTTATAAAATAACAAATAAAGTAATTAAAACTTAGTAAAAATTAAGCAGGTTGGATTATGACCCATTATCTAACTCGTTTTGATCCAACCCATTTTGGCCTAAACAAATTTGGGTCGGCTTGGACCTTGACTCATTTATTGTCTTGACCCATTTTAACCCGCTCAAATTTAACCCAACCCGCCCACTTGCCACCCTAATGTTAACGTATTATGCTGAAATTATAACTCTATTACTTTTATGCCCTTGATGTCCATCTTTGGCTCTTCTATATAAGCCTAGGCTCCGAGGGAAAGAGTTGATCAGAATTCAGAATTGAGATGGATATTGATACTCAGGGTCGTGACGGTACCGCCCCCGCCGTGGCTGTCGCCGGAGAAGCCGCCGGAGGTAATTTCCTTTCCTTTTCGGTCTGTTTCTAGGATCGTAAATAATGAAACCTCAGAAGGGTGATCGAGTTGGTTGAGCAGGGTTTAGGGCTCAGGTTCGAAAACTCCCTGCATGCTTTCGTGGTTGAGCTCACGAGACTTGCCTAGTGCGGTTTATCTCTCCGCATGTGGTTTGCGGGCTCCAGTTTGTGCTCTGTGTGCACCCTAAGAGTTAGCAACTACGGATTCCCTTGTCATATGAAAAAAGGCATAATACTTGTACTCTGTATGCCCTCCAACTTGTATAAAGGTTGAACAAGTAGTCACACACGACATACATGGAAATTTGTGTGAGATATACTATTATGCTAGGAAGGACGAATATTATGCCACTTAGGACGTGTGTGTACTTTATATAAGTTTAAGTGTCTTTTACTTGTGCACACCCAAAGTTAGAGGGTATGGATGCCAACTGAGCCCAAGTTAAAGGGCATGTTTATATATTATGCCTAACAAAATTGATAAGCCCACAAGGCCTTGGTCGAGTAGTAAGAGCGAGTTGTATGGGTTACAGGCACGTCACAGGTTTGAACCCTGTTACAATCTAACACCCGGAATTGAAGTGGAGAAGGGTAGAGCGTGGGCCCATTATTTGTTGAGTTTCTAACTCTGCGCCATTGGTCTCCGGGATTTCTCGGCTATAAAAAAGTGATGAAATTTGTAAAATTAATTATATTTACTATATTATCCAACAAAGAATGCACTTATAATGGTAATCAAAATTTCGTGTTTGGAGGTTTGTACTTTTATAATAGTATAGATTAAAGGATGGAAATATTAGTATATGTCCCAAAATTTGCCTGATATTTTAATGTTGTAAGCAATCAAGTTCTTTAATATTTGCCTGATATTTTAATGTTGTAAGCAATCAAGTTCTTTAGTGTTGTCCTCAATTTTTGTTTTGCTTGTAGCACCTTTAGATTTTACAGCTCAGACAGGAAATGCAAATGAAGTTGATTGGCAGGAAGAGGTTTACCAAAAGGTATTGTGGAAATTACATTTGTGGATTTTGATAAACGGGCTGGTTATAACATTATAAGAAATAGCTGAATGTTTTGAAATATTTCCTGTGATTAAAAGAGTAATAGAGGAGGTTTACCATAACAAGTGTTCAGCTAAATTCATGGTCGTACCCCTCCCCCGCAAGGTGCTTTTATGTATTCCATTTCTTAGAGGAAATAGAAAATTGAGCATGTTAACAGGTAACTTGTTAGAAAATGGGATAATCTCAATTGAGAAGTACGATTACAACAACACCTCAATCCCAAGCAAGTTGAGGTCGGGTATAGGAATCCTCACTGTCAAGAGCAACTACACCTCCTCTTTTGTGAAGATTCTCTAGTTTGCTCTACTGCATCGTACAGTTGATCTAATTATCACCTAGCCACATGGGAATGCGTTCCTGACATTTTTGCAATTGACTTAACGAAAATTTGTGATGCAGATCAAGTCTATGAAGGAGATGCATTTATCAGAGCTCAATGATCTATACCAGAAAATTGTTTCTAAAGTGCAGCAGGTATGTCATCAACATCTTATTCCACTATTATCATTTCTGGAGGAAATTCTACGAGTTGTATGGTGCAGCACGCTGGATTTACTAGACTTTGATATAATTTGAGATGTTAATAGTTCTCCGAAGTCATCCTTCTTATGGGGACAGTACTTGCAATCATATATTTTCTCTTCTAATTGTCCTAAAAATCATTGCCTCTAAGTGCTTCGTCATAGTTCCAAGTTTTGGTAGACTCCCTTGCAAGTTTCGTCAATTGACACACCATCGTTTGCATATAGCATGCACCAAGGTGTAATGCATATTGTATTCTATTAGTTATTGGAAACTCCTCTCATCTCTTTGCATGTTTCTCACACCTATTATAGCGCCTTCTTACATATATTCTCTGCATTTATATTTGATTAAAAAAAAAACTTGATATGCCCAAGGTAATCCTAGAATATTATCTAACTGAGATCTGATGCAGAAAAAGCTCAAAACTCTAAATTCTCATTTTTACTTCTTTGGTTCCGTTCCTGTCATCTTGAGGAACAGTTGTATCATAGTGGGAATACATTGTTGTGCGGTTAATTCCTTTTCATTTCTAGCATCTGCATCATTTGTTTGTGTTGAAGCATTGTGTATGATTCTGAAGTCGAGGGTGGTGGACGACACCATAAAAGGAGTTAATTTCACATATATAGTTAGACACCGCAATGCAGATGTAATTTTTATGTTAGTTTGTTTTCCTTTCGGGCAAGGAATTAAGGCCTCCCTAGTTCTTCGGGCAAGGGCATGATTTTATCTGAATTATTGAATCAACATTCTGCTGTCCCTGCAGTGGAGAGGAAGAAGGCTTGCTGCGCGGCCTATTGGAACAAATATAGAAACTTATGTGCCTCTCAACTGATTGCAGTTTGTCCTTGTGAGTAGGTTGAATATCATGCTTGTTAAGCCGCAAGAAAAGCACAATGCGTTCCAACGTCATCTTGAACATCTTGAGGTTTTCAATATGCTCATCTTGAGGACACTGAGGAAGAGAATCATGCTTATAATCAGAAACAAAATTAGTTTCCTCAGAGTCCTGTTTCTTGCTCTTTGCAAACTTTTAAAATTCATGCTTCAAGTACCTCCCACGGCAAAGAAAAAGCTTCCATGCAGCTTCAGCAACCACAATCTCTTGATAGTCATACTAATCCACCGATGCAACCCGTACAGGGTTCCATGGCGGCAATGCAACATAATAATCTCACCAACTTGCAACATAATTCCTTGTCTGGCGTGCCGACAATTTCCAACTCTCAGCAACACATGATAAATACAGTACAGCCCGGTTCCAATGTGGATTTGGGACAGGGTAATTCATTGAGCTCATTGCAGCAGGTGGCTACTGGCTCTTTACAGAATCCTGTTAACAGTCCGCAACAAGTTAACATAAGCTCATTAAGTTCACAAAGTGGAACGAACCCCATACAGGCAAACTTCGGTTCCCTACAGCAAAATTCAAACTCCCTGCAACATTCACTTCCTAAACAGCAGGAGCAGCAAATGTTGCAGAACCAGCAATTTGTACCACTGTGCAACCCGCTGCTGATGCAGCAACAATTTTTTCAAGGACAGCAGTTAATGCAACAGCAGCAAGCAATGCAATTGCGAGCCCACCAGATGTCACAGCTTCACCAGATGACTGATGCTAATGACCTAAAGATGAATATCTTTCACCAGAAGTCAGGAATATCTTCACCTCAACTCCTTCAGGAACTATATCCTTTTCTGCAAATTGACCAACAAAATATGTTGGCGTCTCTTACCAAAGCTGGGACGCCTCTCCCATCCACAAGCTCACCATTTGTTGTCCCATCTCCTTCAACTCCCTTGGCTCCATCTCCAATGCCAGGGGATTCTGAAAAAGTTTGTGCTGGCCTTGCATCACATACCACAGCTGGAAATATAATGCATCAGCGAGCTACTGCTGTTTCAGCACCTCAACTCTATCAAGCACTATCTCCTCAGGTATGTCATCAACATTTTATTCCACTATTGTCATTTTTGGAGGTAATTCTACCAGAAATCATATATTTAGTCTGTTTTACTTCACTGAAAGGGTTCCATGGCGGCAATGCAACAGAACAATCTCACCAACTTGCAACATAATTCCTTGTCTGGTGTATCGAAAATTGCCGACTCTCAGCAACACATGATAAATATAGTACAGCCTGGTTCCAGTTTGGGTTTGGGACAAGGTAATTCGTTGATGCTACTGCAGAACCAGCAATTGATACAGCAGTGCAACCAGCTGCTGTGGCAGCAGCAACTTTTTCAAAGACAGCAGTTAATGCAACAGCAGCAAGCAATGCAATTGCGAGCCCACCAGATGTCGCAGCTTCGCCAGATGACTGATGCTAATGACCTAAAGATGAGGCAGCAAATGGGAATGAATACAGGAGTTCTCCAGCAACAGCAGTCAGTTGGCCAGCGTGTTGTATCTCATCATCCCCAATTGAAGTCAGGAATATCTTCACCTCAACTCCATCAGGCACTATCTCCTCAGGTTACTCAACATCCTTCTCCGCAAATTCAACAACAAAATACATTGGCATCTCTTACCAACATAAAACGTTTTAATTGTTTTGTTTTACATCAGTGGAGGGAGAAGGGAAAAGCAGATGGGAATGCTACACTACCCATGGAGTTTGAACCCAACACCTCAACTCTGGAAGGTATAAAGATCTCACCAGGTGAGCTAACCCTTCAACCCCTACTAATATATATTCTCTTTTATCCAAAAGGAAAAAAATGAAACGGCTATAATAATGAAAATAATGGTGCAATTACAATTGCCACAAGTAATTTGCTGAATATTAGCTAATGAAACGGTTACAAAAATTAGTTGTTTTGCTGCTTTATCTTTCTCTTTTTTAAAATAATATATTAAACGATGGAGAATTTTTTTAAAAAACAATTATTGACTCTAATCAAGGAAATAAATCCAACATTATATTAATTAACCATCATAAATTGATATGGGTATGAATTGGGCTCAGGGTGGTGAAGGTACCACCGCCTCCGGAGCTGTCCCCTGTGCTTCGGCGGGAGGATTGTCAATGAGACGTTCTCCTTTTCCGCTTGCAACATTGTACTTGTTTTTATTTTGTCAATGATTTTGCACTATTACATACTGTTGCATGCCTTTGAGAAAGAAGATATTCGTGGTATTCAACCTTAAAATTAAAAACAAAATTTTGAAACAGTAGTTTCACTCTTTCTAACAGATCCAAAAAAAGGTCAGTTGCCTAGGATTGTAAGAAAACGATGAAGCCCCCAAGGCCTAGGTCTAGCGGTAAGAGCGAAGTTGTGATGTGTGGGTTAGACGCACATTATAGGCTCAAACCTTGTCGCGGACGAAAGCTTGGTATTTAAGTGGAGAAGGTTAGAGGGGTGGGACCATTATCCACGCCATTAGTCTCGAGATTTATCAGTTACAAAAATGGATCAAAAAATAATGAAATCTTTTACATTAATTCAAACTACAATTTTATCAAACATAGAATACACGTGTGAAGGGTAATCAAAATTTCGTGCTTTTATTAAATATTGATTAAAAAGATGGAAATATTAGTATATATTTGAATTATGGAATATTAGTATATTACCAAATACCCCGTCAATACCCTAGTTTAAAATGGGAAACTTAACTTTCTTAGACTGTACAATTAGATGCCTAAAATTTTAATGTCCTAAGCAATCAGATTCTTTAATACTATCCTCAATTTTTGTTTTTTTTTGTAGCATCTTTAGATTCTACTGCTCAGACGGGAAATGCAAAAGGAGCTGATTGGCAGGAGGAGGTTTACCAAAAGGTATTGTTTGCAATGGTATTTTTTATTTGCTCAAGATTTTGATAACTGAGGAAATCATAGACGACTCGCTGAAATTTGGCTGGTTATAACAATAGAAGAAATGGCTGAATGTTCTGAAATATTTACTGTTATAAAGGATGTTTACCAAAATAATATTCCAGCTAAATTCGTAGTCGTACCCCTAACCCCTAGGTACTTTATATATTCCAGTTCGTAGAGGAAATAGAAAATTGAGCATGTTGAACAGGTAGCTTGTAATTTTTAGGGGCTGATAATATTCTTAATTAAAAAGTACTATTACAATAACTGCAAGTTGGGATCGGTTATATGGATCTTACTATCCATGCCGGTCTGTTTAAGCCTGTTTTGGTCCAATGTAATTAAAAAAAAAAATAGTTTCACAAGCGATGACATAATTGAGTAGTGAAGTATTTTTTGATAAATTAACTGATTACAGAAAATTAGTAGTTGAATTCTGTGATCTATTATTTAAATTCATGAGGTAATATGTCTGTAAATCCGGGTCAAAGCCTTCATGGCATGTAATCAATTGGCTTTATGTCCCGCAACTAAAATCTTTAATTGCTAATTTGAAGGATAAACTCATTCGTGCAAGAAGTATATACTTGAATATATGGCTATAAGAAAATGTTCTCTGTGAAAGGACATCCTTTCATCTGTATTAGTTGGTATACTATTTTTGTGTGTTTTTTTTTTCTGTATATTATAATAGAGAAATTCGATGCTTCTGTCTGTGGAACTCGGTGAAAAACAGGCTCGTCCCTCTAACCTTCTGTACTTACATCCCCGACTTGATTTACTAGATGGAATAAGTTGGAATACTTTGAGTTCTCCAAGAATAAACATATAACATTAACATGCTCTGGATACTCCATTCCATCGTTTTTCACTTGTGAAGCCAACTACATCATTATTATTTCCTTGTTTACCCTCGTTTTGCTTAGTTGATGAAGAGGGTGTAAAGTGAAAAAAAAATTTAAAAAATGGTGATTACCATTAAACCATATTATAACTGTAAAAAAGTATATTCTAATTCCTCCTGGTTGGGCTGGTCTATGATCACATTACAGAAGTTGTACTCTTGATGTGAGCAGAAATGTGTATCAAGAAGCTAAAGGAAGCAACGCTCAGTTGCTTATTTCAGTTGCTTATTTCAGTTTCTTCCTTTACCATTCACATGTTAATCGGTTGTATAGCCTCTTTGGCCAAGCTTCGGGAGGCCAAAAGTGCTTTTTTAAAATTAAAAAAAAGTGAGGTATTTGGCCAAGTTTTTGCGAGAAAATAAGTGTTTTTGGGTAGTAGCGGAAGTTGTTTTGCAGAAGCTAAAAAAATAGTTTTTCTGCAAAAGTACTTTTTTGAAAAACACTTTTGAGAAAATAAACTTAGAACCACTTTTTAAAAGCTTGGTCAAATCAAAAATGTTTTTTATATTGATTAGCCAAACACAATCTGTTTATCACCAAAATTACTTTCCAAAAAAAGCATATTTTAGAAGCTTGACCAAACAAGCTAGTAGTCTCCTCTTCTACTTCAGTTTTAACCGTTTTAACCTTTTTATCTGGAAGGTTCTTTCATGAAGATTCTCTAGTTTCTTCTCTACTACAGTTGATCTAATTATCACATATCCTCATGGGAATGCAGTCTTGACATTTGCGAAATTCACTTAATGAAATTTTGTAATGCAGATCAAGTCTATGAGGGAGATGTATTTATCAGATCTCAATGGTCTATACCAGAAAATTGCTTCTGGAATGCAACAGGTTTGTCTTTTAACTAAATTTGTGTTGATGCTAAGAGAACTTAAGTCCTTGATATAGTTGCTGATAATGGATTTTACGTCTAACTCATCTCTTTTACTACCTTCAATCATCATTATGTCCCACCTATCGACATGTCTTAGGTCAGAGAGCCATCTTATATTGACATGATTTTGATGTTAGTCTCTTTTCCTTTACTGAAAGGGATCAACGCCTCATTCTTTGGGCAAGGGCTTGATATTTCTGAGTTTCAAAAAGCACTTGTGTTAAATGGAGTGTTCATTTTGTTGATATTAGTTTTTTTTTGGGTGAAAGGTAGCATATGTGTTCATTTTTACTATGTTAAGTCTCTTTATGCGTTTTCTTAAGTTTTCCTCCCTTTTTCTTGACCGTGAGGGGTACTTAAAGCATGACTATTAAAAGTTTTCAAAGGGCAAGAAATAGAGTTGTGACTAAACTGATTTCTTTCTCAAGTTGTTTTCCTGCTTGTGTTAACATGCATCTATATTTCCATTAATTGCTTGTACCAAACCTTGTCATGCATGTATGAAATTCTACATAAGTAATACCATGTTTGGTAGCCGGTTAGGAGGTAAGTTATTCATGTATAAAATTACAAATTAATGCGGTGTTTGATTTGTGGTGTTTGATTTGTAATTTAGAAATCCGGATAACTAATACATGTACAAGTTATGAGAAAATCTATGTATTATTCATGCAAGGATAGAAGTTGAAATAACTAATACATGAATTATTAAACCCTGCATAAAGTAATACATGTATTCCTTCATAAGCAAATCTCTGTATAACTAAACTCTAACCGACCCCT
Organism: Jaltomata sinuosa; assembly: GCA_003996215.1. Classification (NCBI taxonomy): domain Eukaryota; kingdom Viridiplantae; phylum Streptophyta; class Magnoliopsida; order Solanales; family Solanaceae; genus Jaltomata; species Jaltomata sinuosa. The sequence goes on along the minus strand of QJPP01000341.1, from coordinate 880,878 downwards.
AAGTTATGAATCGTCTCGTGTTTCTTGTTTTTTTTTTAATATCTCATGTGTTTAAAGTTAATGATATCTTGCAATTTATAAATCTCTCGAGTTACTAATAATCTCTGGTGTTTTATATAAATGATCTCCTTGGTTTTGTTCTAAGATTTTCTGTGTGTAAAGTTGATAATCTTTTGCAATTTACTCTTAAGTTACTAATTATGTCTTGCACGTTTTATCCTACACAGGCACAAAATACAAAATACCTGCATGTTATGGGTTCCGATCCGCAAGATACTGATCCCGAGTTTGGTAGATCAGGTGGTAGTTCTAATGGACTGGGTTATGTGGGAATGGTTTTTGGAGTTTCAGTACTGCTACTTCTGGTATTGATATGTTGGGTTCTAGTTTTGAGGGTTTGAGTTCTGGTACTAAACTTGATGAGCGTTTAGCGCATGCAGGGGCAGATTTACATGGAGGGGTTGGGTTCACGTGAACTCATGCACCCCTTCCTAGATTATGTAAAGTACTCGTGAACCCATGCACCTCTCCCTGGATTATGATTTCTATAAATGACTTCTTCTGTTTGTTCTAAAATCTCTGGTTTAAGTTAATGATCTCTTGCAACTTTTAAATCTTTTAAGTTACTTATTATTTTTTGAATTTAGAAGTGTAAAAAATAGTTATTTAATATTTTAGAAAAACTTGTTCATACCGTCCCTAGATTTTGCTTATGGGATTACACTGGAGTTATGGTTGTTTATGCCTTCAGTATAATGTTATTAAACCAAATTACAAGATATCATAAACAATTAGCAGACACACAATTGTGAAGGAGAAAATTCTTCACATACACACATAAAAAGTTATTGGAGCCTAGTTGTAATCTAACTTAGAGCCAGTTTGGATGAGTTTATAGCTTTTCGCTTATTTTTGTCTTTTTAGCTTAAAAATAAGTGCGTAAAGACATTTTTTTTATTTTACTCAAACACTATAAAAGTGCTTAAAATAAATCAATCCAAACATGCTCGTAACCGTTAGTAACCCAAAAGTCTCAATTATTGGTATTTCACTCACAAAGTCACTTAATCACGCGATATTAATCACTTTTATGAAAAAGACTTTTTGTAGAAATGCAGAATTAGGTTGTGTAGACCCTTGTGGTCCGATTCTTTCCTAGATCTCATGCATATCAGGAGTTTTATGCACCGGGCGCCCCTTTAATTACTTGCGTTTTTTTTTTTTCATTTCTAGACTTTTATGATTGTAATGACTAGCACACTATGTAGTATAAATCTGTACTACACCAAAAAAGGATTTTAGTGGCAATTGAACATTTGCCACTAAAAAAAAAATATTTTTGCCGCAATATGGTCAAGAGGAGACAGACGATGTGAAACTTGTCAATATGTTTCAACAAAATGTTGACACAAATAGGGGTGGACATGGTATGGTATTTGAAACTTCGGTACGATAACTTTGATATTCGATTTTTAAAATGTTATACCATTATCATACCAAATTAATTCGGTATGGTTCGGTATTTTGAAGTTCGATTTCGATATTTTGCGATATGGTAAATCGGTAATCATAGTTTATTCAACCTCGACTAATATATACTCGTATAATAGAGTATCAGGATTTTGACTTTTCAAAAAAAGTTTTCAATTGTATCATACTAAAAAATTACACATGTAGAAATATATATTCAAAAGAAAGTACAAACAACTCTTTTTGTTAATCAATTACATTTAAAAGATATTTCAATCTAAATAGAGTAGTCAAAGTTCCAATTTCTAAACATTTCGTTTATACTAATACTAGATTGTATATTTGCTAGTATTTTAATAATATATACATATATTATATTGTTATTTATGTAATTATATACTTCGGTATGGTATTCGGTATTTTGATATGTTATTTCTAAATACCGAATACTTAAAAAATTTAAAATGTATATCATATATCATACCAAATACCATAATATCAAAACCACAAAAATAAAAATTTTGATATAATATAGTAATTTGGTATATACCATACCATGCCCGCCCCTAGTAACTATATCAAAGACTTAAGTTCTCTTGGCGGCATCAATGCAAATGTCAAGACTGCATTCCCATGAGGATATGTGATGATTGGATCAAAAATCTAACAAACATAATAAACACTAGAAGAAAATACAAACAAGCAACAAAAGTAAACAAGTTCAGAAACGGTTTAAATATGCCATCGAACTATTAGAAATGGCTCATCTATGTCATTCGTTAAGAGTTTGGCTCATCTATGTCACTGCTATTATAGAAAAGGTTCATTCATGCCATTATTTTTTAACGGTTGATTAGATAAATTTAAGTTAAAATACATACAACAGAGTTGGCAAAGAGGGATTAAACAAAAACAACAACAATATACCCAATGTAATCCCACAAGTGGGGTGGAGGAAGTTAGAGTGTACGATAGACCTTACCAAGATAGAGAGGTTGTTTCAAATAGACCTTCGACTCGAGTAAAGCATCTCAAAGCAACGGTTTAAGCAAAAAGGAAAAAGAAATTAAGTTCTTAATACTAAAAGGTAAAAACAGTGAAATCGTCTGGGGAGGGTAGAGTGTACGCAGACCTTACCACTATCTTATGGAGGTAGAGATATGCAAGAAACCGTAACATCAACAATAAGGTGGATTATATACTTCTCAAATATACTCAGTGTAATCTCACAAGTGAGTCTAAGGAAGATAAAGTGTATACAGACCTTACCCGCTTGACTAATAACCAAAAAGATGGAAATTATCTAGGGCATAAACTTCCAACTAACCCACCCAGTACCAGTAATAAAAATCCTCCAAAATCCTACAAAAACTGAAAAAACACAAAGGACCAATAACAAATGAAAAACAATAACAAGTTGCAAAAATTGCAAAATAAAATAGCTTACATCTTGTTGACAATCCTTTGACAAGAATCAGGGCAGAAGTATTTTATAGTAAATAATCCCGAGTATTTTTGGCCTTTTAAAACGGAAAAAATATAAATATTATTATTATTCCATTCGTTTTAATTTGTTTGGCCTATTTTAACTTGGCACGGAGTTTAAGAAAGTAAAGAAGACTTTTGAAATTTGTGATCTTAAATTAAAGGTATGTCAAATGTATTAAAATATCTTTTAATCTTGTGGTCTTGAATATGCCATGTGAAAAGTTGGAGTTAAAGTTGTTAGAAAAGAAAAAAGACATTCTTTTTTAAATGAACTAAAAAAGAAAGTAGGTCAAACAAATTGAAACGAGAAAGTATTATTTATTGTAATAATATTTGACTAATTACCAATGTGTTTGTTTCCATGTGTCCAGCTTTCATGATGGACAAAATTAGAAAAACAAGACTGAGATAATTTGAACATGTTAATAGGAGGTGCACAAAAGTCTCATTGAGAAGGTGTGAGAGGTTGACCACAATTAGGGCTGACAAAATGGGTATTTTATATTGGTATCCAATCAAATTAATCCATGTTAAATGGGTTAGATACCTGATTATGTAAGATGGGTCAAATATGAATAAAACTCATATTACCCATTTAAAATGTGAGTAGTTTAATGGGTAAAAGAGGTCCATTCATAAAAATAAATAAAAAAAAGAGGCATTAAATTTCTTTTTTGGGGGATGTGGGTGGTCGGGGTAAGGGTGGAGGTGGGTGAGGTAAGGAAAAAAATTGAACTTGTGGGGGGGGGGGGAGGAGGGCTGGTAGGGGTTAGGGGGTCAGTAGGGGGTGAAGGTCTGGTGGGGTAAGAAAAAACTTTAAAATTTTTTTAAAAAAAAATTTATTATTTTTTGGGAGGTGGAGCGGAGAGGGGGGAGGCTGGTAGGGGATGGGGGTGGGAGTGGAGTAAGAAAAAGAATTAATTTTTTTTTTAAATCAAATTTAAATTTTTTTAATTTTTTTGGAGGGTGGAGGTGGGGGGCTGGTAGGGGGGTTGAGGGTCGGGGTAAGAATTTCTTTTTTATTTGGCTGGTGGGGGGTGGTGGGCGGAGGCGGGTGGATGATTTTCCTACACTGACTTAGAAAGTCATTTTTTTTATTTTGAAGAAATTTATTTTCTTAAAGAAAATATTTTTCAAAAATTTTAGCCAAACGAACATGAGAAAATAGAAAAAATTCTAGTCAAATGAACATGAGAAAAAAAATATTTTTCTCTATACCGAATACACCCTGAGGATTTAAAGCTTTTAAAAGGATCCTTACTATAATCTAGGTATCTATATTTACCCATATTACCATTGGGTAACTCATTTTTATCCATTATAAATATGGATCGAATCGGGTATTTTATCCATTTTTATTTTACCTATTTTCAACTGACTCGTATTTAACTCGACCCGCTTGTTTGCCACGCCTAGCCACAATGAATTTTAGGAGAAGTAGAGGTAGACCGAAGAAGTATTGGAGAGGGATGATTAGACAAACCGTGACATAACTTCAGGTTTCTGAGGTCATGACATGAGATATGAGGTTACGTAGATCGTTAATTAGGGTAGAAGGTTAGTAGCTAGTTAAGCATTGTCTAGTTTCTTAACGAGATAGGCTTGGTAGTAGGTTGATGCATTGTACATGTTTCTTTGTTTATATCATTAGTAGTAGCATTTGTCTCGCAATTGCCTGTCTTACGACTTTTATTATTCCTCGTTATTTATTTGCTTTCAGTCATCACACTAGTTGGTTATGGTAAGCACTCCTCTTTTGAATGATATGCTATGTTTCACTATTATTTTCTCTGTCATTTTTATTTATGTATGTTTTAGCTGCTCGAATGTTTGTTACTTGAATCGTGAGTCTTTTGGAACAATATTTCTATCTCCTCGAAGCAAAAAGTAAAATCTATGTATACTCTTTTAGAAAGCAGATGATGTTTTTGCCTATGGAACAAGTAGGCACTTAAATTGTCATAAAGTTAAATAAGTAGGCACACGTGTTCTACATGACAAACCTAACGTGATTTGTCATGTAGGACACGTGTGTCTACTCCACTTTATGATAGTTAAGTGTCTACTGTGCACATTCAAATTTGAAAGACATAAATGTCAACTGATGCCAAGTTAAAAAAACACGTTTATGTATTATGTCTTTCTTATAACATCGCAAACTACTTCACTAGTAGATCAGATGACAAACCTCACGCGATTTGTCATGTAAGACACATTCATCTTGTCATGTAGGCGCGTATATTTACTTGTTCAAATTTATGATCTTTTAAATATCTACTTATAAACACTCAAAATTGAAGAACATAAATGTCAAGTGACGCTAGGTTAAGAAAATATGTTTATGTATTATGCCTTTCTTATAATAGCGAGAACTACTTCATTAGTAGATCAGATGACAAATCTCACGCGATTTGTCATATAGGACGCGTGCATCTTGTTATATATGACTCGTGTGTCTATTTATTTAAATTTATGACCGTTTAAATATCTACATGTGCACATTCAAATTTGAAAGATATAAATGCCAACTAATGCCAAGTTAAAAAATACGTTTATGTATTATGTCTTTCTTATAACATCGCAAACTATTTCACTAGTAGATCAGATGACAAACCTCACACAATTTGTCATGTAAGACACGTTCATCTTGTCATGTAGGCGCGTGTATTTACTTGTTCAAATTTATGATTGTTTAAATATCTACTTATGCACACTCAAAATTGAAGAACATAAATGTTAGATGACGTTAAGTTAAGAAAATACGTTTATGTATTATGTGTTTCTTATAATAGCGAGGACTACTTCATTAGTAGATCAGATGACAAATCTCACGCGATTTGTCATATAGGACGCGTGCATCTTGTTATATATGACGCGTGTGTTTACTTATCTAAATATATGACTGTTTAAATATCTACTTGTGCACACACAAAATTGAAGATCATAAATGACAGCGGACGCTAAGTTAAAAAACACGTTTATATATTATGTATTTCTTATAATAGCGCGAACTACTTCACTGCACCCTCCCCCCTTCCTCACGTGTCCTTTCTTAAAAGGTGGAGCAATCATCACTCAACAGCTTAAAGCTGACAAGTACAAACCGCGTGCTTGCCAACTCGTCTTTCACTTACCTATTCGTACCAGCTACAGTCTCTTTCCTTATAAAAGAAAAGCAGAGCCCCTCGATCAATCCTCAATCAACAACAATTCCGTCTTAGCAAAATAGAGTCTCTACCTCTATCGCTTACTGATATGAATCGACACTTGCTCTTTTTCTCTCAAAATTAAAGGACATAAATACCAGCTGACACCAAGTTAAAACCACGAACTAGTACTCCACTAGTGGAAAGTATAATCAGATGGTCCAAACATTCTTGATTCAAAGGCGGCTTGACACAATCAGAGACAGACACGTAGGTAATTAGTCAGATATTACATTGAATATTCCAAAAAAACTCCGATTTTTTTCACTATAAATATGAAAGTATTGCGACTGTGGAATTTTTGTTCCTTGCGTATACTCTTGTAATCTATCTCCGATTCTTCAATTTTCGTTGAAATTTTCAGAATTTTTTAATTTTATTTTTTTTCGATTGTGAAGAAAGGAATTTTTGATTTGGTCGGAAAATTGAGATGGATGGGAATAATTGGAGGGCCGCTCAGGCTCAGGGAGGTGGTGGTGGTGGTGGTGGTGATGGTGCCGGAGGTGCTGCCGGAGGTGTTGCCGGAGCTATGGATTCCGGTGATTGGCGGACTCAACTTCTACCGGATTCTCGACAAAGGATTGTTAACAAGATGTAAGCTTTTCATTTTTGAATTTTGCAACTTTTTTTTTTAACTTGTTAGAGATTTTGGATTTGGGATTTTTGAATTTAGGTTTTTTTTTGTGTTTTATGAGTTTTTTGAAGAAACCCCATTTAGGTAGAAGTATTGATAAGTCAATTTAATCAGAATTTTGGGGGATTTTTATTACTGGTACTGGGTGGGTTTAATTGGATGTTTATGCCCTAGATAAAGTTCCAATTTTTGGTAATCAGTCAAGTGGGTTAAGGTCTGCGTACAGTCTACCCTCCTCAGACCCCACTCGTGGGATTACACGGGGTATCTTGTTGGTAATCAGTCAAGTAACTGTTTATTTTTGAATTTTGAATTTTGAATTTTGCAACTTGTTTTAAATTTGTTAGAGATTTTGGATTTTGGATTTTTGAATTTAGGGTTTTTTTGTGTTTTTTGAAGAAACCCCATTTCGGTAGAAATATTGATAAGTCAATTTTATCAGAATTTGGGGGATTTTTGTTACTGGTACTGGGTGGGTTTAATTGGATGTTTATGCCATAGATAAAGTTTCAATTTTGGTAATCAGTCAAGTGGGGTAAGGTCTGCGTACGCTCTACCCTCCCCAGACCCTACTCGTGGGATTACACTGGGTATGTTGTTGTTGTTGTTCACTGTGCTTTATATTTTGTTTTAGATATGTCGAAATGACAGTTTGTTGTTCGAGATAATTGGATTATAACTACTGATATTTGTTTAGAGGAAACAAGTTTTAGTCTTTTCGCAAAAGGGTGTAGTGTCGAATTATTTTTAATATATTTGAGAAGGATTTTTTTTTTGTACTCTCTACCTTCCAAGGTAGGGATAAGGTCCGCGTACACTCTACCCTCCCGAGGATATGTTGTTGTTGTTGTATATTTGAGAAGCATTTATCTAGATTGTGCTCTTATCAAGACTTTACGCTGATCTTTTGTTGATATGGTTGTGTAGAATGGAGACCTTAAAGAGGCATCTTCCTGTCTCTGGGCAAGAAGGAGTACAGGAGCTCAAGAAAATTGCTGTGAGGTTTGAGGAAAAGATCTATTCAGCTGCTACAAGTCAGGTATATAGTCTAAACTTGTTTCTATTTGTTTCGAATTGTAAAGCTAGCTCATGTGGGAAGGATTGTCCAAGACCATATAAGGAAACCACCCATTCCTTTTTCATCCGATGTGGGACTCTTGATGCAATTTGTTCTCCAAGTCCATATAAGGAAACCACCCATCACTTTTTCATCCGATGTGGGACTCTTGATGCAATTTGTTCTCCATGACCATTCAAGGAAACCACCCATCCCGTTTTCATCCGATGTGGGACTCTTTAACATGAATGATGCAATTTGTTCTCCACTTCATTGATATTATTCCTGCTTGTATAAACTTGCATTCGTCTTTCCAGTCATCTAGACACGTTGTATTAGGGATGGCAATTGGTGCGGTTGTGGGGCAAATTCGCCCTGCCCCACCAAGTCCCTGTCCCGCATAGCATAATTTGTTGTTTTCAACCCGCCCCGCCCTGCCCCACATAACTTCTCAAGTGCGAGACAAATCTTTCAATTACTATCCCCGACGGTGATCTGTACTGTATCATTATGTTTGTGTGGAATTTCACACTTTTAAATGAACACATTAATCACTATTTTTCTTTTGAGACAAGTAACAACACATTAATCACTACTTTAGCATTTTTACTAAGACATTGCTGTCATTAAAAAAAATAATTTGGATACACTTGTATTTGCTCTCATCAATGTTCTTATAACAGGGAAATGGAAGAGCGTGATATTATATATATCAGTTCATCTTAAGCATGAGATCTGTAAATTTTATTAATTGATAATTTAGTTACGTAAACTTACCTATGTGAGTGATGATAAGAACAAAAACAGGGTTAATTCTGCATATTGACACATTTTTCTCACACGTAATTATTATAATATCATATTAATTAAAATTCCCCAAGCTCTTCAGTGCTCACTATATATTTTTCAACACAAAATGAAAATAGTCAAGGTATATGGAATTAAATTAAATAATTTCTTATTTGAGTGACCGACATAGATTCACAAAATCTACTTATTACACTAATTTTTAGAACTAACCACCACATATAAATAATTTAGACCTAATTTTTAATGCCTTTGCACGCCTAAGGAACCAAAGGTCTCTCTGGAATAGCCTCTCTACCTCCATGAGGTAGGTTTAAGGTCTGCGTATACTCTATGCTTTCCAGATCCGGTATGTTGTTGTTTGCACGCCTAAGGAAGTTTAGTATTAAAAACTTGATTTCTTTTTTTCTTCTTCTTTAAACCGCTGCTTTGAGATGCTTTACTTGAGTCGAGGGTCTATCGGAAACCACCTTTCTATCTTTATGAGGTAGGGGTAAGGTGTGCGTACACTCTACCCTCCCCAGATCCCACTTGTGGGATTACACCGGGTATGTTGTTGTTGTTATTTTTGTTTAAACCCGCTGCATAGTTCTGCAACCCGTCCCGTGCTGCATCAGTTTTGTAAAAAATTATTTGAACCCGCCCCGTGCTGCATCAGTTTTGTAAAAAATTATTTGAACCCGCCCCGTCTCACATAGCCTAACCCCCCCCCCCCCCTGTTTTGCCAACCCTGTGTTGTAGGTATTTTAACTTAAATCTATCTAATATTGCAGCAAGATTATCTGCGGAAAATATCTTTGAAGATGCTGACCATGGAGACAAAATCTCAAAATCCTATGACCAATTCTGGTCAGCCCAATCCTGCAAGTAGTGGTCAGAATGCCCTTGGCCCAGGTAAACAATGAAGTCTCATGTGCTGTATTTCAAATAGGCAAATCTTGTCTTACAGGATGTTTTGCATAAACCTAATTACTTCGTTCTGCAGTTGAAAAGTTTGTTCTCTTTAGCTATCAGGTGTACAGGAAATTTTTGATTCTTGAACCATTGTACTAATCTTTGAGTGATCTATAATATTTTAGTTGACTACCCCTCATAAGTATTTTTTGTGCTCTAGCTCAGAGCCCTAAGCCTCTCTTTCTCTACATTTTGACTATTCTTTTTTTTTTAGCTATCCAAAATAAGGGACAGAAGAAAAGCTTATCATTTGCAGTACTACATACTGTTGTTTATTTGTCTAATAAGTGACTTAGTCAAAGTTCTCTTTTGTATTTTTGAATCAGTTATGACAAATCAATGACTTCTGTTTCTTGTATCTTAAACTACAACATACGTGTTTACTTTTGCTGCTTGTTTGTATTTTCTTCTAATGTTATTATGTTTATTAGTTATTTGGAAGCATCTTGACTGGGTTTTTTTTGGTTCATTTCTGTAGGATCCCACAGCATGCAATCCCAAGTTAACAGCCAAGCACAGCAACTTCCTGTACCTATCGTGGCCAATCAAACTCAAACACGACAACCACTGTTGCAGCAAAACATTCAGAACAACATGGCATCAACTGGGCTGCAAAATTCTGCTAGCTTGACTCCTGCACTTCCTCCGGTGAGTAATTTGACGCAGGGTACCATGCCAAATGTCGTGGGCCAGAATTCAAATTTGCAAACCATGCAAAACATGCCAAATGTTGGTCAAAACTCAGTAGGAAATGCCATTGGGCAAGGCATGACTCCCAATATGGTTGCTAATTCTCAGAGGCAGATGCAGGGAAGACAACAACAGGTTGTTTCTCAACAGCAACAGCAGCAGTCCCAGACAACACAGCAATATCTTTACCAGCAGCAGCTGCATCATCAAATGATGAAGCAGAAATTTCAGCCGGGAAGCACGTCACAATCCTTGATGCAATCTCACATGCAGCAACAGCAGCAACAGCAACAGCCGCAGGAGCAGCAGCAACAACAACAACAACAGCCGCAGCAGCAACAAAGCCTTCTACAACCTACTCAGACACAACCTTCTCAGCAAGCTATGATGCAACCTTCTTCAATGCAATCAACTTCTTTGTCCAACCTTCAGCAGAATCAACAGTCTACTGTGCAACAGTCAACTCAATCTGTACTTCACCAACGGCAACAATCAGTTATGAGACAGCAGCAGGCTCCCTTGCTTCATCAACAGCAATCGTCAATGCTACAGCAACCGATTTTACCAGCGCAACAGCACCAACAACAGCAGCAGCAGCAGCAGCAGCTGATTGCACAGCAGACAAATGTTGCAAATCTCCAGCAGAACCAATTGATGGGTCAACAGAACACGATGCCTGATGTGCAGCAGAGGCTAGTTGGCCAACAGAACAACTATAACAGTCTGCAGCAGCAGCAGTTACTTAGTCAGCAAACCAACTTTCAAAATATGCATCAGCAGCAGTTGGGATCTCAAAGTAATATTGCTGGGGTCCAGCAGCAACAGCTGTCTGGAAGTCAACAACCTGGTAACTCTGGCTTGACGTCTAATCAGCACCCTATCCATATGATGCAACAGCCAAAAGTTCCTGTACAACAACAAATGCTGCAGAATACTACAACCTTGTTACCAAGTCAAGGTCAGCAATTGCAGTCGCAGCCAGCACAACAGCAAATGATGTCTCAGAGTCAATCACAACCAGGACAGTTACAACCACCTTTGGGTCTGCAGCAACCGACGAATCAATTGCAAAGGGAAATGCAACAGAGGCTTCAACCATCAGCCCCCTTGCTTCAACAGCAGAATGTAATGGAACAGCAGAAGCAGCTATATCAATCACAAAGAGCTGCACCAGAAGCCTCATCAAGTATGTATTTTTCTTAATTAAAGTTTTCAATAAGGTCTCACAAATCATTCTTTAGCAGTTTGTCATTCTTACATATTTCCACCTTTCATGCCTTATGTGTGAAGGCATATGACTTCTACACTATTTTAACTACTGGTTACAATTTTTTAAAGTAAAAATGACTAGTCTTTGAGTGGTGGAATGTCACCAAGTGATCTTGCTGTTTTGATCAGCTTAACCATACTATGATGGAAACTCAGAAAGAATGAGATCCGAAAGATGCATTTGATTTTCAATTAAAAGATGGAAATCTTAGTAAATTTTTAAATTTATTGAGTATTGGTATAATACCAATTACTCAGTCATCCTGGTCTAAAGTGAGAAACTTAACTTTCTTTCAAAAGGACATTTCAAAAAAAAAGTATGAATATTACCTGGAATATCCAACACTGTTTATATCTCAAAACTTGCCTGAAATTTTAATGCTGTAAGGAGTCAAGTCCTTCAATATTTTTGTGCTATCCTCAACTTTTGGTTTATTTGTAGCATCTTTAGATTCTACAGCTCAGACGGGAAATGCAAATGCAGCTGATTGGCAGGAGGAGGTTTACCAGAAGGTATTGTTTTTTTCAATGGAATTTCTATCTGCACAGGATGTTGAAAACTGAGAAAATTACTGGAAATTGATGTTTTGGGGATTGACAAGTGAACTGTATTTTGATAAACTGATTGGTTGCAACAATATAAGAAGTAGCTGAATGCTGTGAAATATTTTCTGTTATTGATGTAGTAATAGAGGAGGTTTACCAAAATAAGCGTTTAGCAAATTCATGGTCATACCCCTTCCCGCAAGGCACTTTTACGGTGTTCCAATTCGTAGAAGAAGTATGAAATTAAGCATATTAAGATAACTTGTAAGAAACTGATTTATTCTCAATTGAGAAGTGACAACTATTATGCCTCAATGTCAATCAAGTTAGGGTCTGTTCTATGAATTCTTGTTGTCTATGTCACTTCATTTGAGCCCTTCTCAATCCAATATTATAGCACTAGAAATTCCTTACATTTTCTAATAATTGAGAAGTGAAGTAGATATGATAAATTGATTGGTTACAATTTTTTTTTGATGAGGTGATTATAAATAGTTTAATGTTGTTATGTATTATCTAATGTCACGAGATAATATGCCCGTAAGTTCGGACCGGGTCCTCATGATATGTCCCTAATTTGCTTTATTTCATGGAAACTAAAAAATTTATTGCTAGTTTGAGAGGTAAACCTATTCATGCAAGAAGTATAAACTTGAATATATGGCTATCAGAAAATATTGTTCTTTGTGGAAAGACACATTCATCTGTATTAGTTGGTATACTTTCTTTTCTTTTTTTGGGATAACTCGAGAGATTCATTGTTTCCTGCTTCGAAATGCGGATGATAATTTGTCTGCCCCTCTACCCTATTCTACTTAAATACCCGACTTGGTTTACTAGCTAGGAGTAGGTTGGAATATTCTGAGTTCGCCAAGAATAAACATATAACGTCGACATGCTTTTTTACTTGTGAAGTTACATTGTTGTTATTCCATTGTTTACCCTTGTGTTTGCTTCATTGATAATAAAGGTGTAAAATGAAAAAAAGAATATGATGATTCCATTAAACCATATTATATCTCCCAAACAACTGTAGAAAAGTATATTCTGATTCCTCCTGGCTGGGCTGGTCTATGATCACATCTTGGAACTAGACCCTTGCTGTGAGCACTGAGCAGAAATGTGTACCAAGAAGCTAAAGGAAGCAAAGCTCAGTTGCTTATTTTTTCATTCACATGTTGAATCATGCAAAATGGGTTCTTTAATGAGTTTTAGTCTTCCTCTTCCACTCACTTTTAACCTTTTATCTGGAAGGTTCTTTCATGAAGATTCTCTAGTTTGTTTTCTACTGCATCGTACAGTTGATCTAATTATCACCTATCCACATGGGAATGCAGTCTTGACATTTGCAAAATTGATTTGATGAACATTTTAATGCAGATAAAGACTATGAAGGAGATGTATTTATCGGAGCTCAATGATCTATACCAGAAAATTGCTTCTAAAGTGCAACAGGTATGTCATCAACATTTATTCCATTATTATCACTTCTGGAGCAATTCTACCAGCTGTATGCAGCGTGCTGGATACTAGATTTTGATATAATTTGAGATGTTAATAGTTCTCAGAAATCATTCTTCTTATGGGGACAGTACTTGCAATCATATATTTCTCCTCCACTTATCCTAAACCATTGCTCTGTAATTGATTTGTCATAGTTCCAAATTATGGTCGACCCCCTTGAAAGTTTTGTCAATTGACACACCATCATTTGCATATAGCATGCACCAAGATGTACTGCATTCATATATTATTGATTAAGTCATCCATAACTAGGTAAACAAGTACTGGTATCAGATTGATTTTATAATCCTAGGGTTATTAGAAACTCCTCTTATCTCTTTGCATGTTTCTCACACCTATTATAGCTCTTTCATACATATATTCTCTGGCACTTGTAGTTGATACAAACTACTTGATATGCCCATTGGTAATCCTAGAATATTATCTGACTGAGAACTGATGCAGAAAGCTCAAAACTCTAAATTCTCATTTTTGCATCTTTGGTTCCTTTCGTGTCATCTTAAGAAACGGTTGTATCATAGTGCGAATACATTGTAGTGTGGTCGTTTCCTTTTCATTTCTTGCATCTGCATCATTTGTCTGGATTGAAGCATTTTGTATGATTGTGAAGTAGAGGTGGTGGTGGACACCATAAAAGGAGTTATTTGCACATATCTAGGTAGACACTGTGATGTAGATGCCATTTTTATGTTCCTTAATTCTTTGGGCAAGGGCTTGATTTATCTGAATTTAAAGAGCACTTAAGTCAACATTCTGTTGAATTGTGGCCACCTGGCTAGCTATGTTATTTGTCTCCTTATGCTCTTTCTAAGGTTTTGCTCCCTTTTTCTTTGCTGTGGGAGGTACTTGAAGCATGACTTTTAAAAGTTTGCAAAGGGCAAGAAACAGGACTGTGACTAAACTGAGTTTTTTTTTTCTGATTTTAAGCATGATTCTCTTCCTCAGCGTCCTCAAAACGAGCAAATTGAAAAGCTCAAAATGTTCAAGATGACGCTGGAACGCATTGTGCTTTTCTTGCGGCTTAACAAGCATGATATTCAACTTACTCACAAGGAGAAACTGCAGTCTGTTGAGAGGCACATAAGTTTCTTTCTTAGTTCCAATAGGCCGCGCAGCAAGCCTTCTTCCTCCCCACTGCAGGGGCAACTTCCTCAGTCTTCCATGCAGCTTCAGCAACCACAATCTCTTGATGGTCAAACTAATCCATCGATGCAAACCGTACAGGGTTCCATGTCAGCAATGCAGCAGAATAATCTCACCAACTTGCAACATAATTCCTTGTCTGGCGTATCGACAATTTCCAACTCTCAGCAACACATGATAAATACAGTACAGCCTGGTTCCAGTGTGGATTTGGGACAGGGTAATTCATTGAACTCATTGCAGCAGGTGGCTACTAGCTCATTACAACAGAATCCTGTTAACAGTCCTCAACAAGTTAACATAAGCTCACTAAGTTCACCAAGTGGAACGAACCCTGTACAGGCAAACCTCGGTTCCCTACAGCAAAATTCAAACTCCCTGCAACAGTCACTTCCTAAACAGCACGAGCAGCAAATGTTGCAGAACCAACAATTCAGACAGCAGTTCCACCAGCGGCAGATGCAGCAGCAACTTTATCAAAGACAGCAGTTAATGCAGCAGCAGCAAGCAAAGCAACAGCAGACTGCGCTATTGCCAAGCCATCAGATGTCACAGCTTCACCAGATGACTGATGCTAATGACATAAAGATGAGGCAGCAAATGGGAATGAAAACAGGAGTTTTACAGCAACAGCAGTCAGTTGGCCAGCGTGTTGGATCTCATCATCCCCAGTTGAAGTCTGGAATATCTTCACCTCAACTCCATCAGGCACTATCTCCTCAGGTTACCCAACATCCTTCTCCGCAAATTGACCAACAAAATATGTTGGCATCTCTTACCAAAGCTGGGACTCCTCTCCAATCCGCAAGCTCACCATTTGTTGTCCCATCTCCTTCAACTCCCTTGGCTCCATCTCCAATGCCAGGGGATTCTGAAAAGGTTTGTGCTGGCCTTGCATCACATACCACAGCTGGAAATATAATGCATCAGCAAGCTACTGTTGCTTCAGCACCTGCCCAATCCCTTGCAATTGGTACTCCTGGGATATCAGCTTCACCTTTGCTTGCTGAGTTTACTCCTCTAGATGGTACACATGCCAATGTCTCAGCTGCTGTTTCTGGCAAGTCAAGTGTTGAACAACCATTGGAACGCTTGATGAAAGTGGTTTGTATAATACCATTCTACTTAATTTATATTTTCACTAATCCCAATAAATCTGTCTTCATACCTTTCCCTTTGATTTGACATATTTATTATATTCAGGTTAAAAACATGTCTGACAAAGCATTGGATTCGTCAGTTAGTGACATCAGTTCAGTTGTCAGTATGATTGATAGAATAGCAGGATCTGCACCAGGAAATGGATCAAGAGCAGCTGTTGGCGAAGATTTGGTTGCCATGACCAAATGTCGTCTCCAAGCGAGAAACTACTTTACGCAGGATGGACCTACAGGAACAAAGAAAATGAAGCGATATACAACTTCCAATGTTGTTTCATCAAGCAGCAGTTTAAATGATAGTTTCTGGCAGTTGAATTGTTCTGAAGCACCTGAGTTAGAGTCAACAGCAACATCCGATGTTAAAAGACCCAAACTAGAGGTAATCTTCTGCTGCCTACCTACAGGACAAAAGTACAAAATTGCATGTCCAAACATGAGAGCTCCGTGGTAGACTATATTGGTTCTTAAAAGGAAAAGGAGGTCCATTCAGGTGCACTTTAGAGTTAAAATAAAAACTGGTCTTTGGCCATGGCCACTAGAGAGGAGTAGAATGACCAAATGCAATACGGTGGAATATTTCCTGAAGTTTCAGCTTGCATGCAAACTGAAACTCAACTCAAAGTGGTTTTTAACATTCATTCCGTGTGCCTGCTCTTTCATTTGATTGATTATATTTCTGCAACTGGAACTTCAACCCCAAACTACCACTTTTAGGTCTGTTCTGAAAACTTTGATAGCTATGGTAAAATACTATATGAGGAATCAAACATTACTTGTGTGAATGAGACATGAGTTTTACTTCATTAGTACTTTTGCAGCTTGTGAGTATGTGCACATAATCTATAAGATGACTGTCTAGAATCAAATAAATGCAGTATATTGAATGCTGTCTGCAACCTGAGACTTACAGCTGGCCGCTCAGTGTGACTTGTCTTTGTACCAGGTTGTCTTTCAGTGCCTGCTCCTTCAACATATGATACCACAACAACTAATACCCGATCTCTACCACAAACTTCCCGGCTCTTAAATGCCCCTCAGCCCTACTGTGCCTGAGCTGCACTGGATACAAATCTATGTGGAAACAAAAATATGTCTTCTGTCTTTGTGATTTCAATGTTATCCCTTTTGTAGCAACTAGTGTGTGAATATATTCTAGTGGTGAACTATGTCTGAGGTGGAAGTTGTACTCAGATGTCTAGTTACTGCAAATTTATGAATATTTTGACTTGAATACCCAACTGCACCTCATTTTGTTGCTAGGCTCTCTAGAATTTAGATAGACACAAACCACTTGGTCCTTGCATTTTCATATTGGGTTTCTTTGTGCCTGGATTCAACCTACTCTTTTTGTGTTATTATAAACAATGCAAATCACTTGAACCCCACCTAATCATTTGATAAGAGTAACTGGATTCGAAATGAGTAAATTTGTTCAACAGAAAAAGCAGAAATACAAATTGAAAACATCCCAAGCTTTGGCTGGATACAGGGCAATAGGTATTATAATTTATAAGACTCGTGAATATTAAAGCAGCTTTGCTTCTAGGCAGCATGTGAACCAACAACTTGGAATGGTGTTTTTATTCCGTAAAGCTTGCATTTATGGGAAAATGAGTTAGTTTTTGTTATTTCATTTGTCTCATGGTTGCTTTTCATCCATTGTTTTTTATGGTAGGACATTCAATATTTGATGTAAGATAGGATGTTTGGTTACAAAATTTATTTATTTTTCAGATGCCTGATTTTCCGCCATCTTGTTCATATTGATGTGTTGATCATTGACAAGGAAATTGCTTTACTGTCAACATTTGGTTTCTCCAGCTGTACCTTGTAATAACAGTAATTAGTAATCTATTGCAGGTTAATCATGCACTGGTTGAAGAGATACATAATATCAATCGGCAACTTATCGACACTGTTGTAGAAATTAGTGACGAAGGTGTTGATTCAAGTGCTCTTGCTGCTGCAACAGAGGGTGGTGAAGGCACTACTGTTAAGTGTTCCTTCACTGCCGTGTCGTTGAGTCCAAACTTAAAAGCACTGTATGCTTCGGCGCAGATGGTGAGATTTTGATCTTCATATATTGAACTTCTGTCATCAACTCCTTATCACAAAAACAAAAACCTTCAGTCATCAACTCTCTTACATTTTTTGTTTCCTTGGTTGATTGATTGTCTTTTACTTTTGTGCAGTCTCCAATTCAACCTTTGAGATTACTCGTTCCAGTTAATTATCCAAACTGCTCTCCGATTTTGTTGGACAAGTTTCCGGTTGAAGTCAGGTGAGGATTTCTGGCAGTCTTCTTGATTTAGTTAGTACCAGTAAGAGATGAGTAAAGACAGAGGAAGGGAAGGACAAAATTGATAAGAGCAATTATAGCCCTTACTATTTTAAAAAAATAAGAGCAGTTATAACATATGAAGTCAATAAAGCATTGATAGACCTGATTTTATGCCGTATTCGTTATGCCTTGTTGATTTGTAAAAAACGTCTTACGATTATGATAAAAAAAGTCCTTGTGATTAATCATTCATTTAAAATCTCTAATGGTCAATCATAAAATATTTTGTACATGTGCCTTTTGATCTGTGTTAAGATTATTAACTAAGTTTTGAAGATCACCTTATGCAGTCTTATATTCTCCACTTTTAACTCCTGAGTCATTTTAAAACTGGGTTTTTACTATTTTCTGCTGCAGTAAAGAGTATGAAGATCTATCTATGAAGGCCAAGTCAAGGTTTAGTGTCTCTCTGCGAAGTCTTTCACAGCCGATGTCTTTAAAAGACATAGCCAGGACTTGGGATGTTTGCGCTCGTGCTGTAATTTCTGATTATGCACAGCAAAGTGGAGGAGGAACCTTCAGCTCAAAGTACGGCTCTTGGGAGAGTTGTTCGACTGCAGCATGATCAAAGACTAAATTTATGAGGTTTTCTTGATCCGCCTTCGGCCTTCGGCCTTGCTCTCCTGCTGCTGCCTCTATGTTGCTTGGACTCTCTATAAATATTGCCGCACCTGTGTCGGATTCTCAAAAAATGCACTATTTTTGGAGTATCCGACACACACCTATTTATATTTTTGAGGAGTCCGAGCGACATAGGCTGGTAAATATGGCTGCCTCCTATTTACCGGTGGTCACCACCGCATATTTATCGGCGTCTTGAATTGAATGCTGAGATTCCTTTGTATATGCTGGTTGTTGCTGGATAAGTTTTTGCACCCCCTTGAGTTGTTTGTACTCAAGTGTGTGAATTTTGGCTTTTGGGGTGTTTGTCCTTTTAACTTAAATGACAATTTTGTGCATGATATATATGAACTAGTGAAATTTAAACATTATCATTGGATTTCTGATGGCTTGTTAATTTGGGAGGTCTGTCTTGATCCAATTGGAAGCATATGTGGTTTATAAATGGGGCTCTTACATGATTGCCAGGAAGAGAAAGTTACGGATATATATCGTTTGGCCAACTAGTTTACCAGCATGGCCAAAATGTATACAACATATACAATGATATGTTGTATATAGGTATGTATATTATATGTATATGTCTGTTTGGACGTGCTTTGTTTTATATGTTGTATACATTTTGGCCATGAGGGTCTACTGGAAACAACTTCTCTATCTCTATGAGGTAGGGGTAAGGTTTACGTACAATCTATCCTCTCCAGACTCCACAAGTGAGATTATATGTTTGATTATGATGATCTTAGTAAACAGACGGTAGCATATCGACAAATGTCATTATTGTTACGCTATTCATCAAATCATGAGGCTTTCCGAGGGAAACTTGTGATGTATAAGAATGATCTCGGAGGTGGGTGCTTTTGAATCCGTTTGCATTGAATAAAATTTCAAGTTTAATAAGTTTCGACTTGGAAGGTTTGTCCATGGGACGAGTGGCGGGTTAAAAGTTCAAAATCACCATTTCGATGTCATTGGGTGTAATTTCTTGCTTATAACTTCAGTCTTCAGTTATACGAATTTGAAGTTTAATCGTAGTATTCAAAATTGTAACCTTCAAAGTTGTTTTGTTCATATTTAGTACCATATATATTTGGTTGGGAACAAGTTATCCCGGGATAATTAATTCTGTGATTAGCTATCCCTATGTATATGAGATAACGTGTCCTATCACTACGGTATAAATGGTGGGATAAATAATCCCGAGACTAATTAATACCTCCAACCAAACGCAGGATAAAATAATCCTGCATTTTATCCCGGGACTATTACTTCAAACTCTCAAACATGTTATTTTACGTTTAAATTCGGACTTTTAGTAATATTAGATTAACAACATTCCGATTCAAATTTCAATCAATCTCTTCTTATTTGCTATAACTTTTTTTACCCACCTTCATATATGTGTCAAAAATCACTAAAAGAATAATCAATTTTAATGACTATAGTAGAAGATGAGTAAGTTTTAATGATCTAAAATTGAAGAGAAGATTTAATATTTTAAATCATTAGTGTTACATAAGCAATAGAGTAAGCAAGATGAAAGTCACTAGTTTAATTATCACTAATTATAGCTAAATCAATTAATCAATTATTTAAATTTATTTTTTATGATATCAAAATCAATGCAATCAAGTCCTAAACTCTTCTTTTTGGATATTGGGAGAAATTTTTGAGGGATAATCAAGTATGATTTTAGATTTATTACTAGTAGATTTAAAAAAAAAAACATCTGTTTATCCTTCTATATTTGAATATCAAGTTTTTATCTGCAGTACTCGATCATTCACACTTACTTTTGCGAGAACTATAATATTGCCACCACAAGTTTCATTGAACTTTATTGAGAGTTTAAACTGACTATGATAAATAACATTAGTAACAACAAACTATGATAAATAATTTTGAGTTTAACTTATATATATCCCGCTATATATATATATATATATTATTTTTAATTTATTTATTTTTGGATAACTAACATTTTATTAATCATCAAAAAGACAAAACTTACTAAAGCTACTACAACTAGCTGTGCTAATACAAATTTGTCAAAACAACACCAAAAAAATAATTGAAAATGAGAAGCATTATCTCCTAAAGGAGGGTTTCTTCCATTCTCTATTATTGAACTAATTGATTAAACAATCAATAAAAAAAAATCAATATATGTTATGTGAGATGGTTGACCTTCAAAAAGTCAGAGGACTCAAGTTCGAGCCCTTGAAATGAAAAAAATTATGTTGCAAGTATTGCTTTCAATGCGCGAATTTAGATTTTCGAACTTCAATACAGATACTAGAAGAGAATGGAAAAAAATATTGCAAGTGTTTCCCTCAAGAATAAGTCTTGCAATGTTTAAATTCGAATTCATTGTACTCCAACATAAATATCAAATACCAAAAAAAACAAGAAAAATAAATAAATCAAATAGGTTTCATGAGCCAAGACTGAACTAGTGACTTTATTAAATGGAACTAATAATTCACATAATAAGACAAGTAACATCCTATGATAATGATTTTGAAAAATCAATATAGTCATAAGACATTTTCTTTAGATAATCATTTTTTTTAAGGAACAGTGACACGCAATTCGAAATTTAATAGATAATAAACTTGTCTCCCTATCATTTCTCTATTAAAATATCATGCTTTTATAAGTGATAAGATAAGGTTTCTCTACACTCCCCTTATTAATCCAACAACCTTTGTTTAACTAACTTCTTTTATAGTACAAACAATTTAAAGCACATATGTTCTCCTCAAAATTAATAAATTATTTTGTTTTTAGTAGTATGTTCGGTATTCAATATTCGTATTGAAATTTAATTTAATTTTGAATTTATGATGAAATCTTTTACATTTGAGATTAAGACGCTCCTTAGTAAATGTTACTTCATCTTCAGATTTTAAACCAGAAGCCTCAAAATAAATTAATAATTTTCCATTCGATATCCCCAACGATTAAATTCGAATTTGTGCCCCTAAAAACTTACATTAATGATTAAAGCACTCTTAATACCAACATGAGTTATAGTGGGATAGTTGGGATCCCTTCACTCTTTACCAGAGGTTTCTAGTTCAAGTCCCGCGAATGAAAAAAAACTTTGCTGAAAACACCGTTTCTAGAAATGAGCCTTGCAATGTGTGGTCAGTGGAAAGTTCAAGACCTAGGTGAGTGTTAGCGAAGCTAGATTCTCATAGTGAGGCGCTTCGAGTTAACGAAGAGTTGTAGTAGCAATGAATCCATGTGTGCTATAATGCTGAGCCAAGGACGTGAATCCAGATTTAATCGAACACCAATACGGATACCAAATATCGAATGAAAAAACAAAACACTCCTTAATAAGTACGACTTCATATTTAATTTAGAAATGAACACTACGATGCGCAACTCCAAATTTAGTTGGTCTCCAACACAAATACTGAACATCATATGAGAAACCAAAATACTCCTTAATAAATATGATTTCATATTTACTCTAGAAATGAGCCCGTAATACACGAATTCGAATTTAGTTAGACTCTAATACCAAATATCGAATGACAAACCAAAAACACTCCTTAATAAATACAATTTCCTATCCATATCTCGAATTCAAAACTCTTTCATATATTAACTTCTACTATTATAAAATTCGAATTCGAATTCGAATTCGAATTCTAATAATAAAAAAGCCTTAACCATTGTCCATTTTCGCCCTCGACTTCTCCGTCTTCATCATATTAAGATCTCGAACTATACTATTATAAAATTCAAATTCAAATTCCAATAATACAAAAACCTTAATTTCTTGTCCATTTTTTCCCTCTACTTCTTCGTCTACATCATATTCAGATCTCGAACTTAAAACTTTTTCACATATCAACTATTACTATAACATTCGAATTTTGATAACATAAAAGCCTTAATTCATTGTCCATTTCCACCATCGACTTCTCCGTCCTCATCATATTCACATATCGAACACAAAACTTTTTTATATATTAACTACTATTATAAAATTCAAATTCGAATTCTAATAATAGAAAAGCTTTAATTTAGTCCATTTTCGCCCTCGATTTCTCCATCCTCATCATATTCAAATATCGAATTCAAAACTTTTCCCTATATCAACTACTACTATAACATTCGAATTCTAATAATAGAAAAACCTTAATTCATTGTCCATTTTCACCCTCTACTTCTCTGTTCTCATCATATTCAGATCTCGAACTTAAAACTTTTTCATATATTACCCGTACTACCACAACATTCAAATTAGAATAAAATAGAATAACTTTAATTTATTATCTAATTTTGCTCTCTAATTTTCCCTTCTCAGAGCAAATTCAGATCTCGAACTTAAATTTTTTCATATATGTACTATTATAACATTCAAATTTAAGTTCTAATAATAGAAAAGCTTTAATTCATCGTGCATTTCCTCCCTCTACTTCTCCGTCCTCATCATATTCAGATCTTGAACTCAAAACTTTTCCATATATTACCCCTACCCCTACTACTTCTACAACATTCAAATTCGGATAAAATAGAAAAACTTTAATTCATTATCCAATTTTGCCCTCATACTTTTCCCTTCTCAGGAAAAATTCACATCTCGAACTCAAAACTTTTCCATATATTACCCCTACTACTACTACTACTAATAGAAAAACTTTAATTCATTATCCATTTTGGCCCTCATACTTTTTTCCCTCCTCGGATCCGGGTCACTTAATTTATTATTTTTTCCCATTTCCCGCTACAAAAAAACAAAAAATATATAAAGGGGTTAGGGGAATTGATGAAATTAACAAAAGCCAACCATTAAAAGCGGTCTCTATCCTTCTCTCTGCCTTTCTCTCAATCCTTTCCTGGCCGTACTCTCTCTCTCTCTCTCTCAGTTGTTTTTCCGCTTCTCTCTCTCTCTCTCTTTCTGCCTTTCTCTCCATCAAAAAAGTTCACTGTAAGTTTTTTTTTTTCTTCTGCAAATCGGAGATTTTGTAAACCCTAGCTTTTTGAAGAATTACAGAAATGTATGTGAGAATGTGTTTTGTTTTTTGTTTTTTTGGTTCATTTTTGTGTTGTGGAAATGCGAATGCTTATATGAATGTATATGTATGTTTTTTTTTTTGAAATGAATCCAGATTTGTCAATTGAATGCGTTGAATCTTATCTCCATCAAAAAAAGTTCACTGTAGAAAAAAAATTATCAAAAAAAAAGCTCACTGTAAGTTTTTTTTCTGCAAATCGGAGATTTTCTAAACCCTAGCTTTTTGAAGAATTACAGAAATGTATGTGAGAATGTGTTTTTTTTGGTTCATTTTTGTGTTGTGGAAATGCGAATGGTTACATGAATGTTCATGTATGATTTTTTTTGAAATGAATCCGGATTTGGCAATTGAATGCGTTGAATCTATGTTCATTGTAGAAAAAAAATTATCAAAAAAAAAATGTTCACTGTAAGTTTTTTTTCTCTCTGCAAATCGGAGATTTTTAAAACCCTAACTTTTGAAGAATTTCAGAAATGTATGTGAGAATGTACTTTTTTTGTGGTTATTTATGTGGAAATGTGAATGATTATATGAATGTACATGTATGATTTGCGAATCGTTATCGCTGGATTTGCTAATTGAATGCGTTGAATCTATGTTTTTTATTTATTTATCTCCATCAAAAAAAAATTCACTGTAGAAAAAAAAGTTCACTCTTAGTTTTTTTCTGCAAATCGAGATTTTTAAAACCCTAACTTTTGAAGAATTACAGAAATGTATTTGAGAATGTTTGTTTTTTTTGTTCATTTTGTGTTTGTGGAAATGCTAATGGTTATATGAATGTTATCGCTGGATTTGCTAATTGAATGTGTTGAATCTATGTTTTTTTTATTCATCTCCATAAAAAAAAAATCACTGTAGAAAAAAAAGTTCACTCGTAAGTTTTTTTCTGCAAATCGGAGATTTTCTAAACCCTAGCTTTTGAAGAATTTCAGAAATGTATGTGAGAATGTGTTTTTTGGTTCATTTTTGTGTTCGCGGAAATGCGAATGATTGAATGTATGTGTGATTTTTTTTTTGTAATGAATGTGTGTGAATGGTATCACTGGATTTGTTAATTGAATGCGCTGAATCTATGATTTTTTATTTCTCCATCAAAAAAGTTCACTGTAAGTTTTTTATTTCTCTGCTAAATCGGAGATTTTCAAAACACTTAACTTTTGAAGAATATCCGAAATGTATGTGAGAATGTTTTTTTTTGGTTCATTTTTGTGTTGTGGAAATGCGAATGGTTATATGAATGTACATGTATGATTTTATTTTTTTTGGTTTTTGTAATGAATGTGTGTGAATCGTATCACCGTATTTGTCAATTGAATGCATTGAATCTAGTTCCTTTTTGTGTTTGTGGAAATGTGAATAATTATATGAATGTACATGTATGATTTTTTTTTTTTGTAATGAATTTGTGTGAATCGTATCACTGGATTTGTCAATAAAATGTGTTTAATCTATGTTTTTTATTTCTCTCCATCAAAAAAAGTTCACTCTATAAGTTTTTTTTGTTTCTCTTTTTTCTTTTTCAGCAGAACCCTAACTTTTGGAGAATTCCACATTTCTGAACCCAAATGTATGTGAATGAGTTTTTTTTGTTCATTTTTTTTGTCTTGTAGAAATGTGAATGATTTAATCATATGAATGTACATGTATGATTTTTTTTTTCTAATTAATCTGTGTGAATCATATCACTGGATTTGTCGGTTGAATGCGTTGAATCTATGTTTTTTTATTTCTCAAATAGGCTAATGTTGTTTTAATTTTTCTGATCTGTTGTTGAAATGTCGGCATCTTACTTGTAGATTAGGGTTTTGAAGAATTTATTAAATTATTGTTTTAATAAATGTACTAGGTTGGAGGAAATGTAGGTGAGAGTATTAAATGTGTTCAGATGTCATTGTTGTAGAAATAATTGAATTTATTTGAGATTAATTTTGTAACTGATGGCAGGGCAATCATGAGTAACGAAGAAGAGAAAAGGTGTCCTCTTTGCGCAGAAGAGATGGACTGGACAGATCAGCAGTTTAAGCCTTGCAAATGTGGTTATCAGGTCTAAATTCTTCAGCTTTTTTTTTGTTTCAAATTTTATGTGCTCTATTTGGTTGGACTGAAATAATAGAGGGAATCATGAAGATGAAGTCCAGGCACATCATCAAACTCTTAACAAATTCCTGGGATGGATGTAATGACACCAAAATTTGGGTTGTGAGGTGCAGTTACTGAGACCAAAATATGATTCTCTTTATCAATTGAAATCGGCTTAGCATCATTAGTCACGAGAGGTCTCCAATTGTAATACCTCATACCCCAAAGAAGTCCCAAGCAGTATTTAAACATGCCTAAAGCTTGAAGCCATAATTTGGAAGTTGATTCGACAATTAATTGAAATGATACTTATGACTGATTTGTGATTCGTTACTTCATAAAAAAAGTTTGCGACTAAGCTGTTATACTGCTCATCAAGGTGCAAGTAGTGTTCTCTGGGATCCATATTTTACTGTGTCTTGTGTGACTTTTTGGAATAGCTAGCTGTTGTTTAGGTAGTGCTTTGCTGGCTCATGACATCAGACTCTTCTTTGTATAAAAACCATGCAACTATTGCTTTGTTCTCTTCCTATTGCAACATGCTCTTTTCAAGTTGATTAACATGATAAAAGTTTCTTTCATTAAAATATATGACTTTTGTTATACTCTGAATGCTATCTTTACTATTTAGAAAATGGGAGAGAGTTCAGCTAGAGAAAGACCAATAATGTGCAATTTTGTTTTTCTTCTTGACGAAAATGATATTGAGTTTTTTCCCAGAACACAATTGGTTTCTAAGATCATTTCCCGTCCTAGCCCTATTATTAGTTAGTCCTGGTAGAGCCCCCAACCAGTGTATTTTTTTTAAAATGAGGTCCTTGGAAAGCGACATAAAGACTCTTATTCTCTTATTTCTATTTTTCTAATTTTTTTTTGTTGAACTAAGCAAATGTTGATGATTCATATTTAAATTTTGATCCAGTTCAAAATTTTCAGCCGTCTAAAGTTTTTTATTTGAGAATGTAACATTTGTATTATAAACTAGCAGTAGCACTTAGGTAGTGCTAAAACCCCCTTTACAATAGTAAGTATCTAGTTAAATAAAAGGCTCCTCAAACTAGCAAGATTCTAAAATTTCTAGGATGTCTTCAGCCTCTACATGGGAGTTCTGTGTACACCAAAAATGAAAGAGCAAAATACTGTCAGTTTTGTTTCTTTGTAGTCTTTTGCTCCTATCTTCAAAACTTCTAGCATTTCTTTCTTTCCAAAATAGTCCACCAGATACAAGCAAGAATGGTTCTCCAGTAAGTCCTGTTCTCCCTTCCTTGATAGAGTGTCAAACAATCTTTGCTAGGCATTACCCATTGTATGCCTCTGAGATTGATGAAAATCTTCCATAGATGGTCAGTTATCCTGCAGTGCAAAAATAGATGTCCCACTGTCTCAGCTGCCTCTCTACACAAGCAGCAATGTAACTAAAATTATGTTCCTCTTCCTCAGATTTTCATGTGTTAATACAATACAGCCTCCTTTGCTAGCAACCATGAGAAGCATGCCACCTTCAGGGGAATTCTGGTTTTCCAGATTTGTTTCCATGGCCACCTGTTGGACTATTGCATTGTTCTATTTAGGAGGTTGTACCCAGAGCTGACCTTGTACATCCCGCTGCTCTGTCGTTAATTGAAAGAATAATTAGATATATCATAGCTATCACACTTCCGAGTAGTTGATGTTGTCGTCACTACTAGATATTGTTGGAATCTTGGTAAGACAGCTCACTTGATAGTATGATATTCAAGGAAGGAATGCTGAATTGTAGACTTTCAAATATATCAATCGTTTTCTTTCTGTGGCTTCTATTTACTATTATTACTACAGGTGTGTCTTTGGTGTTGGCATCACATAATGGACATGGCAGAAAAAGATGAGTCAGAGGGACGGTGTCCTGCATGTCGAACAACATATGAAAAGGAGAAAGTTGTTAGAATGCAAACAAATATTGAGAGGTATTTTCTCTTGTGGCTAATTTACGTTTTATGGTGCTTGGAGACAGAATGTAACACACAGTTAGTTTCAAACAGGGCAGGGAACAATAATGCCAATAGGAAAAGCAAACAACAACCAAAGGCAAAGCCAAAAACTAATGAAGTCAAGAAGGATCTCACGAATGTTCGGGTCATTCAACGTAAAATGGCATATGTGATTGGACTGCCTCTTAGTCTTGCAGATGAAGATGTATGGAGTTATTTTCCATGCTATGTGTTGCTAGTTTCTTTTTTTTTTCCTTCTTTTTCGTGAAGCAATTGGTTTTGTCAATTCTAAATTTTCTTGACCCTGTAATTATAGGTAAAATTCTTCTTGTCCATTTCTACTGATGATTTGTATTTCTTGAGCAGCTTTTACAACGGAAGGAATATTTTGGGCAATATGGAAAAGTTACTAAAATTTCTCTTTCTCGGACAACTGGTGGTGCCATCCAGCAATTTGTTAATGATACCTGTAGTGTGTGAGTAAATGATACTTGTCTTGGTTATCTTGGCTTGTGTAGGTTTTTATTACTGAGAGATTTGCTCTTATGAGCTCTTTGTTTCCTTAGATTCAACTAGTCCAAGTTTTGTCTCAAAGGATGGGACTTCATTTTTATTTTCCTCGATGCTATTACCTTAATATGTTCCCATTACTTCATCCTGATTGGCCCTTGTTTGGGTATTATTGCTATGTTAAGGTCAATATTATTTATCTTATGTTGCAATGGTCTAATGTCTTAGGTTTCTTCCTATCAGACATTTTTTTTGTTTTTTGTTTTTTTGTTTTGCTGAAATTGGGTACATATTCAGCACAATCTTAGGTGCTGCTTCATCAGTAAAACTATTCTTTTACCGATCAAGTTTCTTTTTGCTGAAAACTGTTACATTATCCTTGCAAATCTTAATACCAACACAAGGTGCTAGATTGTAGAATCCTTTCAATTGTAGGTGCTTATACCCTCAGCTGCCTTGATTTCCAGTTAATCTTTGGGTTAACAAGTAAAATCTGGATATGTATGTTGTTTTCTTTTTAATTGGTTTTTGCTTGGGATATGTATTTCTAAACTCCTCTTGTAACTTTTCATGAAGAAATTTTCAAATTGAGGTTAAAAGGTGTTCGTTTAACTTGTTATTCCCTTTTTAATTTTTTCAAAAAAAGTTCAATTAGGATATTGCTAGATGATAACTTGAGAGAGGCGAAAATGGTGGTGCTTAATTGAAAGGTGGCCTTGCCAAGATCAGTAAGGGGCTAGAACTAATAGAAGTTATTAAAAGACTTAGTTGCTGAAATTGCATGTGGGGGAAAATAGAAGGTTTGATTGAATATCTCTGTTTGGATTTTTGTTTTAGTACTATGGAAGTCAGAGCTGTTTGACTCTTGGTGTATTCAGATAATCTTCACAGTTCCATATACTTGTGCATTTCTAGAGTGTGCATAATTTGCTGTTCATTTGGTTTGATTGCATTTTTTCCCCTCAGGATTGTCGTTCTCACATTTGATCGTTTTCTGCTTCTTGTTTTTTGCAGATATATTACATATTCAAAAGAAGAGGAGGCTGTGCGGTGTATTCAGTCTGTACATGGTTTTGTCTTGGAAGATAGGTATTTGAGGTAAGTATCTACCCCTTTCTTCCGTTTCCTTGGCTAATGATGCATACTTTCATTGTTTTACACTTTAAAAATGGCCAATGCAGAGCATCATTTGGGACTGCAAAATACTGCCACGCGTGGTTGAGAAACACGGTACGGACAGCGGTCTGTTTGTAATTGCTGTTCTTCCTGTCACCCCCTTTGTGAGAGCTTGTTATAGTTTACCAAGCAAATGAATAACCAGTGTTGACATGCTCCTTTTCTTTTGCGCAGCCTTGCAGTAATCCTTCTTGTCTATATTTGCATAGCATTGGTGCTGATGAAGATAGCTTTGGTAAAGATGATGTAGCTGCAATTCATACAAGGTATTAAAGATCCTCCCCCCCAAATACTGATGTGCATATGTGATCTGAGCTTAAAATTGATAGAGCAGTATGTGACTGCATCGCCCTTAATAAACTGTGGCTGTCTTATTTTTCTAGTGTCCTCTTTTGGGTGGGATGAAACATAGTGCATAAAAGAAAAATCAGTTTCTTGGTTTTGCAGTACTAACTAAATTGGTTTCAATCCAATTGGTGTTCTGCAAGCTTTACATGCAGAAACTGGTGTTCCAAGTATCTGATTTTGATACTTGGTTGACAAGAATGATGTTCCTGTTGCATCCAAGTAGATATCATTTTGGTCAACTTGGTGCTGAAGGTCTCTTGAATGTCACTATGCGCATGCTAATATCCAGTGACACATTATTGCCTTTTACCGTAACATGAATATGTTATCTTCCCTGAGAATAGATGAATGTCAACCTGTGTATTTTCTGGGTGAGATCATAAAGGCATTTGCTATTATGGATAAATAATTAGGAGGCAGTTCGCGTTTGCCCCCGTGCTAGCACAAGCCCAATATTGTAAAAGTTGGAACTTTCATTTTTAATCGACTTTATTTTGATATGAAATTGCAAATAATAAAAATTAATACATGTGAGTGACCATCAAATTAGATATAGACAACATCGCAGCACATAGACAGAGCTATTTCTGTTTATAAATGAAATGACTAATATACCCTCAGTTTGGAATTTAAATTCCATTGAATAGACACATTGAAACCTACGGTTTTTCTATATAATATAAATAATTGCCTTTTCTTGGAAATTGGCAGGCTTTATTTCTTGGGCTAAATGAATGTTGACACTTCAGATCTTCAATTTTTTTTTTTAATGAATGCCTGCAGATTTGTTCTAGTGGACCTCAGAGGTTCCTGAAATTGATATATTTCTGTAGTTGGCCTAACTGAAGAGTTTTATGTAATTGTTGCTTTGCATGATAAAATTCTCTTGTGTATAGTCTGAGCATTGATTTCATTTTGGTTGGTTATACAGGAATAGAGTTCAACAAATTGTTGGTGACACCAGTAATATGATGAACTGCTCCGGAAATGTCTTGCCACCTCCGATAGATGAATTATCTAGTACTGGCTTTACATCGACTGAGACGTCTAGCATTAGAAATGCAGTAAATGTAAGAAACCTTGATGTTTAGTTCTGCTTGTGAGTTAATTCCTTTGGCAAAGTATCTGAACATTTAGTTTCAGTTTCAGCTCTGAAGTTGCTGTAGTTTTCTTTTATAGACTATTACAGATTCTTTGATTTGAACTGCAAACATGTTCATCGAATGCTTTTACGTGATTTAGGATGCATCAAATGATACAGTGAATTACAGTAGCTACATGGCTCATGTAGTTCCTCATGATAAGGATGGAGACGCTGGTGGACCAAACAGAATGACAACTTTTGTTGATATTGTTGGACGTTCTAATACATCTGGTGCAGAGAGAGATGGAATTAGCACTGAAGATTGTAGTATTTTGAATTTATCTTCTGACCTATCTTCAGTAACCATTAGCAAAGATAATCATGGTCATGAAACATATCCTGATAAAACTTTGTTCAAAGTTCCATCTTCAAATCACATTGTCAATCATCCACGAGGCAACCAAAATTTTGTTGAATTTTCAGATGAACCTTTCAGAGAAGATTATACATCTTTTGACTGTCAAGGACCAAAGGATCCAAATAATATGGATCAAAAGGCTTTTCTTATGTCATCCTGTTCTGCTCAATCCACTGAGAACTCTGGTGGTCATTTATTAGTACATAGGCCATGTAGTCCGAGTAGCAATGGAATGGATTATGGAGCTTTACATAATCAAGTGGATGAAGCTTCTCTTTATCAAAAAAATAATCAAGTGAATGAAGCTTCTCTGCCACTTTCATGTGTAAATGCTATATTAAATGAAGGATTTCATGATTTGAAATTCCAAAGTTCTGTCAAATCCGATAGGGTTTACAGAAGTTCTACCTCATTCTCCAATGAAGAAATAGTGGAGCACCTACGGAGGATTGATGGTGATAACTTGACCAACTATCAAGATTCTTCATTCAATGGCATAGACAGCAGTATTATTTCAAATATTATGTCAACAGACTTGGATTCATGTGATGATTCGATGGCCTTGCGTCGTAGTTTTGCTGGCTCCTATGGCGAATCTGTTGGGAAGCATGGTGCTTCCTGGAACTCTTTGCACAGGGACCAATCAGGGTTCTCATTTTTGAAGCAAGATGACTTTTCCAGGCAAGGAGGTGATTTAGAGTCGTCTTTTAGAAATATTGGTCAGATATCAAAGAATTCATCCATCCTTCAGGATTTCAGAGAGAACAAGGAGCAGTATGTGCACAAGGCTCCGTATCAAAGTAAGTGTTGGCAGGACTTTCCCTTATTTTATCTAGTAAAACAGTTGGATTTAGCAGCTCCCATTTCAACCAAAAAAAAACTTGGATCTAGTTTACCTGTATTGATTTTCTTTTCATTCCCAGACCCCACTTGTGGGATTTCACTAGGTATGTTGTTGATTTTCTATTCATATTTTTCTTTCAAGTGGCTTTCAAATTTTATATCACTTACTATATCTGATTTTATTTTATTTTTTAAAAAGTACCTGTTAGATAGGAATTTGGCAAATTCAGTAAAGTGTATTATGAAATTGGGATCTTCTAAAATGTTCGTTTTCAAGCCTTCTGTGTAGCAGAAAATATCATTGTCAACTTTAGCCGATTTACTGCTGCATGCACCTATTTTTCTGGAATTTTAAATCTTATTTTTATTGGAATCAGTTTGACCGTTGCTTATCTATAGGTTTTCTTTTCTTTGATTATTAGAGAAAACCAGGACACTAGCTTCAATTCTTTGCTTTGCATTCCGTGAATATATATAAAGGTATTTTGTCATAGTTTGACCAGCTTTCTGGCTCATGTTTGATTGCTATACCCTATCACTCAAATAGATAAATACACTAATAGCACTAAGTAGTTTGGAAATGGTATAATTATCCTTGCTTTGTTTGGTATTGCTCTCAAAGGTGAAGAAGAGATGATCCGGGCTTCAAAATGTATACCAATGAGGAAATACAAAGGGATTTTATGTGTATATGTGCATTTCCTCTGACCTCTATAATTTAACCTACCCAGTTGCTGCGCCATACTGTCATGTTTCATACTTCTGAGCATCTTTATAGTAGAGTGGTACATTATTGAAAAATATTGCAGTCGATTGGTTTTCGTATACTGAAATCTCTGAGCTGTCTAACAGTCGCCAGACCAAAAGTTTCGGCTCCACCTGGGTTCTCAATGCCCTCAAGGGACCTGCCTCATGGTTTTGCCTCATCTAATGGTATAGGAGGAATCCCTCGTGCTCTCTCTGGTAACACCGATATTTCAGTTTCTCACAGTTGCATGGTTTGTTGTGAATGAAGTTGGTGTATAGTTCTTATACTGCTATTTCTACAGGTAGTCGTTTAGTAAATAGTTCTTCATCAAGTTTGCTTCACACACCATCAACCGGAAGCATTAGCAGTGCAGGTGATATCGATTTTGTTGACCCCACCACATCAGTCTTTGGAAATGGCAAAGCAACAAATGGTTTTGATATCTCAGCCTTGGAAATCGGGTCAGCTTGTGTGCCACAGAGGAGAGGCTTTGAAGACGAGGCAAGAATCTGGCATCTTATGCAACAAAAATCTTTAGATCAAGGGAAATTCTCTCAACGAATTGCTTCTCAAACACCATCCGTGCATCAGTCACGAAGGTTTCCTAGTCAAGGTGGGGATGAGTATTTTGGCCTGGATGATATATATGGCTTCTCGTCAAGGATGGTGGATCAACACCAAAATTTTGATCCATCTTCTTATTCACAGTTTCCGCAGCAAAAGCTTGCGACAAATGGACACATCTTTAATGGCTTCCAGCACAATAGTTTGGACGATATCCATCGTAGGCACAATAGTTTGGACGATATCCATCGTAGTAATGAAGTGGACCGCATGACACAACACCAGACAAATGAGACATTAGGTTTCAAAAAATTCTACGCTGGATATGGAGATGCGATGTTCCAGGCGCCCCGGTCTGGCGATGTATACACCAGAGTATTTGGGATGTAACTCACAAGACTCTGAGAAAAAAAAATGAAATTGTCCCTAATTACTTTGTGTTGCCTATGTTGTCTGCAGAAAATTATAAATATGTTACTAGTAATTACATACTTGCCTGGTATTGGCTATTTCGAGTTGAAGTGTGGAGGGAATTGAGCCAATTATTTGTTTCTCATTTTCCTATCATTCGTTAGCTTTTATTAAAAAAGCTCATTTATCACATGTTAATTTTGATCTTTGTTCAAGTGATAAAAGGTTTTTAGTAAAAGAAAATGACGTGGAATTTGGTAATTGTTCCTAGCCTAACCTGTATCATTTTCTTCTTCGAGCTGATGATCTATCGGAAATAGCCTCTCTAGTTTTTCAAGTTAGGAGTTAGTTTTGCGTATACTCCACTCTCTAGACTCCATTTGGGTGATTACACGGGATTTTTTTTTGTTGTCGCGCAATTGTCGTTCATTTTTATTCGTGATGAAATAGAAATACAAAAGAGAGAATTCACTTCAGATAATCAAGTCTCTGCTATATAGCGTGTGGAATGGCCGAGAGCAAATCTTTTTGGATATATAATCCAAGTCGATAGTAAAGTTACAGGAAAAGCCGTCTGATGGAAAACTACTTTCGCGTCCGATTCAAAGAGCACTTAGCAAGACCGGACAAACGTTTAATAGTAGTATATATAGATTGCATGCATAGCTTATTGCAAGTGTAAATTCTCTAGTTATCTGGTAGGCATTTGTCCATAGATTTCAGATAACTTTTTACTTTTTTAAAAAAAAGTAAGGTTATATTTGATTATTATACTCTATCAAAAAGTATTTGAAATAATATTTATATTTGAAATTTTCATTATCAAACACTAATTTTCTATAATAAAGTAAAAAAAAGAAATTCTAAAAGAAAAGGAATCATTTTATGACCAAACGGTCCCTAATGTTCCAATATACATTTTAAAAACATTTAGAAAAAGCAAATAAGCCCTATTTACCTAGAACGTAGGTTCTGTTTCTTCCCCACATCTCTCTGCCGTCCGATCTCCCTGTGTAAACACTCTCAAACCAAGCTAGAAAATCCATCAACAAAGCGCGCCAAATACAAAATTTAACCTCATTTTCTTCTTCTTCTTCTTCTTCTTCTCTACTGATCGATCCACACAAATTAAAAAAAGCAGAATTTTTTGTCCTGATCCACCTGTAGAGTCAACTGTTGAGTAGCTAAGGTTAGGTCATATAATTAATTTTTTATTTTTTTATTTTTTGGCTTGGAAGGAGGATTGACGTTACTAGTAAAATTGTTGTCATGTGGCCAGAGGTCATGGGTTTAAGCTGTGAAAACAGCCTCTCGTAGAAATGTAGGGTAAGGCTGTGTACAATTGTACTTGTGGTCCAGCCCTTCTTGGCATGTGACCAGGAGGTTATGGATTCGAACAGTAGAAATAACCTCTTGCGGAAATGTTGGGTGAAATAGTACTTGTGGTCTGTCCCTTTGGGGCATGTGACCAGGAAGTCACGGTTTTGAGCTGTGTAAATAACCTCTTGCAGAAATGCAGGGTAAGGCTTGATTCAATAGTAGGTCTCGCCCTTCCCGCCATGTGACCAAGAGGCCACGGGTTTGACCTGTGGAAAAAACCTCTTGCAGAAATGTAGGATAAGGCTGGTAAAATAGTACTAATGGTCTGGCTGTTCCTTGGACCCATGCATAGCAAGAGCTTAGTGTACCAGACTGTTTTTTTTTCTGTTTGCTTGATTGTATTTTATGGTGTCTGTTTTGTGTTTTCAGGGTTTAGGTTGGTAGTAGTGTTGTTGAGTATGGCGGAAGTTCCGGCGAGTCCAGGAGGTGGTGGTGGTGGTGGAAGCCATGAGAGTGGTGGTGATGAACGGAGTCCTCAGTCGAATGTGAGGGAACAAGATAGGTACCTTCCAATTGCAAATATTGGTCGCATCATGAAAAAGGGATTGCCTGCCAATGCTAAGATAGCTAAGGATGCCAAAGATACTGTTCAGGAATGTGTCTCGGAGTTCATCAGCTTCATCACCAGCGAGTAAGTGTTATATCGGTAGAATGTTATATTGCTAGGATTTGAACTTTATGAGTTATATATTTTAGGATAGCCACATCATGTGTGTTAGCAACTGGATGCTGAATTTAACTTTTGTGCATATTTAGTGTATTTCTTAATACAAATACAACATTTGAACTGAAGCTAATGGGTTCGGAACCCATACGGCGGCTTGTAGCTCCGCCCCTGTAATATTAGGAAAATCGACATGCTCCCTTTTTTTTCCCACACCACCGCTAGGAGAATCAATAGTGTTCCCACTTACCCTCTAGTGTGAGCTTTGATGAAGACCTGCATCACTATTCATTTCCTTGTGGCTTGATTGCTCATTTGCTTCTTCCTTTGGGCATGAAGTGTTTGGTGGCGCCTGGTGTCTAAACTAGAGACGTCGCACCGGAATGCATTCCCCACCGCAGACAAGAAGACTCGAGGAAAACTGTAGATCCCTTTGATGAACTCTCCTCTTCATTCTTCAATGGCTGGGAAGGTAGTCGTAGAAACGAAGCCTATCGCCACGCCGACCATCAAATACAAGATTAGTGTGACCCGAACCCTCAACCTACCGGTCGATGGTGGAGGTGCTCAACCACTTGAGCAAGCCTCACTTGTCATTAAATGTATAAGTGAGAATTGATCCATAGTCCTCTAAATGACCAACTGCTCCCTTATCCTTAGGATCAATAATGGAATAAATACTGGTGGGTCGTATAGAGAGAGCACACCCAAGTGTTGAGGAGTGTGTATCTGAGTTCGTCAGTTTCATTACCAGCGAGTAAGTGTTATATTGCTAAGATTTGAACTTTATGGGTTCAAAAATTTGGTATAGAGACATAAGTTGTTAGTAAGTGGGTTCTAATTTTATTTTTGCACATATTTAGTGAATTTCTTAATATAAATACAACATTTGAACTAAAGCTACTGGGTTCGGAACCCATACGTCGGCTTGTAGCTCCGCCCTTGTAATATTAGGAAAAATCGACATGCTTCCATACCCTTTGGATTGGTAATGGAATAAATACAAGTGGGAATTTCGTATAGTGAGAGAACATCCAAGTGTTTCAATGAAGAGAAAAGAACAAAATAGTTAAAGAGTGACAGCATACACTAGTCAATATGAGTCAAGAGATTTAAGAGCTTCATACACATAAGGATTTAGTTGAAATTTGATGTACTATTAGTTCATTGTACGTACAAATGTTTAATTTTAAAGTTGTATTCTTGACTGTCAAAGTTTATCTTCTAGAGCACTTACTTATCCTTAGAAATTTTCTTGGAGTCTCTTTTTAGGTTTAAAATATGGTGGCATCTAGAATTTTCGTTACCGTATTCTCTGCACGTGTTTTCTATGCTTATGGATACAAACTTAAATGATTTGCTATATTTGTTGAAAATATTCACTTGTTGTAAATTAAGTTGTGCTTCCATTTATGAGTTCCAAAATTTTGTAAACAAGAACAAATCAATGTTAGTAAATATTTGAGCAGATTGAAAACATTTGCCAAACAACCAACCTACTTTTCAGAAATACTAGAGGTGGGGTTTCTACATACTTCTAAATAAAAGAGATGCAAAGAAGCCTCCAGTCTTGGATTGGACGAATTGTCCGAAGAGGATCGTTTACTCGTAGCAAGAGCGCGGAAAATTGAGCAGTTCTTATCACAACCATTTTTCGTAGCAAAAATATTTACCGATTCTCCAGGGAAATATGTTGTTCTAACAGAAATATTTGAGGATTTGTATTGAGAGAATTAGATGGCCTTTCTGAATAAGCCTTTTATTTGGTAGGTAAAATCGATGAAGCTACCGCGAAGTTTATGAACTTAGAAATGGAGAATTGTTGTTTAACAAAATCTGGCTATTAACATTCTAACGAAACAAGTTTAGAGCTTTAGTGAGTAGTGTTATCAAAGGTGAAAGCGCAAAAACCTCTAAGGCCCGTTGGGGCTTTAAGCGCAAAGTGCAAATAAAGCGTTGACTTGAAGTAAGGCACTAATGGAAAAGAATACAAATATGTATGCGTAGTCCTAGACTTATAATTATAAGCATGAATAGCAAATATATGGGCAAAGAAATTTAAAAAAAAATTACGATAAAGTGAAATACCAATGATTTAGTGTTGCCTCTTTAGGATTACGCTCATTGGCAATGAAAAGTATGTCTTAGATCCTTGATGATGACATTGAAGTGCCCGTGAAGCGAGGTAACACACTCAGCATGTTTTACGCCTCGCTTCTTGGCTTAAGCGCCCTTTGGACAACACTGTTAGTGAGTCACCAAATAGTGAAACATACAGCTCCCTGTGGCAAATCCCCCGTGTGCTTGACCTACTCCCAGTCACTGATTCTCATTATCCCTCTTTGCCTACACCACTATATCCTTTCTATAAGAGCCACGGGAGCACTGTGAGGACCCGGAGATAGGAAACTGAGTCGTTTGATTTTAGAGCGGAAGGAATAGAAGGGAAGAGGAATTGATGATTTATAGTACTGGGCGAGAAGCAGCTTCTATTTAGATGATGCTGTTGAGAGAAACAGAGACAAAAGAGGGAACAAGAGAACAATAAGAACTGCTGTCCTTCTGTCCTCACTCCTCCGAATTTACAACTTAGTCCAAAAGTCAAAATTCTGCTATTTTTTTCATTGGGTCTTGAAATTTCCACTCTTCTTTTTATTATTATTGTTCATGGTACAATTGATAATTCATGACAACTTTCAATTGCTGAGGACTTGCTCTAGCTTCTATAGTGGTCTCTTTTTCCCTTTTCTTTTCGAATTATTCAGCAAATTTGTCCATTGGGCCTTGAATTTTTGCGTCTTTTTGGTTCTTATTTATGGTACAATTGATAATGCATGGAGTACAACTTTCTATTGCCATGTGCTTGCTCTGAGGTTCTCGGTATTCAGAAATTTTATGCGACAGTGAATTGAATTTCACATCTTTTTCTTCTCATTAATTGATTCTTGAGCACATAAAATTGTTAATGCGTGGGTTGAAGTTTTCTATTGATATGCACTTTCTCTTAGCTTCTACATTGGTCTATTTTTCCTTTTATTTTTGAAGTATCCTGTAATTTTGTTCTCTTGGTCTTGAAATATTCTACGGTTCCTGTTGATTGTATGATTGATGATGCATACGCACAATCTTCTATTGCTATGCACTTTGCTCTTTGCTGCTTCATTGGTATCCTTTCTCCTTTATTTTTCAAAGCATCCAACACTTTGATTCAATTTGGTCTTCAAATATTGCTACTTTTATCTCATTTTTTGTCATTTTGTTTTATCTACAATTGGCAATGTATGGGTTGCAGAATGCCATTGTTACTCAATTGCTCTGAGCTTCTATATTGAACTCCTTTACCTTTTATATACCAAATTAACTAACCATGTTGGAATTTGTAAG
This sequence comes from Jaltomata sinuosa, assembly GCA_003996215.1. Classification (NCBI taxonomy): domain Eukaryota; kingdom Viridiplantae; phylum Streptophyta; class Magnoliopsida; order Solanales; family Solanaceae; genus Jaltomata; species Jaltomata sinuosa. Next base: position 841,350 of record QJPP01000341.1, on the reverse strand, counting down.
AGTAAAAGTATTGTTGGTAAGGGCCTGAGAGGTGAGAAAGAGAGGTTGTGTGAGGGATGGAAGAAGAGAATATTGGAGGCATTTGGGAGAGGGAAGAAGAGAAGAAAAAGAGAAAGGAATGATTGGGCCCACTATGGGTGACGGAGGAATTTGGAGAAGTGTACATTCACATGTAAGTCCACATCGCTTAAAGAATAGCACCAGCTGAGATTAAATGGTCTAGGTTGACGCCAGTTAGCAAAGAAGGGCAAATATGATACGAAAGGGTACTTTTGTTGCCAACTTTCAAAGGGGGTCAAAGTTAAACAATATCAAATAGTTGAGGGGAATTTTTGGACCTTTTCCCTAGTTCTTGTTGATGTATAACATAGTAAAAAGGTGCCCCATATAACAAAAATGTTTGTCTATTTTTATTCACTGTGTGTTTACTGTGTTCTTTCTTTAGATCAAAGAATTTTTGTGTGATATTTTCTGTCTATGGACACAGATATTGCTGTTTAAATGGTCAAGTTGTGAATTCCAATCCATCTATATTTGCTGAGTCTTTGATTGAGGACTTGTGTATAACTGTGTACGTTAATAGATGATTCCAAATCGAAATAATGTTGATAAATAGTGGTTCTGAGATAGAAGTCTCTTTGAACTTAGACATCGACATTTATTAATCGACATGGAAGTTGTAGTTTCTTGTCTTGCGTGTGATGTTAAATGCGTTTTCGGTTCTTTTACAGGGCAAGTGACAAGTGTCAGAAAGAGAAGAGAAAGACGATTAATGGAGATGATTTGATATGGGCACTGACCACCTTAGGATTTGAGGACTACATTGAGCCACTAAAGGCCTATTTGATTAGGTACAGAGAGGTAATTGCAGTTCCTCCTCATTTTCCGATGATAAATAAGCTTTGATAAATGAAGAGATCTTGATGTTCTTGCACGCGTGTTTATCATTGACAACTAAAGAGAGCCGGAATCGTTCTTTTCTGCTCATCTGGAAGATTTGCTTTGTATCAGTGGTCTATATGAACTTCCTCTGTAGTTTCGAAGAACTTCTAATTTGACCCCGTGTTATTATCCAATTATCAACTGATCAATGTCTCCTTTTCCGGTGATCGAATTATTCTATTTGCTGGGCTATGGGTTAATCATGGTATTGCAGATGGAGGTATGAATTGCTTCCCCGCATTAATGATATAGAGTTGCTTATTGTCTTTACCTCCGATATGTCACTAGCTATGCCCTGGGGATTGTTTCTAATATCAGGGGGACACCAAGGGATCTGCTAGGGGTGGAGATACGTCTGCTAGAAAAGATATAGTTGGAGGTCAGCTCGGTCCCAGTTCACAGGTAAGAGAGTACCAAACTCTCTATTCACCATATTCTGGTATTCTTAACCCTTATAGAACTAAGTAAATAGGTGTTACTATTTTGACTCCTATTTTTTGTGGAAAATGGCAGTTTGTCTATGATGGCTCTTTTACACAAGGCTTAGACTATGGGAACTCCCAGATGTGAATTTCTGAGTGAGTGCTTCTTCATTCTCTCCCTCCCTTTGCAAGTGTTTAGATGAATAAAAGTGACTTCTGTCTTTGTTACTTCTATTATTATTTGCCGCTTCTTCTACTTCGATTATCGTATTTTTTGTTGTAGTTACTGTTCAGTATGCTTTGTCACGCTTTCTATAGTATTTTGCCATGACTTTTTTTTCATTTCCCCTATTTCCTTTTTCGAACTGCTTTTATCTGTTTTTCATCAAGCCGAGGGTCTATCGGAAACAACCTCTCTACCTCCAGGATAGGGGTAAGGTCTGCGTACACCTACCTTCCCCAGATCCTACTTTGTGGGATTATACTGGGTATGTTGTTGTTCTGTCTTTGTTACCTTGTCAAAAAACAAAAAAAGAATTGACGTCTGTCAGAGTAAATTGTCATACTAACCTTGCTTCTCACTTTGTTTTCTTTTAGCCTTTATTTATAACATCTTTTGAGTGAGGAAAATCATTTGGTTATCATCCTTATGTTGATTTTGATTTTCCATTTGAGGCTGATTAGTTCCCGTATTACCCTACGATGGCCCCCCTTTTCTTCTCCACTATTATTTTACATACGAAGTGCACATGGAAAAATTTAAATAAGAGACATTTGCTTTATACATTGTTTTGAAGGACAATTTGCTAGAGGTAAATAATAATTTCAGCTGGCTTTTTTTTTAGTTTTCCCTTCCTCCGACGGTAGTGTTGGAGTATGTTGGAGTTTTTGGATGTTCCATTTAAAGGTTACTTTGGATCTAAGAGCTAGATAAAAACGTCTTAAAATATTACTATAATATTAGTGTCGACCCCATTTTATGGGCAGACATGGGCAAGAAAGAATAGTGAAGTAAAAGAAACATAATATATGTCAGGGTGTTATTTTCCAGTTTGTTATGCTTACCGATATTTCATAAAATAAGCTTACCTGGGCTCTTCTTTATTCAGTTCGCTCTCCTACGTGTTTTTTCTTTAAACAAGTAAACAAGCAAAAAAGGCACGAAGTGAGTGCTGTTTATGTACAATCAAGCTACAAAAGTATAATTGTTCCTTATATATCTGGTGAGGTGTTGAGCAAGTCAAGTAAAATGTCCATAATAGTATACATCTTTAACCTACACCAAAAAGCTAATATTTGCAAGCAGATATATTTTAAGTGGGTGGAGAACCATGAGGTCTCATGTTCAATTCTCAGCGGAGGCAAAACAATAGGTGATTTCATCCCATCTATCCAAGCCTTGGTGGATAGAGTTACCCGATGCCTGTACTGTACTGGTGAGAGGTAGCAGGTGCCCCGTGCAAGCTTGCTCCTATACCACGATTAGAAAAAAAAAGGAAAAAGAGATTTACTTTAACAAATACTAGGTTTAATTGACTACAGAGAAGACTTTAGCTTGGAGAATGGGTAGACTAATATTAGTGTTCGTCGAGTTTGCTGCCTTTAGAAAAGAAGAAGAAGAAGATCATCAATAGATCTTTCTGGGTGGGGGGGGGGGGGGGATTCCTACCTTCAAAAGCGCGTATTAACGTAAGACAAAGGTTGGAGCATATTTTTGAGGAACTACAATTGAAAACTGTAAATTAGTATTAGCACAAAATGAAGAAGTTTGCATTTTCTTTTGCTGAACAGAGTTTGATATTCTTGCTTCTACAGTGTTGTCTTAAAGAACATATATGCATTGATAGTTCAATTTAAGTGCTGATCTTTTTTGGAATCAATTTGCAGAATTACCACGGTACAGTTGCGAGTATCTTCTGCCTTCTGATCTTGCTGATCTCTGTACTAAGCCATTCAATGGTTTTGATGATATTTGTTTGAGAGCTCTAGGAACTGAAGTATCCTGCAAATCTCGAATTTAGCCATACAAACACTTCTGTTTTCTCAACTTCTCTTCAAGTACTTTGATGCTCTGTAAATGCAATTTGGCTTTCATTGTTATAAACTGATAACAAACTTCTTTTTCTGCAAATTTGCTAGGTTCTTAGGTTGAGTGACCTTAGCTTTTTGTATGAAGTTTACTTTTAAGATATTGCTTTTGGAAGTGTCTATCGGAAACAACCGCTCTACCTCTGATGTAGAGGTCAGGTTTGCGTACACCTTCCCTAGACCCCACTTTGTGGGATTACACTAGGTATGTTGTTGTTGTTGTTGTCATTTGGAAGTGAGCAGAATGATTCTTGGTACTTTTCTGGTTGGAAATAGTCATCGTGATTCGTTCAGCTGTATACTTGCGAGGGTACTGACTCGAAATTTCTGGGACACTGAACTTAACCAAATTATCGGAAACAGCCTTGGCCTTTCTATCTCTGAGGTAGGGTAAGGTTTGTGTACATCCTACCCTCCCCAAACCTCTCTTTGTGGGACTACACCGAGTATGTTCTTGTACTGAACTTGACTAAATTAGTCACTCATCAAACTATATGTTGATGGCAGCACCTAGAAATTATGTAGGTACATTTTCTACTTTGTGAACCTTCATTGATATTTCTGTCTCACCAGTCTATTCCTCACTTGTGCTTTGCCACCCCAGATCCTTCGCAAGGGACAACTCAAAAAGCATCCAGAGGTGGTGGAGTCAGAATTTGAAGTTCATAAATTCTGAAACTTGTAACTGAACCCATAACTCGTTTTAGTTACTAGATTTGCAACTAAATATTTGTACAAGGGGGTTCAAACAGAAGTTACTGGTTCATCCTGACCCATAACTAATACTGTAGCTCCGCCCCTAGCTTTCCCTCCCATGAGTTAGCAGCACTCTAGACTTATATTTTGCCTGGCCACTATACTGAAACTAGTGCTTTTAGCATAGCCAAAGGCGAGCACGGTCTAAAACAACTAGTGTAATTCATCATCTCATAAAATAATACATAGATTTTCATACTTAATGCGAGTATTATTTAATACTTTCTACCAAATGCAACATTAGTCATATGGCACTGTATCATCTTATGGGGATGTTGTGCTTAGATAAATCATTCTAATATAATGAACCAAACGACACCTTCACATATAAACTGTTCAATAATCTTTGCATAATTGTGGATGAAGTATAATCACAGAGCTCAGACCTGAGACTGCAAAAAGAAAGAAAGAAATGGTGGTGAATATGGCTATAAATAAGACAAGGAAAAGGGCAAATATGTCAATCAACTTTGCGATTTAGGGCGGATATACCCCTTTTAAAAAAGTTATACATATATACCATGTTGTCTAACAAACTGATTTTTTAATTCCAAAAATGTCACATGACTTCAAAAAATTACCTCACCCATTTTTTTTACCCCTCCAGATTTAGACCGAAATGAAAAAAAACCTCAAACCCTCTTCTACTCGGTCATAAAATGGGTTAGGTTGGGTCTGAATGAAAGAGGGATTGAATATTTTTTTTGTTGGGTCGGGTTTGAAGGGGTAAGAAAAATTGGGCGAGGTAATTTTTAAAGTCATGTGACATTTGAAATTAATAAACCAGTTTTAGGATCTTTTTAATTCAGTCTATTTACGAAAAGGATAAATACGCACCATTTGTTAGACGACAAGGACATAAATGCACCATTTGTTAAACGACAATGGTATAGATGCATCACTTTTTTAACAAAATATATATTCGCTCTAAATCGCAAAGTTGAAGGGTATATTTGTCCCTTTTCCATAAAACAACTTTTGAGTGAAGAAATTTAGAAATAAAAACAGTATACAAGCAATATTACCAAGAAACGTCTTTTATAGTTTTCCAGATGCTCCTTTGGGTCACGTTTAGTTACTGTATAAGCCTCAATTTGGTTCATCTCCTGCAGTAAATGCACCAATACAACATCAAGTAATGTTTCTGCCAAGTCAAAATGTCTATACTAATGCTTATACACACATGCAGATAACTTAAGGTATTAGGATGGTATAGCTATTATCTGCAAACAATGATGAAAGGGTAGCCCGGTGCACAAAACATTCTGTGTTTACGCGTGGTCAGGGGAAGGGCCGTGTCTCGAGGGAGTACTGATGCAAACATTAATGATTTTGGTTTCACGGCTCGAACCCGTGACAAGAAGCAGAGCAAGGATTTCAACTTTATGGATTATGAATTTTAAAATGACGATTTCAAGTGCTAATGATCTGTTGTTTTTGTTACTGCATGTTGTTTCTTGTGCTTCTATTACTTCTTTTGCTGGACTGTTTTTGTCTTGAGCCGAGGGTCTAATCGGAAACAGTCTCTCCGCCTCTGAGGTAGAGGTAAGGTCTGTGTACACTCTATCCTCTCCAAACCACACTTTGTGGGACTACACTGGGTATGTTGTTGTTGTTGATTTCAAATGCTAATAACTGGGTTCTAACCTTAACAAGTGTACATATTTAATGAATCCGTTTGAACAAAAGCTATTGGGTTCGGCGGAATCAGTAACTGGGATTCTACCTCCTCCCCTGCCCGTGACCTATATAGGTCATGCGGAGACAATTTTATGGTTACTCCAAGGCTCTCCTTCGCACACAATGAAGAAAGATAGCAGTTAAATTTCCACATAAAGTGGCTTGGAAATGAATGAATAAAAGAGTTATAGCTATCATTTTTGGGAGTTAAGTATTACTGTTATGTAAATGAACTTCAGACAAATGATACACCATCACAGTTCACGAGGTGCGCACAAGCTGGTCCGGACACCAAGTTATCAAAAAAAACGTGAAAGAAACAAATTCCAATAAAAGCTAAGAAAAACACCATATTCTAGTATTCAAGTGATTATGGCATATAGCTATAGTTAAAATTTACTTCCGTGGACAAACCATAAGCATTCAAGAAAAGGTAATCTTGTGGTACCTTGATCCATGCTGCAAGGTTCGTCCTGCCTGCTGTAATATCGTAGTTCTTTACCTCGAGCAAGAAGGGCTGGAATCTTTCAATGAATGGCGCGTAAGCTATATCCACCTGCCCGTCACAGATTGGCAGTAAATAATGGAATACACAGCATAAAATTTGCTTCATCTGGTGCATTTACAGAAAATAATTCTTATGCTGAACATAAACAGCAGATTTTGCCTTTTCACTTGCTAATCCATCGATAGATAGTGTTTTTACGAGTGAATTTGGAATAATAAAAATAAGAGATGGATACTCACCAGACTGAACGTACCAAGGAAGAAAGATCCATCAACAAACTTGGAAAGAGCAGTCTCAATGGAATCAAATGCTGCACCTACACCGACTCATCTCAAACTTAAAGCTTCTATTGCAAAGCAAGTATGCAATTATATAGGAGTTAAAACTTACTGGCATCATTTACTCTGTCTTCCTTCAAAGACGAAATTACAGCTTTGTAAAAGGAGTCAAAGTAGGAAAACAATTCTTCTGCGAATTCTCTCTTGGAAGGATCCTACATTAGCGAGCACACAAGTTGAGAGACGGGAAAAGTAGGAAAATCTCAAAGAAAATCCTATCAAGAACTTACATCTGGGAAAAGTGAAGGTCCTTCAAAGTTACTGTCAATATATCTAATGAGATCCATACTTTCTCCCTTAACTTCATTGTTGTGTTCCAGTGATGGTACCTGCGCAATAAAAGAATTAAGCTCTCGGAGTAGCACAACAAAGTGACAGTAATGTGTAATGCAATGAACTAGTGCAGACCTAAATCTACTCATTTACCTTTGATCTATCAATCATTCAAAGATAAGCCAAACTTTCTTTCTGGGACCTTTTAATTAAACTAATTTGAACTTAATTAAACTAAAGAATCTATATGCACGAAATTTTTTAGTAACAAGAAGCGGGCTAAAACCACAATGGGTCCTTGCCATCTGAATCAGATCTAACGAACAGCATTTCTATCTAGCTCTGTTATTATTATAGTGTTACTGTTATCTGTACCCAACCAGTAAGTAGAGATATGGAAAGAAGGGACATGTCTCTCTGCCGCAAATTTCAAAGTTCACGATATGTAAGCAAAATGATTGACGACCCCTTAGATCACAGATAAAAGTATCTTAGAAGGGACACACACGAGACACGCACAGAAGGACATCATTTGGTTTCAACTTATCGTTTAGGAATCAGTAAAGCAGGTTTGCAGATTTACTGTCCCAAAGCAACAAGCGGACCAGCTTAATTCTAAACCCTCTGGCCTGGACTGGGGAACTTAAAGGAAAGGAGAGACTATAAACCATTTGAATAACTGGTCACCATTTATTTGAAACAATAATGTCACTTTCACCTTATTTGCTGGATAAACCTTCTCCTTATACCAATCTGGCCTGTTCTTTAGATCAATAGGAACCAACTTAATCTTTTCCTGCAGCTCCTGTATTCACATACAAGAATATACATCACTTACTTTATCGCTAATGGAAGAAATTCAAGTACACACTAAATTTAAGCAAATTCTAGATCAATAGTTGCTCCATACAGACCTTACAATTTCTAGCAATCCACGTACGTTGGGCATATGGGCATGAGTAAGAGATATAAAGCCTTCAACCAAGAAAATGAAATAATTGACAATCACAAGAGAGATAACTAATACATCGGGCTAGTTCACATACGATCACTGAATTTTACCGACTATAACAGTAAAGTTACAAAATTGCTTTTTGTCACAGCCTTACCTACTACTACAAGAATAAAATCACAAAACTATACCCGCTATAACAATAAAGTCACCTTGATGGGTAGGTTGTACTTCATAGTGGATAAGTTTAGCAACTTTAATGTTATAGCAGGTACGGTTCAGCCAATTAGCTACTTTAATGCGACAAAGAATTGATTTTATTGTTATAGTGTATAAAGCCTAAAGGTCAGTAACAATATTTGGACTAACCATATTATATCCGACAAAGAATTTTATCCACTATAACAGTAAAGTCATAGATTTTCACCCACTCGGTAAAAAAATATCAGTTCAATGGATAGGTTTTAGTACTTTATAGAGGATAAAGTTTAGTAATTTTATTATTATAGGTATTAGTTACTTTAACATGACAAAAGAATAGTACAGTAACTTTACTGTTATAGTATATATTTAACCATATTATTATTATTATTTTATTTTTTTGATGACCGTGGTGTCCAGGCCAGCTTTCGCGCACCTAATTTAACCATATTATATCCTACAAAGAAGAAGAATAGAAAGGCAATAATCACATTTGAGCCAAAAAAGAAGGAGCAATAAAGTAAAAGAGCAACTAACTTTGGAGTTCCATCAAAGATTGCGGGTGGCTCTGAAGAGGAATCAAGGGCAGGAGGAAGCACCTCTCTGGAACTTCTGATCAAACAAGGAAATGTTAGAACTAACAAAACCAGTTGAACCCAACTGAAGGCGCCCTCATATGGTCAATCATCTAATAGTCATTATCTCAGAAAGATACATTACTTTTTAGTTCCAATTTCCTTCAACAAAGAAAGTGACTTTCTGAGATAATAACTACTTATTAGTTGAGTGACCATCTGAGAAATCAACTCCTTAAAATCCAGAACTTAGGATCGAAGTTTGAAGACAAGGGAGTAAGCAGAGTAGAAGAGATTACAGGTGTGTTTGTCATGGAGGAAATTATTTCAACTTTTTTATATTTGATTGGTCAAACTGTTTTTAAAATATCATCTCTAAGAAAACAAGTTGCTTAAAAATCATAAAAATGACTTTACTAATACGAATAGGAAAAACAAGTTCCTCCCCGCCCTCAACGTCCCTATCCCCCACCCCTGATTACTCCATCCACACCATTCCTGATCCTAGAGGCAGTGCTAGCATTCTGTTTATGAGCTGTGACGCAAATCATGTATTTGTGCTAAAAAATTCACTTAATATGTATAAATAATTTATTCAAAACGTAGTAAGATGTCTTTTCAAGAATCTAGAACCATAAATTGAAAATCCTAACTCTGGCCTCCTGCAGTATTTGCTTAGCAACAACAACAACATATCTCCACTGTAATCCTACAAATGGGGACTGGGGAGGATGGTGTATATGCAGCCTTACCCCCTTCCTTGTGAAGGTACAGAGGTTGTTTCCAATAGACCCTCGACTCGAGTAACGCATATCAGAAATTAACTATGTAAAACAAATAAGTAGTAAGCAAGTCATAACAAAAAAAAACAATGGAGAAGACAACAGAAGCAAGCAGCAAATAATATGATAATCGAAACATATAAAATAACAAGTATTTGCTTAGCACTTGAAACAATATTTTCCTGTTCACTTACCAAACCTCAAAAAATAAGAAGTTAATGATTAAAAAAATATACCTAATATCACTTTTTCACGAGTTTCACACCTCGAAATTTCAGGGCCTCTTAGGTAGGGGTAAGGTTTGCGTATATCCTACCCTCCCCAAACCTCACGTTGTGGGACTACACCGTGTATGTTGTTGTTGTATTGAACTTCCCCTAATTAGTCACTCATCAAACTATAGTTAAAGTGTGAAACTCGTGAAGAAGTCATAGTTCACATGTGTTTTTGACTATTATCTCAAAAAGAAAACAAGTTATTTTCCAGATAAATATTTTACACGAAAAGCATTTTGCTTCTTGCCAAACACAATTACTCCCTCCGTCTCAATTTGTTTGGCCTACTTTCCTTTTAGTAGGTTTCAAAAAGAATGCCTCTTTACTATTTTACCAACTCTTCAATTTCAACTTTTCACCTGACATGTTTAAGAGCACAACATTAAAGGGCATTTTGGTACATTTAATATATCTTTAATTATTAACCACAAGATTCAAAAGTCTTTTCTTATTTTCTTAAATAGGCCAAACAAATTAAAACTGCGGGAGTATAAAAATACGAGAACTCCACAAAAAAAAAAAAAAAAAGCAAAATAACGAGGAAAAAAACGAACTACCCGGAAGCCATTATTGAAACAGCTGGTAGAGCAGAGATTCTGTAGCAAGGAATGTGATTATTCCATTTTAATGGGTATTTAGCATTAGAGAAAGTGAAAGAGAGAGAAGAACTGAATTTGGTACTTGAAGGATGAACAACAATTCGAGGTTTCAAATTGAAATTAATATGAATTTGATACCCAATGCTCCAAGCTGCCATTTTCTCCTTTCTGTTTTTGTTCGTGTGCGTTATATACTCCTTATCTTCCCCGTCGTCTCTGGCGGAACTGTGCTTTTTTTTTTCTCTTTCCTTTTCTGATTTGAGCAGAGGAAATGACAAAAATGTCCCTTATGTTTTGGGATAGATTCAAATTAAATTTTCGAATGACTCGTTTGGCCATAAAAACAAAAAATGTATTCACTTTAAAGTTGAAAATAGAGTTGGAGTTATGTTTGACCATAGTATTTTCAAAAATATTTTAGACTATTGAGTTGTTGTAGAGTATTTAAAAATAAAGTGAGAGGAAAAATTGAATCAAAAAATAGTGAATACACCTAAAGAGGTGTTTTTCAAAAAATTAAAAATTAAGTATTGATTTTCATGACCAAACAAGTATTCTGGAATAAAGTGAAAATGTATTCCGAAATATTGTGAATAATATTTATGGGCAAACGCCTACTTAGTAAAATATATAAAAACTAAACAAGAAATGACACAAATAATATGGGAGAGAATGTAATTCTTGTTACTTTTTTCTGTGACTTTTTATCGTTCACAGGATAATGATTGCATATTTATAGTACAAAATGTCTTCTCAAGTTACAAGACTTAAATGATGTTTATTCATTTAGTACATGAATTTGCAAGGGAGTTACGGAAGAGACATCCATATTCAGCGGATTTATAACACTTCTCCTTAAATGTTCATTGATAATGTGCCTCGTTAAAACCTTATAAGAAAAAATTCAGAAGGAAAAAGTCTAGTGAAAAAAAAAGAGTACACACATCTTCTAATACGCCTTGAGTGCTACCTCATTAAAAATCTTACCAGGAAAACCCAATGGGACAAAACCTTAGTCAAGGAAAAAAGATTGCAACGCGTATTTTACTTTCCCTGATGAAAACTTTATTAGATGTTTTGGAAACGACGCATTCCAGCCTTGTTGTATCTCAGCTTCTCAAGTGTTGATGTTGACAATGCCTTAGTGAATAAATCTGCAAGATTATCACTCAAACGGATCTATTGAACATTTGTCTCACCATTGTGTTGAAGATCATGTGTGAAAAAAAAAACTTTGGTGAAATAGCTTTGTTTTTTCTCTTTTGATGTATCCTCCCTTCAACTAAGCTATGCAAGCAGTGTTATCTTCATACAATATTGTTAGAGTCTTTGTTTATAAATAAAAATCACATAATTGCAAAATATGTTGAGTCATTGACCTCAATCATACGCATTCCCGGCTTGTTTCTGAATAGCAATTATCTATGCATAATTAGAAAAAGTGACAACTATTGATTGCTTCATGGGATGTCATGATATAGTTATACCTTCATATGTGAATAAATAGAATGTCTGAGATCAAGCTTTATGTGGACCAGACAAATATTATGCATCTGCATAATCAATCATTTCTGACTTGGATGCACTAAAATAAGACAATCACATATCAATTGTTCCTCGAAGATATCTGAATATATGCTTGACACCTTTCCAGTGTCTTCTTGTTGGAAAAGAGCTGAATCTCGCCAATAAATTCATTGCAAAATAAATATTTGATCAGTATTATTGGCAAGGTACATTAGTACTCCGATAACGTTGAGATATGGAGTCATTTGCACTTTTGCACTTTACCATCGAAAATTATGTGGGCCAAACTGTGGGTCATTTGCACTTTTGCTCTTATTTTTGTATTGGTCTTTAATTTTTGTCTCTCAAGATAAAAAATATTTTTTTGAGATACTCAAGTTTATATTTTTGCATCATAATATAAATATCACATAAGTTATGTCTCGTTAAACATAAATTCGATAGCTAAGGATGAAAATCAAAAATCAATTTATTTAAAGAATATAAATTAATGACAGACTCATTTAAAGAACAAATCGTGCAATTAAACGTCAAATTCCGTCATTCTCATGAAGAGTCACAAATTTGGCAAGTGTGACTTTTGATTTGTCTGTTTTTCCTTCTTTAAGTGTTTCTCTTTTCTTATTTTAGACTGAACAAAATCTTAGCAGATCATAGTTTATAAATAAAATATCGAAATATTTTAAAATGTCGTATTAATAAATCACATATTTTCATGTTGCTTTTTAAATAAATATTTGTGATTATAAATTTCAAATATACATAATTTTATAAGCATCGACTAGTCAACAATAGTAACTAATTATTCTTTACTATAATCCTTTTACATTGTATGAATGATCTCTTCACGGCGAGCATGAATTTTTTTTCTTCTTTTTGCAATAATTAAAATGATGGGCCTTTTTTTGCAAAATATAAACCAATGAGTCCAGTTTTACATTTTTTAAAAAATTGAAATCATGATTTGGAATCTCAAATCATGCTTTTTGGAGAGTTTAAAATTAATTAAAATCATGATCCCAAATCGCATGTCCAAATGCTGATTTGAAATCTATCCAAACAGGCCCTTAAAGAGGCAGTAAAGAGTTCCTAATTCCTCAGTTTTTTAAATTTAAACAGACCTATGAGTTGAACTTGCAACAACAAATTCTGTGTTCCAGCCTCCACTTCAATACTGGTCAATTTTTTATGACACACATTACAACAATAATAACAACATATCCAGTGTAATACCACGAGTGGAGTCTGAGGAGGATGGTGTATACGCAAACCTCACCCCTACCTTGTAAAGGTAAAAAGTTGTTTCGGATAGACCCTCGGCTCAAGTAAAACGTTTCAAAGAAGGTCATGATACACATTAATGAAACTGAAATACCCTCTCCTGATAATGTATCAAGAATAGTTTGTAGATTGCCTCTACACCCACTGTACAGAGCTTCAGAACTACACTCAGTTACATATCCTCTCAAATTCTTGATGTAAGCTCCCTATTTATATGTATAGTAAAGCTTTGTAAGAGTCCGCCGTTCATCTAAGATAAGTTAGATAGGCAGAAGGAATTTTACTCCTTCCGCGCAAATAAATGTTGATGAGATACAACAGAGTTCGTACAACATGCTTGAAAGCTAACTAAAACTTAGGCATCAGAACTATGGAGAAGTCGTCAAAATTATATTCACAACACAAATATATGCTAAGGTGAAAACTTCAATCGGATGCCATAGATCATCGTCAAAACTCAAAAGTAGTTGAAACAAAGTTTAGTGCATGAATGACAAGTCAAACAAGAACCAACAAAGAAACCTCGCAAGGTAGAAACAGAAGGCGGAACTATTGTCAAAAAAAGAGAATATTTGGAAAGGGAAGTGCGATGATTTTCAAGTGGAGAACTGACCGTTGCTATGGAGGAGAATCTCAACATCAAAGATATACGCTGAGACATGAAACTTCATTTGTTGCAGAGGAGCAGTAAAAGGAGAGTTCATATAGTAAAGGCTGGATGAACCGATGGTCATCAACATTTTCTTGGTTTTCCGCTTATTAGCAGCTAAAACAACAAGCAGCATAGCGCAAAGGTAAGATCTCTTCTAAAACAACAAGCAGCATAGCGCAAAGGTAACATCTCTTCACCAGCATTACAGACTAGGCCTTTCCTTATGCTGATTTCTCATATTAGCATCAGAATGTTCAAAGTAATAAGTAATACTAATAACTTGTGTTCAAAGTAACTTACGCCCGAAGCCATTAATCTATTATGTCTATCGAAAACAACCTCTCAACCTCACATCCCGAGACCCCACTTTGTGGGAATATACCGGGTATGTTGTTGTTAGTCCCTTGTCTTCACATTTTGACTAAACAATCTTTCCCTATTTTAAATGTGACCTATCAGTAGAACTGTGCATCTCATAGAGCAAAAAGTCCCATTATGTAGCGGAGAAGTAAATCTTTGGCATCACCAAGAATGGCAGATTATCCTTGCACACCTAGTACTTTGTCATGTCTAAGCCAACAAAAAGGCAAACTTATATCAGTTTTTCTTCTGCAATCTGCGCAAACATTTAGAAGAACCCGTATTTCCAGAGCCTTCAACAGATACTTTTTCTCAACAATGATCAGGTATGTTCTGACAGAGAATAAAAACCAAAAGTTTCTCCCCTTACTGAAAACCATTCGGCTTATAACCATCTAGAGAATCCAAATCCTTGCAGCCTCTAAAGGTCATAGCTTTTCCAAAGCAGAAGTATAGGCATGCTTTGACGTAGAACAAAATGCAATGTTGTTCACCCATTCAAAATCAGATGGCTTAAGCACAAGATAAACGTCATTGCTCACTTGTCCTCCTAATAATATCTCTCAGAGTCCTTCAACTAATTCACTAATTCCAGAAAACAACATCGAATTTCTAGAATAATTTGTTCATCGACAATAGCAACAAGTCCATCCTTTCCTCAAACAAAAGGCACTAAACTTATTTCTAAAGAGAAATCATCCACCAGATTGTAGCCACACAAAACTAAAGTAAGTTTTGAAATGTTGGAAGGGGAAAAAGGAGATAAAGGACTGAGTGATAAAAGCCAGATGATTCAGCCCTTTGAGTTACAAAGACGAAGATGCATCTCATAAGAGGTAGGCTTGCTGCTGCTGCTTCTTTTAAAAAAAATACATAGGAAGGGAAGAGTTTGGTGCAATGGCAAGAGTTGCTGATCGATTGACCAAGTGGCCACGGTTCAAGCACAAAAACAATCTCTTGCAGAAATGCAAAAGGTTGCTTATAATAGATGCAATGTGGTCTGGCTTTTCCCAAATTCCGCAAATAGCCGGAGCTTAGTGCACCAAGCTGCACTTTTCGGACTAATTCAGTGATAATGGAAAGTGCAGATAGTACATGTCACATAACACGAATCTCCTTACAGTTATGAAGTAATCCACTTTATCCACCTAATACAACAACAACATACCCAGTGAAATCCCACGAGTGGGATCTTGGGAGGGTAGAGTGTACGCAGAACTTACCACTACCTCGTGGAAGGTAGAGAGGTTGTTTCGGAAGGACCCTTGGCTCGAGTATAAGGATTTATCCGCCTAATACGAGGACACTAATTAGGAGAATGGACAAGGATTAATTCATTCTACCAAAACAAAAACGAATTTACAAAATTCCATATCCAGAAAGCTTCAAATTTTGAATCAAATTGACAATAACATTAACTTACCATATCCAAGAATTACAAACAAAATTATTGACTTCCACCTTCTTCCTCCTCCAATTTCTTTACATAAGCCTTAAGCACCATAACCAAATTCCTTGCTGGAGCCTGAATAGTCCCAACAACAGCTGAAGCCGGTCCTTTCAAAGACCCAAGAAGCTGTGAATAAATCTCAGCTCTTGTAGGCAAATTCTCAAGCACCTTAAACTCATCAGGTCCATAAAACTTCCCTTCGAAAACCCCGCCAGTAAAATCATTCTCCTCTAATTTCTTCTCCTTTTGGAAGACCCTATAAGGTTTCAAAGCAGCTGGTATTTCTTCACTATGAACGAATAACCAAGCGTTCATCCCTTTCATACATGGTTTCAAGGCTTCCCATTTTGTCCCTTCAATTGCTTTAAGTACCAAAGTGTTCTTAGCAACAAGAAGCTTTGTGGTTTCTGGGAGTTGAGACCTGAGATTAGAGGTCGCAAAATTAGCCCATGAAATCATAAAAAAAAATTATAAACAACAATATAACCAGTGAAATCACACAAAGTGGGGTCTGGGATGGTAGGGTGTACAACAACAACAATAATATACCCTATGAAATCACACAAAGTGGGGTCGAGGAACGGTAGAGTGTACAACAACAACAACATACCCACTGTAATCCCACGCAAAAAAAATATATAAACAACAACAACATATCTAGTGAAATCACACAAAGTGGCGCCTGGAGAGGGTAGAGCGTACAACAACATACCCACTGTAATCCCACGCAAAAAAAATATATAAACAAGAACAACATATCTAGTGAAATCACACAAAGTGGCGCCTGGAGAGGGTAGAGCGTACGCAGACCCTACCACTAGGAGTAGAGAGTCTGTTTCCAAAAGACTCTCGGCTCTCATAAAATATATAAAACAACAACATACCTAGTAAAATCACAAAGTGGCATGGTAGAGTGTATACAGACCTTGTCACTACCTCTCCAAGGTAGAGAGACTGTTTCCGATATACCTTCGCCTCTCATAAAAAAATTATAAAAGAACAATCAAAACAAAACAATTTAACTTAAGTAAATATTGGACGGGTTAAATTATGACCCACATTTTAACCCCATTTCAGCCCAAGTAACTTTCCGGCCAAATTCAGCTCAACCCACCTGAGATCTTGAAACTGCTTAACAGTTAAACCCTTGTAACTGATTCCAGCTAAAAGGTAACAATCTTCTAGCTGTTGTTTAACTGTTTCAACTGTTTCTTCTTTCTTGGTTCTGCTAATGGCTGAACGGATAGTTAGAGTTCTAGGTTTGAGTTTGAGGTGGGTGTGGGGGTGGCTGGGGATAATGAAGGGTTTGTTGAAGTGGGATTTTAGGGAAAAGGGGTGGGAGTGAGAGGAGGAAGAGGGTAAGGAGAAGAGAGTAGCCTCCATTGATGATGGCTTTGAGAAATTGATGGAGGGATGATGCACAATGTTTGTTTGTTACCTTATCTTTTGTGCTATGCTAGGATAGAATTTTTGGGGTATTTCATGATTTTTTGAAAATACTTATTGTCATTCCAAACAAACCATTAAAAGCCTCTCTACCCACTGTAGGGGTAAGATTTGCGTAAATCTTATTCTTGTTATTCGACTTGTGAAATTGTAATGAATGTATTGTTGTTGTAGTAGTAGTTATCAAATAAAATCATTAATGATCATTTGAAAGTGAGTTATGCAAGTATTAAATCTTGCATAAATAAAATGCAAGTAGGGATAAGATTTGCGTAAATCTTGGTTTTTTCAAATTCGACTTATGAGATTTTCATATTTATGAAAAAACATATCTTCTTGATTTCATATTATATCACATGTTTAAACGGGTCTTTAGCTTGTGTTTGAACATACGGTATGAAGTCATGATTAAACATGCCATTTGGATGATGATTTGTAATTATGACTTTAAATTTCAAATATTCCCAAAATCATGATTTAATTTTTAAAGTATAAAATTTAACACATAAATTTATATTTTATAAAAATAAGACCTATTATTTTAAATTTAATAAATAAAAAAAATCATGTTCGATATGAAGAGTTTATTCGTACCATATGAAAGGATTATATTAAAAAATAACTAGTTACTACTATTGCTGACTAGTGATTCTTTATAAAATTATGTGTATTTGAAAGTTTGTAATCGTAAATATTTATTTATAAAAGGAACATGAAGATATATGATTTATCCATACATTAGGATATTTTCATATCTTGTTTATGACCTATGGTTTGTTCATTTGGTAAAATTGTATAAGAATTAAAAAACTTTTGATAATTTTCATAATTAGTGGGTTTTTTATGTTCATGAAAAAAAAAGTATAACTAAAGAAATTCAAATTGCATGTTCAAATAAAATTTAAATTTCATATCAATTTGATTTCATCCAAATAGGTCCTTAACTCTCGTTTGATCATAGATTTTGAAATTAAAACATGAAAATCTAAATTTTTGAAATGCAATTTTTGGAACTTAATATTACGGATGGACATACATTTTACTTGAAAAAAATTAAAATTTTATGAATGAAACTGAAATTTCTCCCAAAAATTAGTTGGACTCAAAACCAATTCTTGAGAACTTGAAATTATTTTGGAGATAAATTTGTAAAATCTGATAAAATTTCATGTCCAAACATATACTTTATTGATTTCAATTTGTTTGACCTATGACCATTTTTCTTTCTAACAACCCTTTAATTTCAACTTTCCACCTGGCATGTTTAAGACCATAAAAATTAAAGGACATTTTGGTACATTTAATATATCTTTAATTCAAAGTTACAAGATTCAAAAATCTTTTCTATTTTCTTAGTAGGCGTTTGGCCATAAATATTATTCACAATATTCCGGAATACGTTTTCACTTTATTACAGAATACTTGTTTAACCATTAAAACCAAAAACATATTCCGGAATATGTTTTCACAATTTTTAATTTTTTGAAAAACACCTCTTGTGGTGTATTCACTATTTTTGGATTCAATTTTTTCTCTCACTTTATTTTTAAATACTACACCAACTCAATAGTCTAAAATATTTTTGAAAATACTATGGCCAAACACAACTCCAATTCTATTTTCAACTTTAAAGTGAAATGAATACGTTTTTTATTTTTATGGTCAAACGGGTCCTTAAATTTTGTGCCAAATTAAAACGAAGAAAGTATTTAAAGATAATTTAGGTTAGAAAAAACAGAAACAATTCACAATTGAAATAAAAAACTTGTGAAAGAAAAACATATTTCAAACTTGTTTTTGACCAATACAAACAAATACTTGTATTTTCCCCTAAAATATAAACAGAAGAGAAAAGCCATTTTCTACAGCAGAAAAATAGCAAAGAGCTAACATTTCTAGTTCTAGCGAACTGTATAGAGCCTCTCAAAGCAGCAGAAGAAGAAAAAATCAGAAGAAAATGGACGATTACACAAGAGAAATGATGGACCTAAAAACCCTGGTTACACGAACCCTAGAGAAGAAAGGCGTCCTTGCTAAGATCCGAGTAAGAAATGATGCATTCTCGTTTCTTTTAGTGTATTTTTGTTATAATTTGTTACATTATTTGACGTTGAATCATCCTAGGATCCGATCTGGTAACTACGTATCTATGCTTTATTTTGTTCATTTTTCGAGTTAATAGTCAAAAACACGCCTAAATTATCGTTTTATGAGTTTCATACCTGGACTATTACCAAATGTGCGAGTTTCCTACATGAATTATTACCAAATAGTTATCAAAACACACCTCAATTATCAGTTGTAAATATTACCTTCCTTCAGGTAGGAATTGAGGTGTGTTTTGATAAATATTTGGTGATAGTTCAGGTATGAAACTCGAAAAACCAAATTTTAGGTGTGTTTTTGACCCTTAACTCTTTATTTTTTTAGTTTTTAATAATTGTGGTATCCGAGCCCACTTATGGGCAGCTCTGACTAATTTCACAAACTACCTGCTGCAAGTACTGAGTAACTCTATTTAAGGCTTGAACATAGAGAAAGAAATCACCTACTCCCTCGTCCCAATTTAAGTGTCTTAGTTTGAGTGGGCACGAAGTTAAGAAACAAAGAGACACTTTTGAATCTGGTGGTCTTAAATTAAAGATGTCTGTAGTCTTCATAAAAAAAAATTGATGTCTGTAGTGATTTAAAATCTCGTGGGATTACAGTGGGTTTGTTGTTGTTTGTTTTATGTTAGTTGTAGTGTGGAATCCTTGAAATGAAGCTGTAGTTTGATAGTTGTATTGCTTATTACATGTGATGGGTTTGGTTTTAATATATACGTAGTTCTTTAGCTGGCTTAATGTTTATAACTGAATAGGAAGTTTTTCTTGAGGGGATTTGAGTTATAGCTGATTCTGAAGTCTGAACCACTTTGATTGCCATAGCCTAATTTTTACAGAGAGAAGTTTACTGCAATAGCGGAGATGCAACCCACATACGCCTAGAGCTCTATATATTGCAATTTGCAAACACGGATTAAAAACGTGAATGCTTAATTTAATTGAAGTTTTTGTTATCAGAAGTTCTTTCTTTCCCCCCCCCCCCCTTTATTTTCCAAAGTTGGACCAAGATTATGCTAAAAGACTTTTATTGGATACAAGCATTGAAGTTCCAAAAGCCGCGTATTTCTCGAGGAACCAAAAACATATGTACGGAGTTGCTGAACTTTGTCCTACTTCTTTTCCGTCGCTTCATTCTCATCACATAGGAGAGTGTATCAGCTGGAGTTTCAAAATAATGATTGTTACTTAAGAAGAAATCACGGGGGTGGGTGGTCATTTGGGACATTAGTTTAAGAAAGACCATACAGGAGTACCAATGGGTTGAGGTTGAGAGTTACATAAAATCTACCAATACTTACAAGGGGAATAGGGGGACGACTAGGTATTTCTTTTGTGAAAGTAAATGTATTTCATTCATAAACATGGCCAAAAAGCTGGTCGTATACAGGGGACGACAGGGTATATAAGGGGCAAAAGCTAATCATTTACAGTAAAATCACTTCAAATGGAGATTACAGATACTATGCAATAAAATAAACACAACATGGAGAACACCGTCGTTATGTCTCTTGTGAATTACTTGGAGTGAATAGAAGGTTATTCCATTACTGTGGTTGAGTCATAACATTATTTTATGCACACTTTTGCTGCTAACTTGGTTTATTTTTAGTGAAATTGGCCCTTAACAAAAAAGAATAGAAGGTTGTTTTTGTAGTTATAGTTTTGGAACTCCTTTAGTTTTATGAAAGAGTAATCTTATGTCGATGAATAGTGAAGGAGCTAGATATGAACAAGAGCAAGAAATAGTGAAAAGAGGAAGTAGCAAACTACCAATGAATAAAAGACCTCTTTAGTATTTTTCTTAAAAAGAAAAAGCAACAGTTTAAGTACCTTTGGGGATTCCATCTTGACATATTAGGCTAACACATAAGTAAGATTGCATTAAGTTCCAAAGAAACAACAAAGGTTTCAAGGAGAGAGAGTATTGACTGTTTCATCTTTGATCGAAAACAACACGGGTACGTCTAAGCAGCTAGTTTTCCCACTCCT
This sequence comes from Jaltomata sinuosa, assembly GCA_003996215.1. Lineage (NCBI taxonomy): Eukaryota > Viridiplantae > Streptophyta > Magnoliopsida > Solanales > Solanaceae > Jaltomata > Jaltomata sinuosa. Next base: position 820,149 of record QJPP01000341.1, on the reverse strand, counting down.
GTAAGATTACCACTTAGGATGAGGAAACTTCTATCGCTGGACTTGTAAGACAAGTGAGGCTCAAAATACTATCAGAAGTTTATAATCCAATCTAAGGCTTATTGACAGGACCTAGCCGAAGTTCAGCAGAATTCATGGCTAGTGAGAAAAATCTATGACAATGAATATTTGGAATGACTATGACCGCAGCTTATAGAAGCATTAAATTTCACACATACAAGATAAAGATATTCGACTTAGTTTTCCACTAACATCTCACTTCATCTTTTATGTACAAAAAAGAGGAAAGTAGAATTGGAAAAAGGCAGAGAGTAAATGTCGACCAGGTTGGATTTTTTAATGTTATAGAATTTTTTATTTTTTTTGGTGAAACTAGTAAGGATTTTATAAATAACAACAACCAAGCACTAAGACAATTCATTCCCCTATAGAAAAACAAAAAGAAAGGATCCCATCTGTCCAAAAAGCCTATTCCTGTAGTGAAATGATGTATTCTAGCATGTTGTTTTCATCCTTTAGCTTACATATTTGTAGTAAAAACTAAAAACTGATGATCTCTAATTGTTATGTCACATTTGCTTCCTTTGAATTGGTCATTCTTTTCGTGTTGTAGATTGCATACGCTATAAGATATTTTACAAATTTTACATATTTTACGGTGTGACCCTTCGTAGGCTGAACTTAGAGCAAGCGTTTTTGAGGCAATTGAAGATGAGGATAAGGTAATGGAGAAGGATGAAGGCTTGCCCCCTGCACTATTGGGTAGCTGCAATGATCAGGCAAAACAACTCCATAATTCACCTTCAGGTCATTTTAATGTTTTTGTCCTTTTTGTTGGTCTTCTGCTTATAAATCCTTGCAAATTTTTGTGTTTAAGGTGGACGGAGACATACTTATCTTGTCTAGAACATTTTTACCGACTTTGGTAATATATATCAGAAGGCCGAGTTGTTTTTGTACCCTGCAGCAGACCGTCTATTAAAAGTCTCAATCTGTTGTATGAATTGCTATTTGGTCGCACAACCTTTGTCAGTACTTAGGACCTAGGAGTTCAATCTAAATATCTTTTTTAGGATCTGATTCGGTGAACCTGCCTCCTGATAAACCTAAATCTAACTTCCAGATGGCTACACCTTTTGATTTCCCAACAAATATGATATCACTTTCCTGTTTCAGATTCATTTCGTTTGTATCTGTGACGAAATGAGATATCCAGAACAAATTACAATCTCCAATATCAAATTTAACGTTACCAAGATACTTGATATTAAATAAGTCTTGGAGAAAATCCTAGAGAGCATCATCAATCAGCAAAGTTAAGTATGTACTTGAGCTCTGCGTAAATTTTGTTGTCTTTATTTACCTTTAGACATTTTTGCTTCAATGTCAAAAGGGTAAAAAATTCTTTAATTAATCTCAGGTGAACAAATTGAAGTGCACATGTCTAGGAGCATGATAATAAAATGTTTAGTACTTGAAAATATAATTTTTCTCCTAAACTACTAAGCCCTAAACAAACAATCAAAGAACAAAAAAAACTACTAAGCCTTAAATAGTCTAATATTTCAACTTTTGGTGTTTTATCAGATGACTAGTGAAATGTGTGCATTCCATCTTTTCATTTGTGATATTAACCATTGGAGGACCTCATGAACCCTCGTCCCTGCAGTAAAAGAAATCACTAAGAAAAATGATAATTATTTCTAATAAAAGACAATCAATTGCTGAAAGAGAATTTTCAAACACCAATTGGCAATAACGAAAACATTTGGCATAGATATCTGCCTATTCTAAACAAGGGAATATGTAAATAAGGTTTCATTCGGGAGGAAGGTTAACTTTTAAGTCTTTGATTTAAGGGCATTGCTTTCCAATTCTTCATTTGCCCTAGAGAACTATTGGAGCTCTAGTCAGGGAATAGGAAATATTTGAAAAGAGGAAGCTGCTATATAGCTCACAGGATTTAAGTGGTGGCTTTTCATGAAATACCAAATTTCCTAATTAGATTTGCATTTGTTTTGTTCTTTCTAGTTTCTAGATAGCGTAGGTTTTTTTGCTTTGCTTTTGTGTAGACTCTTATTTGATTTATAGAAATGGGCCCCCCGGCCCAATTTCATTTTCTTTTTACAAAAATACCGAATTTCCAGAAGTCTTCCTACTACCAAACATAGGCATCTATCAAAGTTGACTTGGTATGAGTTTGAGCAAAACAAATTGAAGATAAAATCAAAAATCTACTTAGGCCTATGTTATAATCTCTCACATTAGTTGAGAGAATAGATAGTTGTCTCCTTATATGATCGTCGACAATTCTCACAACTAGCTTTGGAATTATGAAAATGTTCGTTATAGGTGATGATCATGAAGGCATTATTCATCTTAAGCAACATCTTATCTGTCATTTTCAGTCTAAAGACCTAGGTTAAACTAAAGTACTTCTTAGGCACTGAAGTGGCACAATCAAGCAGTGGAATTTTCATTTCGTAGAGGAACTATGAAGAAACATTGAGGCAAATGACAAATGTGATTGGGGAATTGAAAGATGTTGGTCATGTGTTGGCTGGCGAACAACAAACCCAAGTTGTCGATCAATTTGCTTATTTATTCTAACCGTTTGGTTTGTTCTGTGTGCAGGAAGGCTACTAACTGCACTTGTATGTGAATATTTGGATTGGGCTCAATTAAACCATTCACTTAAGGTGTATTTGCCTGAGTGTAACTTGGTAATCATTTACTGTGCTCTCCGGTGTGAATTTATAATGTTCTTCGCAAATCTTGTCAGTGTCTAGTTCTAATTACAAAGAACCCCTTGCTTGATTGTGCAGCCAAAGGATTCATGGAAATCTGAGCTAAAAGAATTTAGCAGCAAGAATGGATATGATCTTAACAGGAATGGTGACAGTGCTCCCTTGCTTTTGGATGTTCTTGAAGGATTCTTGAAATACGAGGTTTGATAAAACCTTTCATTTTAGATGTATTATATAGTTTGACAAATGTTTTTTTTTTGTTAAAGTATTTTGTTTTAGATAAGTATTGTCTGACAAATGTTTATGCTAGTAACTACGAAAATAAGATAAATGAGAGTGAGGAGAATGAATATTAGGAATGGTAATATAGGAACATATATATTGGAGAATTAAAGTTATTTACCTAAAAAAGTGAGTTGAGGAAAATAACATGTATAAAATAGGCGGAATCATTTTATGTTGTAGATTCTCTACTTTTTGGTATGCTACTTGTATACAAGAGATTTTTCCATTATTAATAGAATTATTTACCTTAAGAAAATGTAAAGTGGGTAAAAACAGCTATAGGTGTTAAGAATAGGAGTTTTGGAATCCCAACGCAATTGTGGCACTATTGCACTACGTCATTGAAGTTTTTTTAGGAGCTATAGTTTTGTTTTGTATAGATTGATCAACTGTTCGGCAAGTGCAGAGCTATTGCAAAATGCAGTCCTGAGATCAGAAAAGCATCTTCCCCAGCTAAATAGCATGCAAATGCAGAATGTTCTCGGGAAGATCTGATCATAAAACAGATCATAGAAGAGGACGGAGATATATATTTTGTGGTTTTTAGTTCCTTCATGCTGCAAGAGTGGATTTAAAACTAACTAGCTGGTCACTAGGGAGATGCTCTACGACATAGGACTATGGATCATCCCTGAGCATAATCTTTTTCAGCACAAGCTGTTAAATTATCACTGCTTGGTGTTAGCAATACCAGGAGCTAGCTTGTACGGATGCATTGAAGTGATTAAAATACTAAACAATCTATGCATTTTTTAATTAACACATAAAAGTTACTGGTTATTGATTGACATGTGTAAAGAAGTGTATCAATATGTAAGAATTGATATAAAAACTTTAGTTGGTAGTAACTGATTGTTGTTCTGCTTTTGGGATCTCCAACGTTTTGCCTGATATGCTGTTATTCCAGATGGTTAGAGGTGTTAATATGTGTGAATAATTTTATTATAGTATTTGCCGAGGGTCTATCGGAAACAGCCTCTCTACCTTCCGAGGTACGGGTAAGGTTTGCGTATACTCTATCCTCCCCAGACCCCACTTATGGGATTACACTGGCTATGTTTTTGTTGATTTTATCATAGTATTTGCAAATAACAGCTTCCCATACTATGTGGGTCGGTATGCAAGTGTGTCCAGTAGAAATTATAGTAAGTATTGTTTCTAATTTTTTTTTTTTTTTTTGCAGAACCTTTCTCAAGCAAGGGGTGCTGGATCTCTGTCCAACACTGAAGCTAGGAATATTAGGAAACCTTCTTCATCTTCAGTTGCCGGGGGCTTACCTCCATTGGGAAGGTTAACATATACCAAAATATTATCACTTCTTCTTTTACCCTGTCGTTTGGATTTAAAATTGACTTGAACCATTTTATCCCACAGGCCAGGTCCTGCTGCCCAGTCATCTGGTAAGTAACTAGGCTGACTACCCCCGCCTCCCTTCCTCCCTTCCTCCTCCCTTCTGGCAGTTAATTCCTGTTGCATGAATTTCTGATATTGTTGAGTTTCTAGACAGAAGGGCAGGTTCATCTTTATCCGGATATAGGAAAGATGAATATAACTGGAGATATGAAAATGAAGAGCTTCCGCAAGATGTAATGCTTGCCTCATCTGCCTTAGAAAACCTTCAATTGGACAGAAAAGCTTGGAATCTTACCACTTCATGGCGGTCAGTGTTTAAACTCTCAGTCGGACTTTAATTACACATTTGGCTATAATGTAATTTATCTGTTGGCGTGTAGGAAGTCCTCAGCTTTTGTGAATTTTAGTGCCAGTAAGTTCATGTATTTTAAGTGCTCCCATTTTATTAGATCGAGTAGAAGTTTGTCACATGAGCCATGAGAAGTTCAAGTATTATCGCGATAAGCGATGACCAAGAACTCATGATAAGCGTGTGTCGTCCTTTAAATTACCGTTCCATGAATTGAGTGGTGTCTCAACTTGTGCTGAATTTTGCAGGCACAGAGGTGATGGCGTTTCTGAGGATGATGGCAGGATGGAATAGATGAGAGATATCGTCTCCAAATCACTAATATGGGAATTGATGATTGATACCCTTCAACTTAGAAATGCAATGGTCTGATCCTGACCGGGTGTGCAAATTTTCTTCTCAGTTGTGTTAAGGGTGTAAAATTTAATATATACTCATAATAGCTAAATTTAATATATACTCATAATAGCTAATATTTAACCTCTGTACATGCATTGGACCACCCTTGGCTTAAGGTGGTTCCACCCATGTGATGTACGGTATGTATGATTTATACTCTATTGCTTGTAGTAATTGGTGTGTGCTTCTCATTTTCCTTTCTGTTTTCGCTTAAACATTTTTCTTTTTTTGGTTTCCCACCCGGTATTCGGTACCCGCATTGGAGTCCGACTATATCCAAATTCGCGTCGGAAAGTCCCACATTGGGGGCTAAGCGCTCCCTAACAAAGGCAACTCCATACCAAGGGTCTCGAACCCGAGACCTTTGGTTAATGATGAAGGAGTACTTACTACTACACCACAATTGGTTCGTTTAAACATTTTCGTTCTCCCCTTATCACAACGTTCCTTCTTTGGCTAAGCAAAGTGGTGTTGTTAATGCAATTTTTGTCATATGATTATTGCTCTTAGTGCTGGCATATGAGCGGGCTCATAACGGGTTAGCCAAAATGGATAAAATGACATACGTCTAATGCAAAATCTCCAGAAACCATGAAATAAATTAGAACTTTGATCGAACCATATTGGCCTTTTGTTGAAGTTTTTGTTTTGAGCCTTTTTGCTTTCATAAATAGTTTTGATGAAAATATATAAGGTACTTAAAGCCATTCATAAAAAAATATATTAGTTTATATATATATATTATTTATTGGTTCGATTCGGCTTGGTTTTTCTAAAAAAAACAAAAGGAACTTAAATATTATCAAATTTTAAAAATGTAAAACTAAACTAAATCAAACCAAACAGAAATTGATTTATTTAATTAATTTAGTTCAATTTTTTGATTTGAATCAATTTTTACCTAAACCATAAACACCCTAGGTACCACCACCAAGTTCCAAGTTTGGTAATGTTGGCTTTTGCACAAACAACTTTGTCTTTCATTGACACACATGTGAATGGTTTATAACACTTAATCAAGACACCTCGAAACTAGCTGACTAGACCAAGTGTTTTGAATACAATCACTAAAAAAGATGCTTGATAATTTAATTTGTCCATAAAATTTCATCCATATTATATAACGAGAGGCGATTTTAGGATTTTTAGAACATGAGTGCACCACTTAAAAAAAAAGGAAAAAATGACCCTAGTCCTCAAGATAAATAACTCAACTTTTAACCAACTTAACCATTTATCTCCTTATAGCGTAGGTTCCAACAGTTAATATTATACTAATTTTAAAAAATAAAAAGACCATGAGTTTCCACGCCCCATTTTTTAAAGCTAAATTCACCCCTTACTACACAATTGACTCATTAATTTCGGGTCATATTTCTATAAATAGTTAATACTAATAATTCAAGTAAAAAAACACAAATAATTCATATTCAAATTTAAAAAAACATAGTACTACTTCAAAATTGTTTTTGACCATTATCTCAAACTATTTTCCCCTAAAATTACAAACACTTTTCTCCTCCTCTCTTTGCCTTCTCCCAGAAGACGAGAAAAAGCCATTCGACATAGCAGAAAAAATAGCTAAAAGCTTACATTTTTCACTACCAAACTGTATAGAGAAGAAATGGACGATTACACACGAGAAATGATGGACCTCAAAACCCTGGTTACACGAACCCTAGAGAAAAAAGGCGTCCTCGCTAAGATCCGAGTATTTACTATTTACCTCTTTTTCTCCTCTGCATTTTCATTTTTGTTAATGTATTTTGTTGTAATTTGTTATATTTATTTGACGTTGAATGATCCTAGGATCCGATCTGGTAACTTACGTATCTATGCTTTGTATTTTTTAAATTCTTTTATAACCGTGGTGTCTGAGCTAGCTTATGAGCTATTGGAATAATTTCTAGGGTTACCTGCTACAAGCATTTGGCTAAGGAAATTGTGAGTATTTTTTTTTAATTTTTGATGACCTTGGTGTCCGGGCCACCTTTCGCGCACCTCGACTAAATCCACGGAAAACATGTCACCTCTCACCAGTAACAGGTACCAGGTAACTCTGTCCACCAAGGCTAGAACAGATGGAAAGAATCACCTAGTGTTTTTTTGTCTCCGCTGTGATTTGAACCTGAGACCTCATGATTTTTTTAACTCACTTCATTGACCACTAGGCCACACCCTTGGGTGCGGAAATTTGAAAAAAATAGTTTTTGTTTTCAAAGTGAAATATGATATTTGAAAATTGGAGCTGTGTTTGTCCATGAATATAAATTGGAGTTATCTTTTGAACTTTTGTGAGTAATTTGGAGTGAAAAAAAGTGAAAACAGTTTTTTGGTGAATTTCGGAGTTTTATAGCCAAACATGAACTCCGGTAAAAAGTAAAGCAATTTCCATAGCCAAACACCCCCTAAGAAACAAAGAGAGACTTTTGAATCTTGTGGTCTTAAATTAATAGATGTTTGTAGTCTTTTTACATCTTGTGATCTTAAACGTGCCATGTAGAATGTTGAAATTGGAAAACTTACTAAATGCAGAAAGAGGTACTCTTTACAGGCCAAAAAGGGAAGTAAGACACTTAAAATGGGACGGAGGGAGGAAGGCATAATATCTGGGAACCAAAAATGCTCTCAGGCACTTTTCCCAAGGTCACTCTCTCTCCTACTTCCTAGGACTGTAGAATTCCCTTTTCCGGTAGCCTTGCTGGAATTTCAAACAACTCAGCCATTACCTCCTGTAATTGTTGTTTCACTAAATCCTTTTCATTTAGCAGAATTATGGGAGAGAACAGAATTTATTTCAACGAAGGATTCAAATCCTATGACATTACCAGATGGACCTCCAACAATGTTTCATGGTATGATTGGGTGGAAAGAAGTAGGAATATGATGAGGAGGGTTACGACTCAGTGAGAAGGTGCTGGAATCGATTTGCTTCATCTTCAGAGAAGCTTCAGCTGACCAAAAAAAACTGGTGAGAAGATGGAGATATAAGGACCAGGCTGCAGAGTTTTTTGGTACAAGGAAACACAACTCTCAGGGGAGATACATGAGTATTTTATCATTAAAGGGAGAGGACAGATCAGTTATTATTGTACCAGAGTCAGACATTAATGCTGGCTGGAGAAGCGTGGCATTTAAGATACAAAGTTTTATTAAATGCCATCCACTGTGGATGAAGACCAAGCCCAGGGTATATGACATAAATGTCCCTTTTGCAGAAGTGATCACGGAGAGCAAATGGCAGAGTAGCAGCTCTGAGGTAACCATAACTAAGGGGAAAACATCTGAAACCAATGATGCTGTCAAAATCAGAGAACAAGGACTACTGGGAAGATGCATTTTTGGGTCTTTTGACAAGACCAAATCTGAAAGCCCCACTCTATCAGAAGTTAGACGTTGGTCCTCAACAGTTTGGAAGAAGGCATTCGGGGTTAACATTTATGAGATGCTGGATGGTTATTTTCTCTTCGAGTTTCCAAACAGAAACATGGCGGAACAAGTCCTCCAGGGAGAATGGTTATTGAAGAAGAGCAAAGCCAAGCTAGAGTGGTGGAACCCCTCTGTAGGATGTGTGCCAGCCGCAGACAAGCCCAAATCCACCTGGATGAGGGCTATGGGATTACCGATGCATCTATGGTCGGAAGAGATCTTCCACGAGATTGGAGAGATGGGTGGTGGATGGTTAGCAACGGAGGAGGAAACAGAGCTAAGGAACCATCTTAAGTGGGCACGGATCGAGATACGAGGGGACTGTCGGAGTATCCCTAGTGAAGTTACCATCTCTAGAGACGGAGTCAATTTCATTATTCCGATTTGGGCAGAGAGAAGAACTCGATTTGAGTTTGTGCCGGAAAGTGACAAAGCAGTCGCCGGGAAAGGAGAGAGGGATCGAGTGAAGAACCAGTGGATAATAGAGATTCACCCCTCTATATCCGAGGTTACAGAGCTGACATATGTTGACCTAACAAGAGAGGTACATGTGGGGACAACTGGTCTTAATTTAAAAATTCTTGAAGAAGCACGTGATGGGCATGTGCAAGACCTAAAAAACAATTTGGGCCTCAGATCACTTGGGCCGGATCAGGCAATAGTTATAACTAATAACTTCAACCCACAACCCAAGTCTGAAACCTTTTACGAGGTAATTATAGACGAGTCTCTGGAAAATTACACCTCAGATCAACACATGCAGTGTAGAATCACAACAGATACAGAATTCTTGAATTCTACTGGAGGCAAATTGCAAACTGGAGGAGATGAAGGGGAAAAAGGAATAGAGCTTCTTTGTGTGACAAACAATGAAGAAATTGTAGGTAAGGAGCAGGGGGAAATCATAATGGTGGACATCGATTCGCAACAACAACAACTAGGAATGGTGATTTCTGGGGAAATATGGGATGCGCAGGAGGTCGAACCTCTTCGTACTCAACAACAAGACTCTCTTATTGAAATGGAGAGGAAGGCCACAGCATGGGTACAACAAAATCTACTCAAACTTCACAAGATGTTTGGAGTGGATTTTCAAGGTCTTGAAGAGGAAGGACTTGAGCTGCTAAGGCAGGTTGATGCAAGCAGGCAAGCAAGAAGAATGGAGCAAACAGTAGAAGTCAAAAGAACTAGACATAAAGGTTCACAAGAACTGAAAAATCTGATAACTTTTGATGTTAAATTCAAAAGTAATGGTGATAGAGTGAAGGGGGAGGGGAGCCTACAGTTTGCTCCATGAAGGTCAAACTAATATCCTGGAATGTTAGGGGTTTGAAGGAACAGGGGAAAAGGAGAGTGGTGCAGAGTTCGATTCAGGATTGGAAAGCAGACATAGTCTGTCTCCAAGAAACTAAACTAGAGGGAAATGTACAGGACTTTATTAAACAAATATGGGCGGGGAGATGGATCAAATACGCATGTTTAGAGGCCAGTGGAACTAGAGGAGGAATCCTATTATTATGGGATTCTAGAATTTGGGAAGGGGAAATTTTACAAGTTGGTGCCTACACTCTTTCTTGCAAGTTTGAGGCTCAGTTATGTAATTTTGACTGCCACATTACTGGTGTTTATGCTCCTAACAACAAAGTGGAGAGGAGACTTGTATGGGAGGAATTAGTTGACGTGAGAGGTCTGATGGAGGGACCATGGGCCATCTGTGGTGATTTCAATGTATGTGGTGATTTCAATGTATGCAGATTCCCATCTGAAAAAAGGGAATGCATCAGGAGAGCTTCAGCTATGAGAGAATTTTCAGATTGCATTGAGGACATGGAACTCATTGATCTGCAGTTAGAGGGTGGAAATTACACTTGGTACAAAGGAGATAATCATACTACTGCATCTAGAATAGACAGGATATTGATATCCACAAAATGGAACAATCTTTTCAGTAATTTAAAGCAGACAACCTTGCAAAGGATGACATCTGATCATGTGCCAATTGCCCTCTTCTGTGGGCACTGGGAACAATCCAAATCATACTTCAAGTTTGAAAATTGGTGGTTGAATTCAGAAGGTTTCGTGGACAGAGTTAGGGAGTGGTGGAGTGAATTTGAGTTTAATGGGAAGCCAGACTATATCCTAGCATGTAAACTCAAAGCTCTCAAAGGGAAACTGAAAGAGTGGAGCAGGAATGGACAGGGGAATTTGATATTGCAGAAGAACAATCTACTCAGTCAGATGGCTGAGCTAGATTCTCATCTGAACAACAGAGCTTTAACAGAGGTGGAAACTGCGAAGAAAGCAACCTTGTTTATGGAATATGAAGGATGTCTAAAGAGTGAAGAAGTAGCCTGGAGACAGAGATCAAGGGCCCTATGGCTCAAGGAGGGGGACAGATACTAAGTTCTTTCACCAGACTGCTAATGCCCATAAGAGATACAATTACATTGATAAGTTGGAAGTACAAGGAGAGACTATTCATGAGCCAAACAGAATCAAGAAAGAGATCATCTCTTTCTACAAGAAGTTGTACACAGAAACGGAAGAATGGAGACCTTCAGAAAATATTAATAACCACCTCACCATTACAGATTCTGAAAAAGAGGCCCTGCAAGCAGTTTTTGAAGAGCAGGAAGTTTTTGACTGTCTGAAAATGTGTGCCATAGACAAAGCTCCTGGCCCTGACGGATTTACGATAGGTTTCTATTTAAAGTGCTGGGAGGTTATAAAGCAAGACATAATGGAGGCATTTCACAATTTTCACTCAAGTGGAATGTTTGAAAAAAGTTTTAATGCAACTTACATTGCACTGATTCCCAAGAAGACGGGAGCTAAGGAGCTTAAAGATTTCAGGCCTATCAGTTTGATTGGTAGCTTTTACAAGCTAATCTCCAAGGTTTTGACAGAAAGATTAAAGAGAGTGGTGGAGAAGTTGGTCGATAAACAACAGATGGCATTCATCAGAGGCAGACAGATAATAGATGCAGTGTTGATAGCTAATGAAGCAATTGATTCTAGAACTTCACAAAGAAAACCTGGTATCTTATGCAAACTTGATATTGAGAAAGCATATGACCATGTGAATTGGGAGTTCTCTAAGCATGCTGAGGCAAATGGGCTTTGGGGGAAAATGGATCAATTGGATCAAGTTTTGCATTTCCACTGTGAAGTTTTCAGTCCTAATCAATGGCTCACCTGAAGGTTTTTTCAATGCACACAGAGGGATTAGACAAGGGGATTCCCTATCCCCTTTCTTGTTCATTATAGCAATGGAGGGTCTCAACAACATGTTGAATATTGCTAAGTCGGAAGGAAGGATTCAGGGTTTTGAAGTTTCCAAAGTTGCTGGACGCAGTGTAGAGATCACTCATCTGCAGTATGCGGATGACACCTTAATCTTCTGTGGTGCTGAGGAGGAACAACTGCTAATTCTAAGACTAATATTGGTTGAAGCAATATCTGGTCTCCATATAAATTGGAACAAGAGTCACTTGTATCCAATCAACTTGGTCCCTAATATGGATCACCTATCCCAGATCTTGGGAGGTGCGGTGGGCACACTACCATCAATTTATCTGGGCATGCCTTTGGGTGCAAAGTTTAGGTCCATAGACATTTGGAACCCAATTTTGGAGAAATGTGAGAAGAAGCTAGCTAGATGGAGATCACAATATTTATCACTGGGAGGTAGACTAACTTTAATAAATTCTGTCCTAGATGCTCTACCTACATACATGCTATCTTTATTCCATATACCTCAATCAGTAGTTCAGAGGTTGGACAAAATCAGAAGGACTTTTTGTGGCAAGGCAATAAGGAAAGAAAAGGTTTTCACCTGGTCAAATGGAAGAACATCATCAGAAGCAAAAAACAAGGTGGATTAGACATCAAGAACCTTAAGAATCAAAGCAAAGCTCTTAAGGTGAAGTGGCTATGGAGATATCATCAGGAGGATCAAGCTGTCTGGTACAAGGTCATCAAGAGTAAGTTTCAAGAGTTGAACAAATGGGTAACAAAAGAGGTGAATGGTTTGTCTTTGGAGGTCTATCAGAGTATTTTGGCCCTTCCTCAGCAGTCAATCATCTGTCAAGGTACAAAATGGGAGCAAAACTAGTTTCTGGGATGACAAATGGTTGGATTCTGTGAGCCTTAAAGAACTTTTCCCTGATATTTTTGCTTTGGCTCAACATCAACAAAGAACGGTGGCAGAAATGTGGACACAACAAGGATGGGACTTGGTTCTCAGAAGACACTTAAATGACTGGGAAATCCCGAGAATGATTGAACTCTACAAGCTGCTGGAGAGTTTTCAAGGTCTACAAAGGGGAGAGGATTACTTATGGTGGCATGGGCATAGTAAAGGCAAATATAAGGTGAAGGAGGGGTACAAGCAAACAAATATAATTGGTAATCAAGACCTCAAATGGCCTTGGAAGCATATCTGGAGAATTAAAGTACCACATAAAGTGGCATGTTTCACTTGGCTTCTAGCTAATGAGGCAGTTTTGACATGGGACAATGTGGCGAAGAGGGGAATCTCTTTATGCAACAGATGTTCTTTATGTGGAAAGGATACAGAGACAGTGAGACATCTCTTCTTACATTGTAAGTTCACTGACCAGCTGTGGCAGATTTTCCTTAATCTCAAAGGCATATCCTGGATCATGCCTAGTAAGATTGATGAGACTCTATTCAATTGGGATGAAGCTGGGTTTGGAGCTAGAAACAAAGACAGATGGAGGATGATTCCTGCTTGAATCTGGTGGACTATATGGAGAAAAAGGAATGATAGATGTTTCGAGAATAGGAACAACAACCTACGGGAGGTTAAACTTAAATGTATACTGTTGTTCTGTTTTTGGTGTACAAATGTCTACTCCAATGAGACTGAGTCAATTCTAGATGTGTTAGGGTCCATCTAGAGTCAGGTTTAGCTTTGGGGAAGATTTATACTTCCTTTTTATTTGTAAATATGGTTTTTTCAGTACTACCTAAGTACTGATTTAAATACAAATGTTACCAGTTTCAAAAAAAATGGGACGGAGGGAGTACTATTTTGCCGCCACTGGAATTTGAACTTGAGAACTCATGGTTCTCAGTCCACTTCACTGGCCACTAGGCCACACCCTTGAGTTCAACTCACTTTATTATTTCAACAATAGTGTGGAGTCCTTGAAATGAAGCTGTAATTTGGTAGTGAATTGATCTAGTCTAGCATGTTGTTTTCATCCTTTAGCTACATAATTGTAGTAAAAACTAAAAACTGATGATCTCTAATTGTTATGTCACATTTGCTTCCTTTGAATTGGGTCATTCCTTTCGTGTTGTAGATTTCATACCCTACAAGATATTTTACAAATTTTACATATTTTGCGGTGTGATGTTTCATAGGCCGAACTTAGAGCAAGCGTTTTTGAGGCAATTGAAGATGAGGATAGGGTAATTGAGAAGGATGAAAGCTTGCCCCCTGCACTATTGGGTAGCTGCAATGATCAGGCAAAACAACTCCATAATTCACCTTCAGGTCATTTTAATGTTTTTGTCCTTTTTGTTGGTCTTCTGCTTATAAATCGTTGCAAATTTTTGTGTTGAAGATGGAAGGAGACATACTTATCTTGTCTAGAACATATTTATCGACTTTGGTAATATATATATCAGAAAGCCCAGTTGCCTGATAATCCCAAATCTAACTTCCAGATGGCTACACCTTTTGATTTCCCAACAAATATGATATTACTTTCCTTCCTGTTTCAGATTCATTTAGTTTGTATTTGTGACGAAATAAGATATACAGAAAAAATAACAATCTCCAATATCAAATTTAATGTTTACAAGATACTTGATATTAAATAGGTCTTGGTGAAAATCCTATAGTGTGCCATCAATCAGCAAAGTTAAGTATGTACTTGGAACTCTGAATAAATTTTTGATGTCTTTATTTTACCTTTAGGCATTTTCGCTTCCATGTCAAAAAGATGAAAAAGTCTTTAATTTATCTCGGGTAAACAAATCGAAGTGCAAATGTCTAGGAGCATGATAATAACATGTTTCTTTTCTCCTATACTACTAAGCCCTAAATAACAATCAAAGAACAAAAAGGAACTACTAAAGCCCTAAATAGTCTAATATTCAGCTTTTAGCGTTTTATGTCAGAGAACTAGGAAATGTGTTCATTCCATCTTTTACGTTTCTTTCCTCTTTTTTTTTGATTGCTTTTAAACACTATTCAAATCATGCTTGAGGGGAATAATCAAGCAATTTATTCCCAAATCTCTTTTTCCTTCACATTCTTAAGCCAAACTCATCACTATTCTCGGTTTACGTGATTTGGCCCTCATTGTATTGTCGATGCTCCAAATATCTAGCTGGGTGTGCTAGGGGGTGTAGAGTATTTCACATTTGTTGGGGGAATGGATTTTCATTATATGGTCTTGGCAACATCATAAAGCATGTCATATCTTAAGATACTAAAAGCAACATCATTTACAAAAAAATACTAAATTTTGAGGGCTATACCCCTGAAAGTAAAAACTTCTCTGGTTACTTTAGGATTCTTACAAAGGTACCTAGGCATGTCTTAGTTGAATCTAATTGGGATGATGATGTACCTCTTATTGCAGTCCGTACATCTTATGATCAATGCATCAACATAGTTGTGTTTTAGTTCTAAGAAGTGTTAAAACTTAATACATCCTCCTATAGTAGATCACTTTGCTTATTCATTTTAACCGTTTGGTTTGTTCTGTGTGCAGGAAGGCTACTAACTGCACTTATATGTGAATATTTGGATTGGGCTCAATTAAACCATACACTTAAGGTGTATTTGCCAGAATGCAACTTGGTAATCATGTACTGTGCTCTCCGGTGTGAATTTATAATGCTCTTCACAAAGTCTTGTCTGTATCTACTTTAGTTCTAATTACAAAGAACCCATTGTGTGATTGTGCAGCCAAAGGATTCATGGAAATCTGAGCTAAAAGAATTTCGCAGCAAGAATGGATATGATATTAACAGGAATGGTGACAGTGCTCCCTTGCTTTTGGATGTTCTTGAAGGATTCTTGAAATACGAGGTTTGATAAAAACTTTCATTTTAGATGTATTATATAGTCTGATGAATGCTGTTTTTTAAAATATTTTGTTTTAGATAAGTATTGTCTGACAGATGTTTATGCTAGTAACTACGAAAATAATATAAATGAGAGTGAGGAGAATGAATATTAGGAATTGTAATATAGGAACATATATATTGGAGTGTTAAAAGTTGTTTACCTGAAAAGTGAGAGATGAAGAAAATAACATGTACTACCTCCGTTTCAATTTGTTTGTCTGGTTTTGACTTGGCACGGGATTTAAGAAAATAAAGAAGACTTTTGAATCTCGTGATCTTAAACTAAAGATATGTAGAATATACCAAAATGTCCATTAATCTTATGGTCTTAAACATGCCATGTGGAAAGTTGAAACTAAAGAGTTACCAAAAAAGAAAGAGGCATTTTCCTAAACGGACTAAAAAGGAAAGTAAGACAAACAAATTGAAACGGAGGGAGCATAAAATTGGCGGAATCATATTGTGTTGTAGATTCTCTACTTTTTAGTATACTAATTGTATACAAGAGATTTTCCCATTATTAATGGAATTATTTACCTTGTAAAAAATGTAAAATGGGTAAAACAGCTATAGTTGTTAAGAGTAGGAGTTTCGGAATCCCAATGCAATCGTGGCACTATTGCACTTCGTCATTGAAGCTTTTTTACAAGCAGTAGTTTTGTTTTGCATAGATTGATAACATGCAGTAGTTTTGTCTTGCACAATGCAGTCCTGAGATCAGAGAAGCATCTTCCCAGCCAAATAACATGCAAATGCAGAATGTTTTAGGAAAGATCTGATCATGAAACAGATCATATAAGAGGACGGAGATCTGTATTTTGTGGTTTTAAGTTCCTACATGCAGCAAGAGTGGATTTAAACTAACTAGCTGGTCACACATTGTGAAATGTCGAGATCTAATTGGGATATGAGATAATTTTGAAACTCACTAGAGCGATGCTCTACCTTAGGACTATGGATCATCCCTGAGCATAATCTTTTTCAGCGCAAGTTGCTTAACTAAGTATCACTACTTGTCTAAGCAATACCAGGAGCTAGCTTGTACAGGGTGCATTGAAGTGATTAAAAATACTAAACAATCTATGCATTTATTAATTGACATATAAAAGTTACCGGTTATTGATTGACATGTGTAAAGAAGTGTATCAATATGTGAGAATTGATATAAAAACTTTAGTTGGCATTAGCTGATTTTTCTGTTTTTGGGATCTCCAATGTTCTGGCTGTGATATGCTGTTATTCCAGATGGTTGGAGGTGTTAACATGTGTAAATGATTTTATTATAGTATTTGCCGAGGGTCTATCGAAACAACCTCTCTACCTCCCAATGTAGGGGTAAGGTCTATGTACACTCTACCCTCCCCAGACCCCACTTGTGGGGTTACACTGGGTATGTTGTTGATTTTATTATAGTGTTTGCAATAACAGTTTCCTGTACTATGTGGTTCAGTATGCAAGTGTGTCCCGTAGAAATTATAGCAAATATGGTTTCTAATTTTTTTTTTTTTTGCAGAACTTGTCTCAAGCAAAGGGTGCTGGATCTCTGTCCAACACTGAAGCTAGGAATATTAGGAAGCCTTCTTCATCTTCAGTTGCCGGGGGGTTACCTCCATTAGGAAGGTTAACATATAAAATATTAACGCTTCTTCTTTTACCCTCTTGTTTGGATTTAAAATTGACTTGAACCATTTTATCCCGCAGGCCAGGTTCTGCTGCCCAGTCATCTGGTAAGTAACTCTAGGCTGACCCCCCTCCTCCTGGCAGTTAATTCCCGTTGCATGAATTTCTGATATTGTTGAGTTTGTAGATAGAAGGGCAGGTTCATCTATATCGGGATATAGGAAAGATGAATACAACTGGAGATACGAAAATGAAGAGCTTCCGCAGGATGTAATGCTTGCCTCATCTGCCTTAGAAAACCTTCAATTGGACAGAAAAGCTCGGAACCTTACCACTTCATGGCGGTCAGTGTTTAGACTCTCAGTGCACTTTCATTACACATTTGGTTATAATGTAATTATCTGTTGGCGTGTAGGAAGTCCTCAGTTTTAGTGAATTTTAGTTTTAAGTGCTCCCATTTTATTAGATCGAGTTGAAGTTTGTTGCAATGAAACCTTGGGAAGTTCCAAGTATCATCGTGATAAGCGATGACCAAGAACCGTTGATAAGTTGCTGAAGTTCTTGAAAAACATGCATAGAGTAGTTTTTCCCTTTTGTTAATGTCTGTCGTTTGCCATCCTTTAAATTACCGTCCAGCAAATTGAGTGGTACGTCAACTTGTGCTGAATTTTTAAAAAGGATCTTAAATACTAGATAAACTTAGCGGAATTAAAAGTGAAATAACTTACAAAGAACTGAAGTTTATTGCCTAATCATAAGAGAGTTACAAGAGGGAGAGGTTTTCAGAATATCGGAAAAAGTGAAATAACTTACAAAGAACTGAAGTTTATTGCCTAATCATAATAGAGTTACAAGAGGGAGGTACTTCAACTTGTGCTGAATTTTGCAGGCACAGAGGTGATGGCGTTTCTGACGATGATGGCAGGATGGAATAGATGAGATTATAGTCTCCAAATCACTAATATGTGAATTGATGATATCCTTCAACTTAGAAATGCAATGTTCTAATGTATGATGTGTATGATTTATATACCATATTGCTTGTAGTAATCGGTGTGCGCTTTTTCGTTCATCATTTTCGTTCTCCCCTTTATCATGATGTTCCTTCTGTGGCTTTTAACGCAATTTTTTGTCATATGGTGGTTGCTCGAGTTAACTTTGATTTGTTGTACTCGAGCCAGGGGTCCTCCAAAACAGCCTCTCTACCTCCACGAGGTAGCGGTAAGGTCTACGTACACTCTACCCTGTTCAGACCTCATTCGTGGGATTTCACTGGGTATGTTGTTGTTTGCTTGAGTTGGATGCCTGGCGTGATTACTGGAAACTGGTTCTCTGTGGTATTATTGTTTGCAGCAACAAATATGGACCTTTATTTGTGCTAGCACTTCATTGACACGTTAACAGTAGCTAAAACTGAAATTGGTTCGTTCGGTCCATGGAATAAGGATAATGATCTCCGGTTAAATTTGGGATTAATTTTATTCCATGTTTGGTTTGAGGTATTAGCTAATTTTAGGATTATTTGTTCCACCTTTTGTACGAAAATGACGGGATAAGCTATCCCATATAGAAAGTGGGATATTCCTATCTATACCATCCCGTATACCAAACGATTTAAGATAGTTCAAGTTACTGAGCTGTGAGTCGACTAGTAAGCAGTGCAAAAGTCTAGTTTAAAGAACGCATTTTTGCTTGCTACACTGTAGGAGGTAACCATTTCTTGTTCAAATCGCTGGTGGCTGTTCTTTTTATTTTATATTCTCTTCGTCTCATATTAGTTGTTCACTTTATTATAAATATTTGTTTCAAATTACATGTTCATTTACATAATCAAGACAAATAATTACATTTTTCTCATTTTACACTTACAATTAATTCTTTTTAAAAGTGTAAACAACAACAACAACATACCCAGTATATTTCCACAAAGTGGGGTCTGGGGAGGGTGAGATGTACGCAGACCATACCTTTTTAAAAGTGTAAATATGTTTGAAAATTAGTTCCAAAAAAGTTTTTCAAGGGGTAAAATACTAAAATTACCTTTTTTATTTATAATTTTTTAATAAGCGTGTTAATGGAAAAATAGACAATTAATATGGGAAGAAGGGAGTATAAATTTGTGTTCACAAGGACTTGACACCTTAATGGGCAGTTTATTAATAGCGTGTTAGTTAAAAAATTAAAGGAAAAAAGGGGGTAACATCACGAAATATCTACTTATTGACCTTTGTAATTAAACTATAGTCAAATTTGAAATGCTTGAATACAACAACATACCCAGTTTATTTTCACAACATGGGGTTTGGAGAGAGTAGAGTGTACGCGATCCGTACCTCTACCTCAGAAATGAGGTTTCTGAAGTAGAGAGGTTGTTTCCGATAAAAAACACTTGAATATTGATTATTTTTTTTAAAAGACATTCAAAAAGTAATTAGTGGCCGCTATTTTTGCGAAAAAGAAATTGTGCTGACCAGCTGAACCATTCGAAGGAGTTCATTGGAATTTCATTCGGTGAAAATTTACACTATTTTACCTGATTAAAATTATTTTTTATGTATATATAATATATGTTAAACTCCTTTTATTTCATGTGTATACATTTTCATAATTTGAACCTTTTTAGTGAAAATTTTGGCTCCGCGACGGGCTCCACGCTCACTATGATACAATAGAACTATAGTATAAGAGTTCAAAAATAGAGTGTGTGTGGTGGTGGGGGCGGGGGGGGGGGGGGGGGGGTTTGCGCACTAGTAATTCCTTGCATACTTGTCATCAGGAAGTGCTTGTACAACTTGGGCACCCAGCAAAATATACATTTGAAGGTAGAACAAAGAGTCATAGAGATGTAAGGAGTTTTTGCTTTCGCTGACTGACCGTCCTACTACACAAGATTGAGAATGATTTTACAAACAGAGTAAAACCAAAAGCCCTTTTTTTGCTTTACACCATTTTACTGATTATTGTCTACTTTAATGAATAAGCAACTGAATACAAAAATTATCACCTCTATTATAGTTACCAATATTGAGGGTATTTCAATCTGCATCTTTAGGCCTCTTGCCTTTTCTCCAACTGATGGCCATTCATTTCCTTCTGCTCCTCATTCATAGTTTTGGTGTCGTTAACTTCCTCGGCCAGCTTCCCCTGTTTCACTCAATTATTTTTATACCGGATATTAAAACGGGAACCAACCGTACTTTGGCTGTTAAGGAACAAAGAAATGAGAAGACTTATATACTACTCTCTTATTCTTCGGTGTGTATTACTACATGTTGTCTCATTTGCTTTGTATCTTGTTATACCATTGTCATATTATTCTTGCAATTATGCTTCGGAAACTTTTCTTTTGAGACGAGGTCTATCGGAAACAGCCAATCTACCTCACTAAAGTAGGGGTGTCTATGTACATCCTACCCTCGCCAAACCCAACTTGTAGGATTCCACTGGGTATATTGTTGTTGTACAAAAGCCATACTACAAGAAGTTCAACCACCTGTGAGAAGTCTGGGGTTATGTAACTTTCCTGTAAGATAATCTGCGGTTATACTATCAAGTGATAATTCTTTAAAAGGGATATTTACATCCCAATTTCTTTTGCACTTTGGTATTGCGTATATGTTGACAATTTCATATTAGTATTTAGTTATGTATCTATCATACATCATGAAGGCTGGAGTCTGGCAGTCTTACAAGTGCACATGTGATGTCTAATAACTGCTAGAAAGGTGATAACCCAATCAACTAGTTTTCATTCCTAAATTGGAGTAATTTTAGGACATACCTTGCTGCTGTCACGCCAGCCAAGTCCAAACGGTCTTGAGAGCAAACTGATCTTTCTAGCAGGTATCTCTGGTGATGATTCTTGGCTGCCCCTTACAGGGGATGAAACTCTGTAAAAGAACGTGTTCATTAGAGAAAATACAAGAAACGCATTAATAAGGGTGGTATTCTTTTCTAATTACTACATAGGCATATAATTGTCCTTTGGCAACCAATGAAATGACTAAGTATGAAATAGTGCCAGTAAAGAACACTATGATCACCAGGGCATACAACAGTGTGCTTGATAACGCGGCAAAATTAGAACATGTAAGCATGTATATACCTCGGAGAAGGTAGTACTTTATCTTGTCCAGATTGGTACTGCAAGGTAGCCTCCAACATTGATTCTGCCATAACCACCTTCTTTTCCGTCTCAGCAAGAGAAGCAATGGCTTCTTCATACTTTTCCTGCAGGTTGTTGCAATGACACACAAGATGTTCAACATATCAGCCAAATAATGTCATATTTCCAATTTAAATTCCCCCATCATACATGAAATCGTGAACTAGATAAGTTTGAGTAGAAAATCACAAAGAATCCGACTAAGTAGGAATTCCCAGATTAAGAACTAGAAATGAAAATGTTTCACCAAGAAATTTGATCAAAAAAGAAACCTGTAGCACTTGAGAGGCATGTCTTTGAGCTGCTGCATCTTGTTCAGCAAATATACGAGCATCTTCTGTTACCCTCTGTTCTTGCTCCACCCTCATCAAAACCTACAACAAAATAAATAAATAAACCCAAAATTGAAAGAAAGGGAGATTAGGAGATAATTACGATGCATCATCAAACAAGTGATGAAAATTGTCACCTGAAGCATGGCATTCTCTTGTTCTTGCTTAGCAACAAGGGCCCCTCGAAGCTCAGCAACCTGTCTTTCTAATTGCTCAACCTGAGACCAATGGAAAATGTCAATGTTCAGATGTAATTGTGATAAATTCATTTTTTTAAAGAAAAGGAAGACGATATATGCCAAAAAAACAATCAGCATATTATGGAGCAGAATACGAGGAAAAAAGACTAAAGGAAATAAAAGCTCTAAATTCAAATACACAGCAGGTAACGGTGATGGAGTCTATTGTGCTAACCATCTAGAAATTCCTCTCAAAGTATTCTATCCATACTGAAATAGATGTATGGAAGGACATAGTGTCATAGTCACACTCACAGTAAGCCAAAAGGATTCATGGCACATTGTGTATTTATCAATGAATGTGGTTCAGGTGTATATTCGGGAATGAAAGTTGCTTTTATTGTCAGGAATCAAGTTCAATCTGGGATATCAATGTAAGCAGGAGCAAATTATAAATGTTAGATCAGCTCTATGAACAGGAGAGGCACATAAATGCAAGCTTGAAGGAATGACTGGAAGCTGGGTTGTTCTTTTTAACTTTGTTTTGGGGGGTTGGGAGGAGATGACCTGGGGACATGACTTCCTACTCTGAAGAAAGCACATAATTCATTTATAAAGCAGCTTCTTAAGTACCCGTGCGCTCAACTGTCGCCTGTTATCCTGCTTGACCATCTCCATCAATGCCGTTTCTAACTCCTCAGCTCTGTGGACATGGGGAAAAATAAGGAATAGGATATCAGTCCCTTATCAATATGAGATCTAGTTCCCTTAGCTTCCTATACACACAAAAAGGTAAAAGATTTCATCATTCTGGAAGCTCTCAAATTAGATTTGCAGCAAAAGTTGAGAAATATTCAACTTTAATGAAACCTTTAACAGTTTAACAGGTTCCCTAAATGGACAATTCAACTGCCACTCCGCAAACATCATAATTTTCCGTTTCTTTGATAAGAGTTTTTGCAACTTTTCCAGTGAGCTTGAGGCTGGCAGGATGAGATCAACTTGCCCTTCAAAAGCTTCCCTCTCCCTTAAGATAATTATAGCTGAAACTAATTACATCTTGAATAGTTAAATTTGCACCACCTTCCCATGTTATAATCTGGTTTCTCTGCCCAAACCTGAATCTTGACGGTGCTGCGGGAAGGACAAGAATAAGGAGAAAAGGTGGTAGAAAATCACAAGAGACAGGATTTGGATGATCAGAAAGGGGAGAGACATGGCCTCAGTTCTTTTTTCACTTCTGCCTTTTTTCTTAAATTAGGAGAAACAGGTCATTGCCGATGCAGCCAAAGTATAACATTTGGCTTCAGAATAGGTTACAGCTTGATTTAGCATAAAGCATAAATTTTTGAAATTTTACCCAAAAAGATATTAGTTAGCTGTTTCAAAATCAGTACATTTATAAGGAACACAAAGGAAAGATAAGCTAATGCTGGAACTCCAACTCTCTCAGGAATAGTTTTGAGAGATGTCAACCTGCACAATATTGCCTCACTAGATAAAGCAGCATGAACACATGAAATAAGCACCTGAGTTCAGCAGATTTTTTCTCCTCCAGCAACTTGGACAACTCAACCTTCAGCCAAACCACCTGATTAAGGTCATGTAGTAATGTATGCAAAATAGATGGAAGTCAGAATTGTGGATGACCGATGCAAACAATAGGTTATGATATTGGGAATATTACTTTGAGGATTTCTAGAACAATTGATCACTTACTCACACAAACTTCTATAAACTCAGAATGAAATGAAACAAAAAGGATAGGACGGAAAAATTGAGAGTTGAAAGTAGGAATATAAAGGATAACAAAGAAAGGGAGCAGAGGGAAATGAAGAATGAAAAATAAAACAAAGAAAATAGAAGGAGAAAACTGGTGGATGCTTTACCTTTAGAAATTCAATCAACGTTCATTTTCTTAAAGGTCTAACTTAGCCAACTAAAAGAAGTCCCAGATGAACTCTATCGCTTCTATTTCTCGAGAGGTAGGATTTTCACGTCTTTTCTTCTTTCATCGTTAAAAGTTATTGTATTAAATGTCCAGCAACCAGAAGGTACTGTGAGGAATTTACAGGGGGTAGCTCCATTACATATTGGAGTAATGAGCTCAAAAAATCTATCATGGCCTCTATATCATTTGCAATTGCCATGTTACACCAAAAAAACAGCTGGGATAAACATCTGTACTTAGTACTAACTACAGATTCTGATTTGCTTTCAAAAATTATCACTGGTTGATATCAATAAAACTATCTTGCTTTGTATAGCTAATACTTTTGACCTTGCATCATAATAAAAGTCATAATAAAAGTTATAGTCACTTACACAATGCTGGAGTATCACTTTTAAATAAAAAAGTCGCATATATCCCCAGCACTAAAAGTTACGAACCCCAATTTATTCGCTCTCATTTTCAATTTGTTCCTACATCCGGGCCTTAGATACGTATTGATTTGTAAACTAAGCTTAAATAAATTTAGTCCTTCTAATAAAAGCTCCTAACCAGGAGAAGTTCACTTCAAATCAGGCATCAAGCTCACTACCCAGTCCCAGTCCCAGTCCAGTTCTTCTTTTATCAGGCAATTGCTTCCAAGTGCCCATTTTGAAGCATACGTGTTTACTTAAAGAGAGTAGTATCTTGCTCCAAAATCCTTACTTTGTTAATGACCATCCAAATTTTCACCTATGAGCACATTTTTATATGAATAACTCTATAGTCCTGGAAAGAAGAAATAATTTCAGTGCATTCTGCCATTCCAGATAATCGTATGAAACAAATTCTGAAGTCCCCATTTAAGCAACAAGAAGGAAAAGCAGGTAAACCAGGAATAATAAAAGATGATCAGGGAAAGGGGTGCAAGTTGAAAAGACAGACTTCAATGGAATATGTATGGGAAAATAGGAAGAAAGTTACCTGTTCTTCGAGATCTGGAGCAGAATCTGTTTCCACATTACCATTTAGGCTCATGTAAAGTTCATCCACATTAGCAGATGAATTATCTGGCCGAGATGCATCACCATTCATCACCTCATCAGCTTTTTTATCTGTTTCAGCGGTTCCAACAATTACAGATCCAGGATCATGCTCAAAACTTGAGAGTTTAGAAGCTAAACCCTGACAGTCCCTCCAAACTCGAAGTCCTTTGAACCTCTCTTCAACAGCAGCCTTCACAGCCGGTCGATGCTTATTTCTTAGTTCTTCTAATCGAGCTTCATTAACATTTTGATAGCCCATGCAGGCTGTCAGTACCAGTTGACTGCTATCGAATGTGGAGCCAGCAAGTGACTGCAGCAGGGTAACTGCATCCCCTGCGTCTTTTGTGGTAACTAATGCAGGTCCTGAATAACGAATAAGTACATCACTTTTAAGCTCCACAAACAAGAGACTTGAACAACAATGGCAAAGAAGAAAAGTTCCAACCCTCGTGAGTTTAAAAAATTACCATAAAGCTCCATCAAAGCAAGTGCAGTATGGAATAACATCACTCGGTTTCCTTCAAACAGAATTACATCCCAGACTCTAAGGACTAAAACCAAAAAAGAAACATGAGAAAGGGGGTAAGCAACCAGTAAGACAATTCAAGAGCCAAGAAGAAGGTTCAGGTAATTGACCTCAAACTGAATATCTCATCAACTTAGAACCTATAAATATGTAATATCAGCCATATTATAGATCAGAATTTTCAAGACAAGATAAACCAACTGACCACTTTCCCATGGAAGCATGTTCATAAATATGGAGAGGAACCATGGTCCAGTAACCCATGCTACCTGAACTCCCAGGTAATCAAGATGATTAACTGCATCAATGGGGAAGTCAAAACATATGGCACACAATATAATCAATAGAAATTTGGAGAAGGAGCTTGAATTAAGATAGTGGGAACAAGAGCCATACCCAATTTTGGAAATTTCTCCCGCACCAACACCTCAAGAACAAGTTGGTCAACCTGATAAGAGACAGTGTAGCAAATAAAACTGTGATCTTCATATTTCTCACAGTGCAGTTTATGTGTTCAACAAATGAAGGGGGAATGTAATTGTATGCAGATGAAATAGTGAACTACAGCAAGTAGAAGCATTTGTCACCTGACACTCTATCATCTCTTCTGAGTAATAGCCATCAAAATAATCATCGAGAATCCCCACTAGAGTCCTGTAAGTTTATCAACATTTTTATTCTTCAGGAGTGAAAGGCATTTTGCACTTCAGATCAAAACAAAATCTTAAAGTGCAAGGTATTAAAGAACACAAAAGTTGTTCCAATTCTGAATTGCAATTATAAACCTCTCTTTCTCCTTTTGGAAGCGGAAAACTACTGAGAAGCACCTTTGTATTAGAACATAATTGAAGACATATCCATCAGCGAGAAAAAGATGTAGATGAAGTTCAAAACATACCAAAATGCATTTTCCTCGGGCATTAGAAGCAATAGCAGACCAGCAAAAAAATTCATGGCCTGCATTATCAAACGAGCAAAACTGAGCAATACCGAAGGAAAATGATACGATCATGAGAAAATCTAGTCCACTTAGAAGAAGAACAGCTTGTGTAATGCCAGACGGGTGAACCACAAGTTGAAAAAACCAGACCTTCATATGGAACTGGAAATGTATCACCATGTTTACGATCACTTTTAGAAGCAATAGAGGATAACTAATACATGATGATATTCCCAAGAAATGAAATTCAACACAATATTCGGCATTTTGACACAGAAGAAGAACAAGAACACCGGGTCTACAACACTTCTTATGACCAACAGAAAACAAATAATAGGAGAAACACTTGATGTACAACTTGAAGCTTAAAATTAAAATTTGTGGCTCAACTATTCCAATTTCAAGTGACTAGAAATTAAGAAGAAATTAAAACTTGTAGGTAATGAATTTTTTTTTGAAAAAGGTAACTTTAACTTGTAGGTAATGAATATTATCATTCACTCATCCTAAATTTCATTCTTTCTTCATTTCCAACTACGAAAAGTTTGCCCCTTTATATTTATTCGATCTATCTTAGTCATAAGAAATTTTCAAAAAGAAGTTCTCTCCCAGATTTTCTTTTACGAAATTACCAGCTTCAAAAAAAGATTTTCTTTTACGACCTTTTGGTTCCCCGTTAGATAATAATGATAGGCATTCAAAAGAATGTGCAAAGCATTTTTTTCAGGCTTACAATTATCACTAACTCTCATAAGCTCCCATTCGGGGCGGCTATCATTTGAAATTTTATCCAGTAACACTATTAAAAAACCATTTCTGTGGTGTTTCCAAAACACATTTTAACTTTGCTTAAGTGATTGCAAGCAGATTTCAAAGAAGAACATAAACGACACCGTAAAACATAAATTTCAATCAGAACATGAAGTTGTGATGTAGCAACTGAAGACAAAGGACGCTTTGGACAGTAATACAAACTTCAGCAACTATAATTATATCCTCTCTAAAGATACCTGAACAAAAACCTCACACCAGTTATCAATCAAGAAAAGAAAAATGCGGCACTAGTTATTTCTAGCTCTCCAAATAAGTACGATAAATACCAAAACTAATTGTTTGGTTTGCCAAGTCTTACGCCACATGGTCCATCCAAATGTCAAACATAATTAGTCCCCCGCCACCACCGATAAAAAAGAGTAAGAGACCACTAGCAACAGAATTACCTGACAATAGCCGACAGAGGGATTATGCTGAGCATAGGCGGTAAGTAAACGTCTTAAAGCATTTCTTCCATCCTCATCTAGAGCTGGATGGCCAGGAAATGTTCGGGGTAGATCCTGCGACAAAAATGCAAGGCTAGATTGAAGCCAAAATGGATACTGACCCAACAGCTACATAAAATGCTGTGGTTATTGGTTACTGAAAAAAGGGGTCGATAAGTAGCATGTTGGAAAGAGAGAGAGAAAAAGTAGCATGTTCAATGACCTTCTCAATCTGCCCTCTCCAATTTTCAGGAAGACATGCAGTATCTATGATTGGGTCCATACAACTTCCATTACCCTTTGATACAGTACTTTTATCCTCAGGTTTAGTGCCTAAAGCAAGCAAATCCTGGTAATAGTTCTCCACTCTGCGTGCCTTGACGCCCACAAAGGCTTGCCAAAGCTGTGATAAAATATCAAAATTACACAAATAAATTTGATGTGTGAACTCAGATGACTCAATGAGAAACAGCATAAGAAGATTTTGAGCATTATATCTAACCTCTCCCCTGAGAGCCATGGGTACTCCACCTTGAACAAGACATTCCAGTTCTTCTGTCCAAGGCGGTAAAGACTCGGGACATTTAGTATCCAAATGACTAATATTTTCATTTAGAGGAACATCTCGCATGGAACCCACTTCAAATCTGTCCATAGATTCTGATCTTTCTAAATCATAAAACTCGTCTTCTGAGTCCTCTTCAGATTCTCCTTTTGTGGCACTAGCCTCTTCAACTGCAAGACGATGGTCCTGCAAACCATGATCTTCCTCATTTTTGGCCAAATTTACCTTTTTTTTTACACGAATGCTCATCATATCCTCAATGGCACGTAGAGTAGGTCTGATCTCCGACCATATTTGGACCTGATGAGTTTTCCTCTCAACTGAGACAACTGAGGTTGTTGTATCGTCCTTCTCTATTGCACCTTCAAGATGACCCTCAGAACCACGCTTTTCAACAGTCTGATCATTGTCTTCATCTCCATTCTGCGAAAAGGAGCTTGCCTCCTGCAGCAATGATCCAGTATCAGGTTTGCTGGAGTTGCCATCTGCAGACACCCTATTTGTGGTCAATTGAGCAGGCTCTGCCTGCCGTTCCAAAAAGTCCTTCCACCTATCTGACCTCTCTTCCTCTTCTTCCTAAAAACAACACAAACAGATTATGAAAATCAGGAAAAGATTTTTTCTTAAATCTAGATAATCAAAGAAAGGTTTTGCATGGTTGCTGAGAACTGTGGTAGAAATACAATGGACGGAAGGTTCTCAACATCGTTCAGCTGGTTTTTCTATGTTTCTTATGTAACTAACTAATTGGATGAAATTCTTTTAGGGCTCTTCTTTCTTCTGTCCCTTCTCTCTTCTTTTCACAAACTTTCTCACCAATAAACAGGACATTAATTAGTAAACCTGTATTCATGACAAGATAGTACCTTGTAGATATTAGCATATTCACGATATCTTTGTACATGCTGAGGCCGTACAGAGAATCCATAAGCATCCCTGTTCATATTGATAGTTATTGGTCAGAAACTTTTTAGGAGAGTTTTATTGAAACAAAAATCTTGATGAGCAGAAGTTCCCAAACCCACATTAAATTAGATATTTCTTCATGATTGAACATTACTTTTGACAAGGGATTTGTTTTTTCAGAAGGTTCATTACAGCATTATAAAAATCAAAATAAGACAATGCAAGCTAATTGAACACAATACTGTTTTCGTTTTGTTTTATGCACAGCTATATTATGTACATGCATCCTCCATATAAGTACCGGAATAACTCTAGCCACTTTACTCTTTTAATTGCTTACCAGCCAGCAACCTCTGCAATCGCCGATAAAATTAGAAAAATACTACAAATTATCAAGAAAACACACAATTATTAGTATCCACTGCTTCACCAGACACTCGATAAATTGCTATTCAACACTTCAAATCTCAGTTGTACTAATCAATACTCACTTTGAACTCATATATCAAAACAAAATTATAATAATCTAAATGCATAATACATAAACAGGTACTCAAACTTGGCCTCCGCTGACAAGAAAACACTTCAACTTTGAGAGTACACATCTAGACGTCTCAACTTGGTCTTAACTGGCAACTAAACACTCCAACTCGTGCCACTGTGTCTCGTGGACAGCTGACGTGACACATAAATTTTGGAGGTGTCTAGATGATCTCAACTGACAAAGTGGAGAAAAGTTGAGGTGTCTAGATGTGCATACTCAAAGTTGGAGTGTTTATTTGCTAGCTGAAGCCAAGTTTGAGTGTTTGTTTATGTATTATGCCTAATCTAAAATAAGTTCATCCGAACACTAGAGCACTATGCATCCAAGGGTTTGGCCTAGTGGTCAATGAAGTGGATTGAGAACTATAAGCTCTCAGGTTCAAATCTCAACAAAAACAAAAACACTATTTTTTCTCATTTGTCCCATGGAATGAGTCGAGGTGGTGCGCAAAAAACTGGTCCGGACATCACGGTTTAAAAAAAATACTAGAGCACTACATATCATCACTTTTCTAATGTTTTTTTTTCCGTCCAGCAGCTTCAGCTAATGGATCACACAGAGAGAAGCGATTCACAAACGGAAATACAATGTGAAAAAGAACTGACTGTCCGTACCTCTTGTGGTCGAAAGAAATGATGCAGGGATTCAACACAGCTGTTTCTGCATTCGCTTTCATCGTCGGTAGAACAATTCTCCAAATCTTCGCCGAAAATCTGTTAACTCTGATTCAAACTTCTCTCACCTCTAAATTTTCAGTAGAATCCGAAAAATGTGTCTACTATTCCCGAAGTCAACTGAAATTCAAGGATTTTTTGCTCATCGTCGGTAGACACTCCAAACAACAAGTCTCCAAATCTTCACCAAAACAAAGCCGTTAACACTGATTCAAACTTCTCTCACCTCTAAATTTTCCGTAGAATCCGAAAAATGTGTCTATTTTTTCCGAATTCAACTGAACTTCAAGGTTTATTTGTCCATCAAACAACAATTTCTCCAAATCTTCACCAAAAAATCAGTTAACACTGATTCAAACTCCTCTCACCTCTAAATTTTCAGTAGAATCCGAAAAATGTGTCTATTTCTCCCGAATCAACTGAACTTCAAGGATTTTTTATCCATCAAACAACAATTTCTCCAAATCTTCACCAAAAAATCAGTTAACACTGATTCATACTTCTCTCACCTCCAAATTCTCCGTGGAATCCAGAAAAACGCGTCTATTTCTTCCGAATTGAACTGAATTTCAATGACTTTTTGTTCATAAAAACTTCAAAGTGCAGTGAAGTCAGTGAGTTGCATTCTACTCAAATGCTTTGAGAGAGCAGGTCACATTCCACATGGAAAAGCGAGTTAAGTGTCACGTTATTCTGACGCCATGTGTGTTGCTCTGTAAGGTGTGTATGATTCCTTAACACGGAGTTCAACACATCGATTCTTTTTTCTCTTTATTGAGTGAGAGTGAGGAAAAAGGGGGAGAGATTTTGAGAGAGATCTTAGGGATGTTGGATCAGGTTAAATGAGGCCCATGACTTTTCTACAAACTCCAAAAATATTTCCTCACAATTTGACCAAAATTTTTACCATTTGACAACTATCGTTAACGCTTTTAAAAAGAATTAATGGCAAGAGTAATATAAAAAAAAAAAAACTCGCTTAATTTAATAAGATAGACAACTATTTTTAGTAATATGACTAACTAATATGGGATGAAAAGAGTACTAGCACAGACTTTTTAATCGAAAGGTCTCCTTTTTTTTTCTTTTTCCCTCTCTTTATTTTGGAGCGAAAACTGAAAAATCAAAAACACACGTAAAATATTTTAATTTTTGAGTTTAATATCTGAACTATCAAGTGTGTGAGTTTCTTGCTGACCTATCACAAAATGTTTAGCAAAACACACTTGAACTATCAGTTATTTGAGTTTCATACCTGAAATTTCAGATAAAAAAAATAAACAACTAATAATTCAAGTATATTTTGATAAATATTTTGTAATAATTTATATAAGAAACTCACACATTTCATAGTTTAAATTCAAAAAATCAGATACTTTAAGTGCGTTGTGATCCTTTTTAACTCAAAGGGATGTTGGATCATGTTGATATTGTTGATAAAAGAAGTAAAGGCCCCATTGGTTGGCCCATGACTTTTGTACAAACTTCAAAAATATTTCTTTTACTCTTTTTCTGTTTATCGATGACCACGAGGGGACCAAAACTTTTACTATTTGAGTAGTAGTAGTAGTGACATTTTAACCGAAAGGACTTTGGATCTAACTTTTGTCTCTCTTTTTTCCCCTCTTTATTTTATGAAGAATATTTGGGTTGATGATTTTACCCACACTCTTGTTCGATGTCAATCGCTCAGCTTCTTTATTTAGTAAAGGTGCATTCCCTTTGAGTATGACTATTTATTTATCTTATCTCAGACTGAAAAGATAGATTAACCCTGATTTTATCCTTTTTTTTATTTCAAGCTATTTGTGTTTATTGTTTATTGATTCAATGGTCTCACCGCTAGCTGTCCCTCTATTAAAATGTTGGGCAAGGGGAGATCCGTACAAACTAGCAAATTCAAATCAATAACTTATGCATTTTTTAATTATTGCTAAACTATTATAAAATCGGTTAATCATCACTCGATCAATATCAAACTGACTGCAATCTTTTTTTATCTGTCGTGCCTTTTACTTTTAATAGGCCATGAACTAGGTCAGAATCATTCTCGACGAGTTCATAAGAAGTAGTGATCAGTTCGTTCAGCGAAGAGTTTATCAGAGATAACTTATCCGTCTTCTCAAGATAGGAGTGAAGTCTGTATTATGGGGGGCACCGGCACCGGTACCGGTAGGATCGGACCGGTATTAACCGGAACCGGACCGGCACCGGAGCATCCTTCCGCCGGTTGGCCGGGAACCGGGACGGTACCGGTACCGGTACAATCGGGAATTTTTCCCTTTTCGTCCCGGTCCGGTACCTACCGGGACCGAACCGGTATACCGGGACCCGGTCCTTTTTTTAAAAAAAATTTAATTAAATTAAAATTTGGTTATTTATAATTGAAAAAGTTTCAAAATATATAAGTTATTTTATATTTCATTTAAAAGTATAACTTAATAAATTAGACTTTTTTTAGAGTTTAAATTTTAAACTCTAAAAGTTTAAAACTTTAAATTTTAAATTTCAAATTTTAAACTCTTAAAAACTTTTTAAACTCTTAAGTCTTAAGTCTTAAGTCTTAAAAGTTTAAATTTAAATTTTTAAACTATAACTAACTTAATAACTTACTTACTTAAGTTTGAAACTTTTTAAACTATCATTTGTTAAACAACTTTTTTAAATTTCAAATTGTAACTTAAGTTTGAAACATTTAAAAATTGAAATATATAAAAAAGACTTGTATTAAATTGAAGACAATAATTAAAAAAAATTAAGGCGAATAGCCTATAATTTTATTCATAAAAATTAAATAGTACAATTTGTATTACAAATATTAAAAGAGAACCTAATCTACGCAGCCACCTTCTAGGAAGGGTTCTGTTTGAATTAGGCCTCGAACTATCATACTAATATTTGAATCCTTGAAAATAGTCTTGACGTAGAGTTTCTAACAATTCCCTGGTAACATTTTCTGGAAGTGGTTGTTGTGCTTGATCCTCCAATCCATGTCGTCTTCACTAGAATTTACCAAAATATTATCTATATCATATTCAAATTGGACAGGTAAACTAGGACGCCCATAATTCCTTCGCTCGGCATTGATCCAATCTCTAAACAATACCGATATCTCCAAGTTGTCTGATGCTAATGAATACCTATGCTCCCCTATTTGATATCTTGCTGCACTAAAAGCGCCCTCCGAAGCTACTGAAGATGCTTGAATAGCTAGCAAATCTCGAACCACCGGTTGAAGTTTTGAAAATGACTTGCCGCGAGTCTTCCACCATTCCAAAAGTTGAGGTTTGCCTTGTGCATCCTTAATGCTTTCCATTCCCTGATTAAGATATTCATCAAAATCATTCCTTTCATTAGAAGTAAGACCAAGATAATTTTCCATCATATCATCAATATCATCTTCATTTGAATATCTACGCCTAGAACTTGAAGGTTCTACATTATGTACTTCATCATTTATTCTACTAGAATTATACAAGTCATACAATTTTCTAGCTTCAATTCTTATGCTATCTTTAACATCGGACAAACTAGATATTTTGTCCTCTTCGGCAACTTCGTCACCTTGGATACTTTGCTGATATATAATCTCTAAAATATCTAAATTTGAATATATTCTTTCAACCATTCGTGATGCACCTATTTCTTTGTAAGTTGGGTTTAATAAACAAGCAGTTAAATAAATTTGAGGAATAGGAATAAAATATTTTCTAAATTTTTTAATCATTGCATTAATAGAATCTTTAAATCGTGGAATATTTTTGTATTGAAAAAATTTATCAGAAATAGCACATATATTTGGTAAAACTGAACAAATAGTTGGATAATAAAGTCCAGATATTTGTTTTGTAGCTAAATAAAAAACTTTTAAAAATTCTTTAAGTTCATATACTTGTTTCCAATCAGTGTCAGTAATTCTATAATCAATATCTGAATTGTGAGCATTCCAAACCATTTATAAAGGATTTCTATATTCATAAGCAACTTTAAGCATTTCATATAAAGAATTCCATCTAGTAGACACTGTTTTTGGAATTTTTCTAGGGGAGGAGTTCTAATTCACGACACCGATTTTCAAACTCTACACGCCTAGACTTTACTTGACATTTAAAAATAAAATGGCATGCAACTTCACATTTTATACAACCATTATTATACATTGCTACACCATCTCTAACAATTAAATTATATATGTGTGCAGCACACCTAATATGAAAACCGTCAATATAAATAGGGCAAATTGTCGGTTTTAGTTTATCAACACATTTGTATTATTAGAAGCATTATCAAGGGTGACACTAATTACTTTATTACAAATTCCATAAAATTGTAAAACATCTATAATAGTTTGAGCTATGTAACTACCGTTTTCAGCATTTCACAACATTTATAACCTAAAATTCTTTTTTGCATGTTCCAATTTTCATCAATCCAATGACCAGTAATAGTGAAATAATCGTTACCATTAGGACTACGACCCATATCAGAAGTGATAGCCATTCTACAAGTATTATAGTTAAATAAACAACGAAGATATTGTACATGTTGTCCTTGATAATCAAAAATAGCTTTTTTAATAGTATTTCTTGAAAAACCTGTGAAAGAAGGATTATACACTATTTGAATATAATGAACAAAACCGGGATTTTCAGCAAAACTAAAAGGCAAGCCACAAAGAACAATCATTTTAGCTAATTCTTCAAGATCTTTTTCTCTACTATAACTGCGATGTGTACTAGGGCCAGCAACATTAGAAGGGTTTAATTGTGTTTGGATCATGTTAGAGGCGCCTACTCCTACAGATGCATCGGGAAGGGGAGTACCATATTTTTTTGCATCGGCTATAGCCTGAGCTTGCAAAAATTCATTTTTACAACATCCCATTAAATGATTTCTTAAATGTCCCGTGCCACCCGACTTTCCCGTAGTTTTATGATTCAAAATATATTTACATATTTTACAAATAGCTTGAGTTTTATCCTCACTTTGAATCATAAATTGCCACACAACAGATTTTTTAGGACGTTCAGCCTTTGGCTTAGCCCTAGTAGGATGTACAGGGGGAGGGGGAGTGGGAGCGGGAGCGGGAGCAGGAGTGGGACTAGTAGCCGTAGGCGGCTCTGTTTCATCATCATCATAAGTATCATTACCATCATATTCATTATCATATTCTACTTCTTCATCTAGTTCTTCATTAAAATTACCAAACCTTGTCTGTAAAAATTCATGATCTAATTGAGTATTTCTATCAATATTAAAAGGAGTTTCATCAACATGTGTAAAATCATCTGTATTTATTCTTAATTCAGGTTGTTGTCTAGTTTTAGATTTGGATTTAGAAGAACTACCGACTTTAGTTTTTCCGGTTAGTGCATTACCTACCCTACCAAAAAATGAACTTTTACCCTTGCCAACATTTTTATCACCGGATTCCATTGTAAAATATTAAAAGTAAGCAAAAAAATAAATACAAAAATTAAATGCAAAAAAATAAATAAGTAAAGAGATGAAAGTTGGAACGAATGTACCAAACGTCTGCGTAAAAACAGACGTGTATAACCAAAAGCCGAAATTGATAGATGAAACTTGAAGCTTGAAAATTGCTCCAAAATAATCCAACAAATAAAATTAACAATTTAATAGAGACTATTAGAGAATCGAGAGTAGAAGAGATTGAGAGTTGAGAGAGTAGATGAAGAAGAAGAAATTTTGTGTAATAAATAATGAAGGGGTGGGGGATTTTTATAGTTAAAATTTAGGACTAAAATGTATTTTTAAAAACTTTGGGGTATTAAAAAAAGTTTGGGGGTAGGGGGTGTTTTGGGGGGCTGTTTGGCTGATATAGCCGTTGGGTGGGGCCCACTGGCCGTTGCCAACGGCTAACCCAACGGCTATTTAAAAAAAAAAAAAAATTTAAAATTTTCCGCCGGATCGAACCGGACCGGACCGGGACGATCCGGTAACCTTTACCCCTTTCGTCCCGTTACCCCTACCGGCCCACCCCTCCTCCGGACGGAACCGGAGTCCACCGGACCGGAACCGGTACCGGCACCTCCCGGTTCCGTTGCCTCCCTTAGTCTGTATGCACTCTAATCCTTTTCAGACCCCACTTATAGAATTATAGTGGTTCGTTATTGTTGTTATAGTCAATTTATGAAAATCTGATTTTATAGCCTTTTCCAAACTTTTTATTTATTTATGTCTTTTATACAATAAAATATTCATTTTTACATCTAAGAGATTTTAAAATGTCATTGTCTTTTATTTAATTTGTAAGTGATTATTTTCTCGTCAATTTCTATCATGTTATTTAAGGTATCTTCATTTCGAAAATCACAACTAAACAACCGTTAAACAACAAAATTTATCGCTAATTTTTATTTAGCGACTTTCTTTTAATTACGAGCAAATTAGCAACGAATTTCATAACCATTTTTTTTTTAAAAAAAAAATGAATATGGTGAATCGATGGAGCTAATAAGAACACCACCGACACGGCAACACCCCTCCAAAATTTGCATCTATCGCTGTCAAAAGGGCCTTCAAATTGGATTCCCTTACCCTTTGGACGTGGACTTCCCACGCAACATTCACTATCATATATTTTTTCGTACTCTTTTACTTGTCACATCTCATTTTTCGAGAGTTAAATTATATAAATTTTTATTAATATTTTAAGATATATATTTTTATCATATTAATATGAGAAGGATTACAATTTATAATATTTTTTGTATAGTTCTTAAACATCTAAATTTAAAATATTGAATTGGTATAATTCAATTTAACTCTAAAAAATAATCAAATTAATTCTCGTAAAACAAAACCCGACGAGTAAAAAGTAACTCAAGGAGTATGACTTACAAGTAACGGAAATGAAAAATGCATTATACTCGTCAAAGAAATTGAGTGAGATCCTTGCAACATGCTCTCGAATACTTCATTTTTATTTATTCAATATTGATTTGACACGTACTTTAAAAATAATAAATAAAATTATAATTTTGTTATATCACTTTTTGAATATAATAAATTCAATATTTCAAAAAATACATTAAAAAGTGAGTAAGTACTTAATAATAAGGGTAAAATAGGTATAAAACGATAAATTATCTCTTGATTTTCCAAACTGGACAAATAAAAATAGACATCTATTTTTAGTATAAATTTTATACAAATTTAAGTGTCTTGTTAACACCCAAAGTCAAAAGACACAAATACCAGCTGAAGTCAAGTTAGAGGACACGTTAATGTATTATGCCATTGTAAAACAGAGGTCTTTTGCATCGGTTGTAGCTCAGGACAATTAGTATTTTGTAAGCTCCATTCTGCCAAGTGAAATAGCTCATTTTGCCATACCAAAAATGGCATCCAAATGACCATATCCTGTAGTTCAAATATCTTTATGTTATTGCATTATCTATACATACATCTTAGGACCTGTTTGGCCATAAAAACTAAAAACGTATTCTTTTTATTTGGTATTTACTTTAAAGTTAAAAATAAAGTTGGAGTTGTGTTTGGTATTTTCAAAAATATTTTAGACTATTGAGTTGGTGTAGTATTTAAAAATAAAAAGAGAGGAAAAATTGAATCCAAAAATAGTGAATACACCTCAAGAGGTGTTTTTCAAAAAATCAAAAATTGTGAAAACATATTCCGGAATATGTTTTTGGTTTTCATGGCCAAACAAGTATTCTGGAATAAAGTGTAAACATATTCCGAAATATTGTAAATAATATTTATGGTCAAACACCTACTTATCTCCTTCGGCTTTGCCTTCTCCATTCCCCTACAAAAATATCAATGTCATGTCAGCCCGATGCACTAAAGTTTCTACTATACACGAGGTCTGGTGAAGGGCCGGACCACAAGGGTCTATTATACGCAGCCTTATGCTGTATTTATACAAGAGGCCTACGACTTGAACCCGTGACCTCATGGTCAGATGACAACAAATGTACCAGTTACGCTAAGGCTCCCCTTAATTCAAGGATTCAATTTAAAGAGAAACAAATTAATACAACTTGATATAAGATAAGAAAGGCAAATAAAAGTTATATAGTACTAAAAGATAACATGTACAAAGATTAAGATACAAAATTAGGAGATGAGAGAAGACAAGAATTGATTAAGAAATAAGAAGTGGAAGGAGAAAGAGTTGTTGAACTCTTCTAACCTACACGTCAAGAATAAAGTTCAGAAAAATGGTTTTCTAGGGGATATAGGGTTCTAACTATAGAGTATAGAATAAAACATATTGTTTCATGTTATCATGCATTGAATTTTGCTATATTATTGCCAAACTATTTTTGGATAAACATATACAACCTTCATGGTATGCCAAAAGACATCATTAATAGAGATCCAATATTTACTAGCAAAATGTGGCAAGAACTTTTCTCTATGCTTGGACGCTTTTTTTGGTTGAGGTAAGGTATAAGGTAAGGCGTGTAAGTTCGTTCCTTGAAGTATTTTCCTCTTAATTTTTTGTTTCACGAGGGAAGACCTTAAGTACTGAATTTAGTGCAGAGTGTTTTGAGACCAACCTTTCTCTATGTTTGGACACTAATTGGCCAGTTGTCGAGCCGTACTAGGTACCTTTCAACAAGGTACCTTTCTTTCTACTCAAAGGTATAATACATGTAAGATCGATAGCAGATATGTGGCAAATTTTGAGTTTCGAAGGAAATTAGAAGGAAGAAAAGAACCAAAAACATTCTTAAAAGTAGACATAACTAGAACTGATTAGTGATAAGTCAATTACATCTCACACTGCTACCCTCGTACAATAATAGTCCTATTTTGCTTAGACTCTCCTAAAATGTTGTTACACCCGTGTCGGATCCTTCAAAGACGCACTAGTACTATTGGAGGATCTGACATGTATCCTTCAGAGATCAATTCATTTATTTGATTGTGAAATTGCTCGAACCTTGCGATTAATCAAGTGGAGATCGATGAATATATGATTAAAAGACGGTGCTTTACACCCATAACATCACCCGAAAAAAGAAGAAGCAAGAACAACATGGCTCAAATTACCATATATGATCCTTCTGCACAATGCGATACCCCCCGTTTTTTGGTTCCCATTGGGTTTATTGTTGTGAACCGAGCTGACTCTGAAAGAACCTATGGGCTAGAAGTGGTAAATAAGACTGATCCGGTTGAGATTATCGGGCCAAGTGAAATATCGGAGAGTTTTATTTGGGATCCAGGCCCAATTAGCATTTGGTTAAAAAGGGCTAAGAGTTGAATACAACGGTCTATGCTTATTGTAAAATCAAATGTTCAAATGTCCTCATCCCCTTCTTCTGGTTTCTAACTTCTCATCCCCTTCTTTGGTTCTCTTCTATCTTACTTAGCTTCTGCATATTGTATTTCCATTAACGTTGTTTTGCTTATTTGGGTTGTAATCATTGGTTATTACTATCAATATATTCTGTATTTTCGAGTTGTTACATTTACCTTGTTCACAGGTCGATCCCATGACAACAAGAAAAAATGATCTTGTGCTATACTCCGGAGATATCTTTCCTACCGAGACATGCAAACTCCCATCGTGTCCCATCCTAACATCATATTGTTTACCTGATAAGCTACCATTCAATTACAAAATAGGCTAGTAGTGCATACAAGGTGAAGCTCTGAACGAAATGTTTGTTACAGTGAAAAGGTCTTGTACATTCTTGAACAACAACTAAGTAAATTATCATTTACTGATGCATATAGTCTTTTCATATGTTTCACTCACATGGCATCCATGGTTAAGATTTCCCTTAAATTTCTTATCTTATTTGGCTTCTACACAATTTTGTGTTTTAATTTAAAAATATTTTTTTGATGAAAAAGAACTCTTTTATATATATCTTTTTCATAGAGGAAAAGTTTAGACTTGTATAAATTGAACATTAGCTTTCCCACAATAACACAATAATATACACAACATTATCATTAAAGAGTCTTATTTAGTGAGAGATTTTCTCTCAACAATTTTATACTTTCTTTTATATTAGTTTTCTCATATATAGGTCAATGAGCCAAATCATATTAATATATTATGCTTCTTTAAGTATAGTGTTCTTGAGGAGAACGACGTCAGTAAGAGAGAGGGACGACAATGTGAGAGAGAGAGGGGACCTAACTAGATAGCTAGGTTGGGTTTGGGTTGATTTTTGGTTAAAACTTAAATTAAATTAATTTAGTCGGATTTTTAAATTATTCAAAGCAAACTAAACTAAAAATAATTTACATTTCATCAATTTGTGTTGTTATTAATGTTTGAAGAATTTTGAAAAATAGTTAAAGTTTGGATCATAATTATGAATAATTTGCTTAAGTACAATTCACAACAATAATTTGAGAGAGGAGAGAGGCAATCGAGATTTTAGAGAGAGTGAGAGAGAAGATGCTAGATACATCCTGTATTTGATAGACGTAACTTGTATTAATCAATACATTCTCATACATATAGGCTGGTACAGGTTGTATTCGATACATAAAGGTTGTTAAATAGAGGAGAGAGATGAGTGAAATTAAGAGGCAGAGAAGAGAAGCGAGCGAGATTTAGGAGAAGAAAATGAGAGAGGCGAGCGCGATTGGAAGAGAAAGGAGAGAAGTAAGAGAGACTTGGAAGAGAAAAAGTAGATATGTTAGATACAGGTTGTATCCAACGAATACATGTTGTGTCATTATAAAGGTGTATCAATCTAGGGGTTGTATCTCACATACAATCGCGACAAAAAAATGCTGAAAATTGAAAAAGTCTATGATATAGATGTAAAACTTTCAAATACAAGATATAAATTGCTTTGAAATCGTGAAAGATGTATCTGACTGTATAAGATACAATTCCAAACTGTATCAGATGAAATCATGAGGAAGAGATATATCAGATGCAATCCTAACAAATCGTTACATATATCAGATTGTATCAGTGCGTATGTTTTGAAACTCATGAGAGAGACACATCAAATGAAATCACAAGGGAGAGATGTATCAAATACAATCCCAATAAATCGTTACTTGTACGAGAATATTAATGGTATGCTTTGAAATTGTGAGAGAGGTGTGTCAAATTGTAGCAGATGTATTAGACTATATTAGATTAAATCACGAGGGAGAGATGTATCAGATACTATCCCAACAAACTATTACATGTATCGGACTACATCAGTGATTTTTTTTTTAAAACTTTTATCTTTGTGTATCAATGACATAATCAATACAATATTTATCAATTGTTATCAGATTGATACATATTCATACATACTAGTATCAATTCCGACATTAATCCCACTGTATATCTCTGTTATGAAGTTACACTGTTGAATACAATCTTAAAGGATAAAATATAGAGTAATACAAACTATGAAGAGGGAGAGAGGCAAAACAAAGAAAGGGAGAAGGACGAGAATTCAAAAACAATTTCAATTTGCATTAATGGCTAAACACAATTTCGATTCTAAAATATCATTTTTCACTTTCAAAATGAAAATTACTTTTTTCAAATTTTCATATCCAAATACCCCTAAATATAAAAAAACAAATCTGTTGAAATAAAGAAGATAATTTTTTTTTTGTAAATTGTATAAAAACATAGGCGAAATGGCCTAGAAGACCCTTGTACTTGTGTCGTTTGTCAGTTGAACCCTTCTACTCACGACTTTATCAACTGAACACTTAAACTCATAAAAATAAGACTTTTAAACCCCTATGCCCATTGACCGAGCTTATGTGGCATTTGTTTGCTGA
Organism: Jaltomata sinuosa; assembly: GCA_003996215.1. NCBI lineage: Eukaryota > Viridiplantae > Streptophyta > Magnoliopsida > Solanales > Solanaceae > Jaltomata > Jaltomata sinuosa. The sequence goes on along the minus strand of QJPP01000341.1, from coordinate 778,034 downwards.
TTCAGATATAACGCGTGGTGTCACACTTTCAAAAGCGAGTGAATTCAATGAATTTGCTTTAAAATATATTAAATTTAGAAAATAAAATTAAATAAAAATTAAAAATAAAAGTTCCCCAACCCCTCCCTCTTTCTTCCGCTGCATCTCCGCCCTGTTCTGTCCATCAAACCTCCGGAGATGGGTGAGAGGAAAGGTGTGGGAGAATGAGGAAGGAGATGTTGGCTGAAGGTTGCGAAAGTGTCAGAAGATGGCGGCGGTGATAGAGAAGAAAATGGAAATTTGGGCTGTGGTTGAGGTTGAGGAGAAGAGGGGAGTGGGTGAGTTATGGGTTTAGTGAAGTTTTTTCTTTTTTTTAAGCAAAATGGTGATGAAGATAGCCATAGCAAAATCGCAGTAGCAGTTACAAATAACGAGAAAGAAGTCACTATAAAATGGCCAAGAATTGCCGGAAAACACAGAAAACAGAGCAACAAACAATATCAGAGAAAAACATTAGCAGTGATAAAATGCCACAAAGCATTTCGCCGGAGTTTCAAATGTCATCGGAGAAGTAAAAATAGAAGGAAGAAATCGGGAGACACCACTTCAACGACGACGAGCGCCGAAGCAGTGACTCCATGGCAACATCGGACAATGGCAAACCAGATATGGACAGATCTAAAAAATAAAAACACAATGGTACCGCCGGAATTGTGTTCTCCGGTGAGAGAAACTCGAGCAAAGAGAGATAATGAAAGGGGAAGCGGGGTTAGGGGGCTGTCGAAATTAGGTCTTCTGCTGGAGAAGACAGAGAGATGGAGGTGGAGATGGGGTGGTTGTGGGAGGTTGAGGAAGGTGAAAGAATAGTTATTTTATTTTTAAAAATAAATAGAAAATTTATTACCTTTTTTATTTAATATTTTTGGTTAATAATTAAAAAATAGTTTATGAAGATAATAATGACATGACACTAATTTATGTAACGTGGATGTGATTAAGGCAGGCAACGGAACCGGCACCGGGAGTACCGGACCGGTATTAACCGGAACCGGACCGGTACCGGCTCATCCCTTCCGCCGGTTGGCCGGGAACCGGGACGTTCCGGTACCGGTAGTACCGGAATTTTTCACCTTGTTCGTCCCGGTCCGGTACTTACCGGGACCGGACCGGACCGGTACCGGTCCGGTTTACCGGGTCGCGGCCTTTTTTTAAAAAAAAAAATTAATTAAATTAAAATTCGGTTATTTATAATTGAAAAAGTTTCAAAATATATAAGTTATTTTATATTTCTTTTAAAAGTATAACTTAATAAATTAGATTTTTTTTAGAGTTTAAATTTTAAACTCTAAAAGTTTAAAACTTTAAATTTCAAATTTTAAACTCTTAAAATCTTTTTAAACTTTTAAGTCTTAACTCTTAAGTCTTAAGTTAATAACTTACTTATTTAAGTTTGAATCTTTTTAAACTATATCAAACTTTCATTTGTTAAACAACTTTTTTAAATTTGAAATTGTAACTTAAGTTTGAAACATTTAAAAATTGAAATATATAAAAAAGACTTGTATTAAATTGAAGACAATAATTAAAAAAATTTAAGGCGAATAGCCTATAATTTTATTCATAAAAATTAAATAATACAATTTGTATTACAAAATATTAGAAGAGAACCTAATCTACGCAGCCACCTTCTAGGAAGGGTTCTGTTTGAATTAGGCCTCGAACTATCATACTAATATTTGAATCCTTGAAAATAGTCTTTCCGTAGAGTTTCTAAGAATTCCCTCGTAACATTTTCCGGAAGTGGTTGTTGTGCTTGATCCTCCAATGCATCCATGCCGTCTTCACTTGAATTTACCAAAATATTATCTATATCATATTCAAATTGGACAGGTAAACTAGGACGCCCATAATTCCTTCGCTCGGCATTGATCCAATCTCTAAACAATACCGATATCTCCAAGCTGTCCGATGCTAATGAATACCTATGCTCCCCAATTTGATATCTTGCTGCACTAAAAGCGCCCTCCGAAGCTACTGAAGATGCTTGAATAGCTAGCAAATCTCGAACCACCGGTTGAAGTTTTGGAAATGACTTGCCGCGAGTCTTCCACCATTCCAAAAGTTGAGGTTTGCCTTGTGCATCCTTAATGCTTTCCATTCCCTGATTAAGATATTCATCAAAATCATTCCTTTCATTAGAAGTAAGACCAAGATAATTTTCCATCATATCATCAATATCATCTTCATTTGAATATCTACGCCTAGAACTTGAAGGTTCTACATTATGTACTTCATCATTTATTCTACTAGAATTATACAAGTCATACAATTTTCTAGCTTCAATTCTTATGCTATCTTTAACATCGGACAAACTAGGTAATTTGTCCTCTTCGGCAACTTCGTCACCTTGGATACTTTGTTCAAATATAATCTCTAAAATATCTAAATTACAATATATTCTTTCAACCATTCGTGATGCACCTATTTCTTTGTAAGTTGGGTTTAATAAACAAGCAGTTAAATAAATTTGAGGAATAGGAATAAAATATTTTCTAAATTTTTTAATCATTGCATTAATAGAATCTTTAAACCGTGGAATATTTTTGTATTGAGAAAATTTATCAGAAATAGCACATATATTTGGTAAAACTGAACAAATAGTTGGATAATAAAGTCCAGATATTTGTTTTGTAGCTAAATAAAAAACTTTTAAAAATTCTTTAAGTTCATATACTTCTTTCCAATCAGTGTCAGTAATTCTATAATCAATATCTGAATTGTGAGCATTCCAAACCATTTGTAAAGGCTTTCTATATTCATAAGCAACTTTAAGCATTTCATATAAAGAATTCCATCTAGTAGACACTGTTTTTGAAATTTTTCTAAGGGGGAGTTCTAATTCACGACACCGATTTTCAAACTCTACACGCCTAGACTTTACTTGACATTTAAAAATAAAATGGCATGCAGCTTCACATTTTATACAACCATTATTATACATTGCTATACCATCTCTAACAATTAAATTATATATGTGTGCAGCACACCTAATATGAAAACCGTCATTATAAATAGGGTAAATTATCGGTTTTAGTTTATCAACAACATTTGTATTATTAGAAGCATTATCAAGGGTGACACTAATTACTTTATTACAAATTCCATAAAATTCTAAAACATCTACAATAGTTTGAGCTATGTAACTACCGGTTTTCAGCATTTCACAACATTTATAACCTAAAATTCTTTTTTTCATGTTCCAATTCTCATCAATCCAATGACCAGTAATAGTGAAATAATCGTTACCATTAGGACTACGACCCATATCAGAAGTGATAGCCATTCTACAAGTATTATAGTTAAATAAACAACGAAGATATTGTACATGTTGTCCTTGATAATCAAAAATAGCTTTTTTAATAGTATTTCTTGAAAAAACCTGTGAAAGAAGGATTATACACTATTTGAATATAATGAACAAAACCGGGATTTTCAGCAAAACTAAAAGGCAAGCCACAAAGAACAATCATTTTAGCTAATTCTTCAAGATCTCTTTCTCTACTATAACTACGATGTGTACTAGGGCCAGAAACATTAGAAGGGTTTAACTGTGATTGGATCATGTTAGAGGCCCCTACTCCTACAGATGGATCGGGAAGGGGAGTACCATATTTTTTTGCATCGGCTATAGCCTGAGCTTGCAAAAATTCATTTTTACAACATCCCATTAAATGATTTCTTAAATGTCCCGTCCCACCCGACTTTCCCGAAGTTCTATGATTCAAAACATGTTTACATACTTTACAAATAGCTTGAGTTTTATCATCACTTTGAATCATAAATTGCCACACAACAGATTTTTTAGGACGTTCAGCCTTTGGCTTAGCCCTAGTAGGATGTACAGGGGGAGGGGGAGTGGGAGCGGGAGCAGGAGTGGGACTAGTAGCCGTAGGCGGCTCTGTTTCATCATCATCATAAGTATCATTACCATCATATTCATTATCATATTCTACTTCTTCATCTAGTTCTTCATTAAAATTACCAAACCTTGTCTGTAAAAATTCATGATCTAATTGAGTATTTCTATCAATATTAAAAGGAGTTTCATCAACATGTGTAAAATCATCCGTATTTATTCTTAATTGAGGTTGTTGTCTAGTGTTAGATTTGGATTTAGAAGAACTACCGACTTTAGTTTTTCCGGTTAGTGCATTACCTACCCTACCAAAAAATGAACTTTTACCTTGCCAACATTTTTATCACCGGATTCCATTGTAAAATATTAAAAGTAAGCAAATAAATAAATACAAAAATTAAATGCAAAAAAATAAACAAGTAAAGAGATGAAAGTTGGAACGAATGTACCAAACGTCTGCGTAAAAACAGACGTGTATAACCAAAAGCCGAAATTGATAGATGAAACTTGAAGCTTGAAAATTGCTCCAAAATAATCCAACAAATAAAATTAACAATTTAATAGAGACTATTAGAGAATAGAGAGTAGAAGAGTAGAAGATTGAGAGTTGAGAGAGTAGATGAAGAAGAAGAAATTTTGTGTAATAAATAATGAAGGGGTGGGGGGTTTTTATAGTTAAAATTTAGGACTAAAATGTATTTTTAAAAACTTTGGGGTATTAAAAAAAGTTTGGGGGGTAGGGGGGTGTTTTGGGGGGGTGTTTGGCTGTTATAGCCGTTGGGTGGGCCCCACTGGCCGTTGCCAACGGCTACCCAACGGCTACTTTAAAAAAAAAAAAAAAAAAAAAATTTGAAAACCAACCGGATCGAACCGGACCGGACCGGACCGGTACCGGGACGGACCGGACCGGGACGATCCGGTAACCAACCCCCTTCCGTCCCGTTACCCCTTCCGTCCCACCCTCAACCGGACGGAACCGGAGTACACCGGACCGGAACCGGACCGGTAAATGAACCGGGACGGTCCGGAACCGGTACCGGTACCTCCCGGTTCCGTTGCCACCCTTAGATGTGATATGTCATTTATGTAAGGGCGAGTGAGCTACACACATGGTAGGAGGGGTTTAAAAGTCTTATTTTTATCAAGTTTAAGTACTCAACTGGTAAAGTGATGAGTAGAAGGGTTCAACTGACAATCGAATACAAGTAGAAGGGTCTCCTAGGTCATTTCGCCAAAAACATATAACCATAAAGTAAAAGTAAGAGTGAATTCCAAAATAACCCTCTTCACCAACTTATACCTTTGCTAACCTAAGCCTTTGTGCGTATTATTACAATTTCACGAATGCTCGTGGGAGGCCTAAAACTCAAAGCTGTGGACTCTATTTATGGCCACATGCCCTACACTTTCTACCGCACCTTCTCCTCCACCTCCACCTCCACCACCGCCACCGCCACCGCCGTCGCACTAACGACAAATTTTCCGGTGTCGGCGCCGGCACACATTTACCGTTGCCGGAGGATCTCAACTTCGGCGCCGCCGTCCGTTAAGGAGGAGGAGGAGTATGCGCCTTTTTCAGTGAGGAATATTTCTACCACTGGCATGGGATATACACCTGGTAATAAGGAGGATCACCACAGGGAGAAGATATTGAGGTCGTCGTCGTCGTCATCAGCTCCGTCGAAGTCTGCTAAACTACTCACATTGCCTACAATTTTGACAATCGGACGTGTAGCCGCTATTCCGATTCTCGTTACCAGTAAGTTCGAAAAAAAAGGGCAATTTTTTCGAGTTTCATACCTAAACTGTCATGTGTACGAGATTACTAACTGAACTATCACTAATTATTTATTGTTACAGAATGAATGTAGACACCTTTAGGTGTAGTGTACATAGCTTAGCAGATTTGTAGGATATGATAGAATATCTTTTGATTCATTCCTTATTTAGTTTCCTTGATTAGAGCTCATTGTATTTGTATATATACATCTTACATAATGGAATAATATACAAATTATTCTCCATATCTTGTCTTGATAACATGGTATTAGAGCAATATATGTGGCTTCGCCGGAGTTAACTTTGTTTTGCCGCCTTGTCTCGCCGGAATCCCTGTCACATCGTGAAATTGTGGTCTATTCTCGTTCCAGAAACTTTCCTTGATATCGCCTTGAGATTTTCAGTCCATTTATGGTGGTTCTCTAATAACAGAACCACGTCTTGAAGGAGAATCAACTTCGGATCAAATTTTCATCTTTATTTGGTCAGGTTTGCGTTTCCCTACAGATTTTGTATTCCATCTTTTTTTGGCTTTGAAGGCTGCCTGGATGAGTAGCCTGTAGATTTGAGGTTTTGTGAACGAAACTTCTTGGTTAGATCAGTTTGATCAAGAGAGATTTTTTTTGGTTCGTCTCAACTTATCGTGTTTCTTATATATTTGCTTGGGAATATTCAGTTTTATTTGGTACGGACTTGGAATTCTGCTTTTGTTGGCTACCGTGATCTGTTTGCATATAGATTGGTGACAATAAGACTTCATTTGTTACAATTTGAGACCTGCTATTCTGCTGGGTCTTTTATCAGGTCTCTGAGTTTTTCTTTGTTTGGATCAGATAAACTTGGTTCTTTGATCTGTTTGACTGGTTTGTTGGGTTGAACTGTATTTTTGTCTAGCAGAGATCTGGTTTGGATAATTTTAGCTTTGGACGATTCTGTATCAATTTATTTTGATACTGTGAGTTGAGAAAATGACTACTTCTAGTCCATTATCTGGTAAAATGGTTTTGGTTTCGGCTGAGGAATTTGCTAAATTCTCTCAATATCAGAAATTGAGGGAATACACTTTAGTTAATGCCTTTACTAAGTCGGATAAAACATGTCTCATCACATCTTCAAATAAATGGGTGATTGATTCAGGCGCCACAAATCATATGACAGGTAATCCTAATATTTTTTCTAACTTTCAATCACACAGAGCACCCTCTCCGGTTACCGTAGCTGATGGATCAACTTGTAATAGTGTTGGATATGGGACAATTAGACCAACCTCCTCTATTACCTTGTCATCTGTATTATGTTTACCAAAGTTGGCCTTTAACTTGATTTCTGTCAGTAAAGTTACCAGGGATCTTAATTGTTATATCTCATTCTTTCCTGAGCATTGTTTATTTCGGGATCTTAAGACGAATCAAGTTATTGGTAAAGGACATGTTTCTGGTGATCTCTACATCCTTGATAAATGGGAGCCTCGATTTGTTGCATGTTCCGCTGTCATGTCTCCATTTGAAGCACATTGTCGATTGGGGCATCCTTCTCTGCCTCTGTTGAAGAAGCTTTGTCCTCAGTTTCAGAATATTTCTTCATTGGAGTGTGAGTCATGTCGATTCGCAAAACACCATCGCATCTCATTACCTCCGAGGGTTAATAAGCGAGCGTAGTCGGCATTTGAGTTAGTTCATTCTAATGTTTGGGGACCATGTCCTGTTGTTTCTAAAACTGGGCATAGGTATTTTGTCACTTTTGTGGATGATTTCTCTCGAATGACTTGGATTTATTTTATGAAGAACCGCTCTGAAGTGTTTACTCACTTTTGTGCCTTCTATGCTGAAGTGAAAACTCAATTTAATGCTTCGGTACGTATTCTAAGGAGTGATAACGCCAAAGAATACATGTCAGAATTGTATGGATCGTATATGAGGCAACATGGAATTCTCCACCAGTCTTCATGTGTGGATACACCCTCTCAAAATGGAGTTGCTGAAAGGAAGAATAGGCATCTACTTGAGACAGCTCAGGCACTTTTGTTCCAAATGAAGGTTCCTAAACAGTTTTGGGCAGATGCGGTCTCTACAACTTGTTTTCTGATTAATCGCATGCCATCTTCTGTGCTTGTTGGTAATACACCTTACAATGTTCTTTTTCCGAACAAGTCACTATTTCCGGTGGAACCTAAGGTATTTGGAAGCACATGTTATGTTCCAGATGTTCGACCATCTGTTACCAAGTTAGATCCCAAGGCTTTGAAGTGTGTTTTTCTGGGTTATTCTCGCCTTCAGAAAGGGTATCGGTGTTATTGTATTGAACTTAGAAAATATCTTATGTCAAATGATGCGATATTTTTAGAGACTACACCATTCTTTAACGCACCTCCCATTTCTACAAGTCAGGAGGAGGAAGATGAGTGGTTAGTCTATCAAGTGACCCGTGTTCTGACAGAACAATCAGATGGTGTTCCTTCATCTCCCAGTCCTTCTGTTGATCATAACCCGACTACTGTACCTTCAGTACCTACTCCATCTGCAGTAACAAGACCGCCAATTGTTCAAGTCTACTCAAGGAGGCAAGAGATCGATGATACTTGCCACGCACCTGTTCTGTCGTCTGATCCTCCTGAAAATCTTGACCTCCCTATTGCTCTTCGCAAAGGTACACGTACTTGCAAATCCACGTATTCCATTGCTAATTTTGTTTCCTATGATCATTTATCCTCTACGTCTAGATCTTTGATTGCTTCTATAGACTCCATCTCTGTACCCAAAACAGTGAAGGAGGCTTTGAATAATCCTAGATGGTCTGATGCAATGCTTGATGAAATACATGCCTTAGAGAAAAATCACACATGGGATTTGGTGGATTTATCCAAGGGAAAGAAAGCAGTAGGATGTAAGTGGGTCTTCACAGTTAAAGTTAATGCAGAAGGTTCTGTAGCAAGACTTAAGGCTAGACTTGTGGCTAAAGGGTATGCTCAGACATATGGGGTAGATTATTCAGACACCTTCTCCCCGGTTGCCAAACTCACTTCTATCCGTTTGTTCATTTCTCTAGCTGCTTCTGAGGATTGGCCTTTGCATCTGTTGAATATCAAGAATGCATTCCTTCATGGTGATCTTCGAGAGGAAGTGTATATGGAGCAACCACCCGGTTTTGTTGCTCAGGGAGAGTATGGGAAAGTCTATCATTTGAAGAAGTCTTTGTATGGCTTGAAGCAAAGTCCCCGGGCTTGGTTTGGCAAGTTCAGTGAGGTAGTTCAAGAATTTGGATTGAAAATGAGCAAATGTGATCACTCAGTCTTCTATCGACAATCGTCAGCTGGAATTATCCTCCTTGTTGTATATGTTGATGATATTGTCATCACAGGAAGTGATTATGCAGGGATCTCTTCCCTCAAGTCTTTCTTACACATCAGGTTTCATACGAAGGGCTTAGGTCAGTTGAAATATTTTTTGGAGTAGAAGTAAATAGAAGCAAGAAGGGAATTTTTCTGTCTCAGAGAAAGTATATTCTTGACTTGCTTGCAGATACCGGAAAGTTGGCTGTCAAACCTTGCAGTACTCTAATGGTTCCAAATGTGCATCTTATGAAAGATGATGACGATCCTTTCAATGATCCAGAGAGATATAGAAGGTTAGTTGGAAAGTTAAACTACCTTATTATGACTCGTCCAGATATTGCTTTTGCAGTAAGTGTTGTTAGCCAGTTTATGTCCGCACTTACAATCAGACATTGGGAAGCTTTGGAACATATTCTATGTTACTTGAAAGGAGCTCCTGGAATTGGCATACTGTATAGAAATCACGGCCATACTCGTGTTGAGTGTTTTGCAGATGCTGACTGGGCTGGATCCAAAATTGATAGAAGGTCTACTACAGGCTATTGTGTCTTTGTTGGAGGGAACCTAGTATCATGGAGAAGTAAGAAGCAAAATGTTGTATCTCGATCCAGTGCAGAATCCGAGTACAGAGCTATGTCACAGTCTGTGTGTGAGATTATGTGGATACATCATCTTTTAAGTGAAATTGGGTTGAAGCATCATATACCAGCAAAACTCTGGTGTGATAATCAAGTTGCCTCGAATCCGGTGTATCATGAAAGAACTAAACACATTGAGGTTGACTGTCATTTTATTCGTGAGAAGATTCAGGAAAACCTGATTTCCACTGGCTACGTGAAGACAGGAGAGCAACTAGCTGATTTGTTCACAAAAGCGTTGAATGGAACTCGAGTTGATTATCTTTGTAACAAGTGCATGATTAATATCTATGCTCCAACTTGAGGAGGAGTGTTACAGAATGAATGTAGACACCTTTAGGTGTAGTGTACGTAGCTTAGCAGATTTGTAGGATATGATAGAATATCTTTTGATTCTTTCCTTATTTAGTTTCCTTGATTAGAGCTCATTGTATTTGTGTATATACATCTTACATAATGGAATAATATACAAATTATTCTCCATATCTTGTCTTGATAAAAACACACCTTAACTATCAATTATTTAATTTTTCTACATGAACAAACATGTTTACTTTTCCTACGATCGGAAAAGTGAACAATTGATAGTTGAGGTCTGTCTTGATAAATAGTCGGTGATAGTTCATGTAGAAAACTATGATGGTGAATTTCAGTTACGGAAAGTGAATAATTATAAATGAGATGTGTTTTGATAAATAGTTGATTATAGTTCAGGTGGGAAACTATGATGGTGATATTTCAGGTAGGAAAAACGTATAATTGATAGTTGAGGTGTGTTTTGAAAAATAGTTGGTGATAATTTAGGCAGGAAACTTACACACCGATAGTTCATGTATTAATCTTAAAAAATTGGGATACTTAAAGGTGTGTTTTTGACCCTTCACTAGGAAAAAATTGTTTTGTTCAACCTTTTAGCTAATTGAGAGTGTGCAATGCGGTAAATGTAGTTGTTGATATCTGAAATTGTTGTGTAATTGAAGTTGATTTTCTCCCTTTTGGTGAGTTTCAATGTTCTTAAGTTGATTAGAAGAATTGATGCATTTATATTGACTCTTCAAGGAAGTATGTATTTGTCTTGCATTAAAGTTACTCAATTTGACTTATCCAAGAAAAAAAAAGTCACACAATTTAGTGTGAGATGATGATCAGTGTAATTAGTACTCCCTCTGCCCAAAATAAGTGTCTCATCAGCTTATTTCACGCCCATTAAGAAAAATAATAAATACAAGGTATAGTTTACTAAGGTATCCCTATTTGTTTCTTGAGAATTGAACACTATTAAGAAGAAATAGTTCGTTAATATAAGGGTATAGTTGAAAATAATTACTATTTTTGGTCTTAATTCCTAAAGCGACACTTATTTTGGGACGGAGGGAGTAATAACTAGTACAATCTGGTCTCTGGTTGTACCGAATTAAGTGGTGGAGAGCAGAGGGGCTGATTTCCTGCCAAAATCCTGTGCACTACGAAAAACTAGTTAGTATATCTTTGTGCAATGGAACAATGGTTTTGGAGCTGGAGTTGCTAAAAAGGACTTTTTTAACTTCCCTTTTCCTTGTTGAACTGCTAACTTGAGGAACATGGTGCATACGGATTACAGACAAGAGATAGATGATACATTATAAGGAAACTATCCCGAATCCTGGTCTAAAGAATGTATAAAACTTCTGAATATTTGAATAATAAAGAGAGTAAGAGTTTCAGACATCTAACGATTTAACAGAGTTGTCTTGTTATTAGTCTATTGTGTGCTTTTATATAAGCTTTTCTATGAGTGGCATATGAGTTTGCTGATCTCTTTTATTACTTAATCACAGAAATTCTTGGATTTTAGTTTCACTTGTTACCCATTACACAGCCATAAAGACAAATCATGATGAGAACATAGGTTTATTAGAATTTCATAACATTCGCTGTTTTTTTGTCGAACAACATAATTTGTTTTCAGATGATACTCTGTAAAAGAAAACTGATTTTGTAGTTTTTTTAATATAGCATTCTATGTTGATAGCTGGTGGGGACCAACCGCTACAACATGTATATTTATTGCTGCAGCAATAACTGATTGGCTTGATGGATACCTTGCTCGCAAGGTACATGCTTATGCTGTTTAATAGAATCATCTCTTCTTGAATTATAATTGCTTATATCTCAACTTACAAACTTGGATGATTTGACATGTCTAGATGAACTTAGGAACTGCCTTTGGTGCATTTTTAGATCCAGTGGCTGATAAGGTATTTTCTCTTTATTCTTCAATTCACATGCATTTTGCCTGGAATTTTGGCCAGTTTGCTAGCAAAGTTGCTTCCATTATCCATAATGTTTGAGACACTTCTGCATAATTGCTTGTAAAGAAGGTGCAGACGTTTTTTGATACAACTCTTCTTGACTTGTACAGCTAATGGTTGCTGCCACCTTGATCTTGTTGTGCACCAAACCTTTGGAGGCTAGTGTGTTTGGACAATTGCCATGGCTTCTAACTGTACCTTCAATTGCGATAATTGGCAGGGAGGTGAGTGATTAACTGTACTTCTGTTCATAATTGCATTTACTTTCACATGGTATTTTTTTCAGAAATAAAACTTTAAGTTTGTGATATCAATAGTCATGAGATCAGGAACTTACATGACTACATTGGCATAGTTCTTTTCTCTTGTAGGAGTGTTAACACCATAATGAACTTGCATTTTTCATTTTCGACATGGTTTTTATTGTTTCAATACACCAGAGAAACATTTTGGATAATGAGTTTCTGAAAGAATTTTTAAATCCTCCAGAAGGTGTCACTAAGATTATATTTCTGTTAAACTTTAAGGTACACTGGCCTTAGGGAAATAGAAGATGTTAGGTGGGCCATGAAAACTGTAAGCATTGATGTGAAGACTTTTGATCCTTTTAGCATTCTATACACCCTACCTGTATCCAATTATGTCGCATGGAAGCATGTCTCTCGGTCGTCATTGGCTCATTGCCGCTGCACGTTTCAGTTTTTATTTACTTATTTTTTCTGGTGATGAGGGGATGCTGGGCGGAGTTGCAGGGGGCTGGAAGAATAAGAGGTAGCTTAGATAAAAAGTTCAAGGCGTATAGTAATTGGATCCATCATACAAGTTAAATTTAGATTATCAATTTGGGCTTCTAATATAGTAGTAAGAAACTACAAATCCATATTATAAGGGAAAGGAAAATGACGTTTATCATGAGGTAAATTGTGTTAAGCAGTTAAACTTAATAGTACTTTTGGAATTTACTGAAGTAATATCTTAATCTCACACGTAAATTTGCCACATATAAGTTTTAGTTGTTCAAAAGATAATATCTTTGCTATTATTCATATCCTTCTGCTGAACTGAAATTTTAGTTAGAACTGTTCCCTTTCATTTGTGTCAACTGTCAAGTAAACTATCAAGTATGAATATCTCAAGTAATGCCGCGAGTGATAAACTTCTCTGAAACATGCAAACACTGACCGGCTTGGATTGAAAAGAAAGAGGCATTTGAGAGCTCTTGAGAACATTGATTGGAACTGTGGGTACTCTTGATGAACCTTATTGTTAACTGGATTTTAGATTAGTAAGTTTTGCATTACTTGCGATCTTTTTGATACTTCTTGAGATATCTTAGTCCATATGTAGCCTGGGAGTCGTTTTTGCTCAAGGTGCAATATCTGTTTTCCAATATATCATATGAGGCTCTTCCATGTTCCTCGAAAATCTTTTCTGCATCTTTGGTTATTTTTCATCGTGGATGACTGATGAACACTGGTTTTTGATTCATTTTGCAAATCTTTTTGTAGATAACTATGTCTGCAGTTAGAGAATGGGCGGCTTCTCAGGGTGGTAAACTTTCAGAGGTTCACAATCAACCTATTATTATTTACTCTTAAAGTAAACCACTCCATGGTTTAGTTATCAGTATTAAGTGATGAATTTTCCAGGCCGTTGCTGTGAATAACTTGGGGAAGTGGAAAACAGCCACTCAGATGACTGCATTGACCATCCTTCTCCTTACCAGAGATAGCAGGTAACTTTTCTGTTCTAAACTCATGCTAATATTTGGAGGACAAAGGAATGTTGATTGAAGATTCATGTGATTATTTCTTTGACCTCTGTGTAACTATCCTCTCCGCAGTTTATCAGGGGCTGGAACTGTTGTAGCTTCCGGTGTGATCTTGCTATACATTTCAGCATGGCTAGCTGTATGGTCTCTGGTCGTGTATATGAGAAAGATCTCGAAAGTATTGTTGATGTAGAAATCATGGCCAATTATTACATTTTGGCTCATGCTACTAGCTGTGGAGATACACAAGCTGATCCATATTCTGCAAAAGGTAACTGCCTTTTGCAGTTGCATCTCGAGTACGAGTGAAGTTGCTAACTCAATTCTGACATCCCTCGCTCCATATTTATCCGGTGCATTTTGGTTGTCACATAAAGAGAAACGAAAATGTTGGCTTCCACTTCATTCTTTAACCATATTCTTTATCGAAATTGGAGGCTCAATACGAATTATATCATCAAATTCGTGGCATTTGCTATATGTATACCTATTCTGACAGGAAAAATTTATAATCGAATTCCGGTTGAACCGGACTTATTTATGGTTCCTTCGGATCAATATTGTCGATGTCGTAAAGCACGTTACACATTAAAGTAACTGTATGTCATGTTATCCACGAGTTCGTTTGAAGTTTGATACATTTCTCTGTTTAAGGTCATTATATGTCTTAGTCAGAGATGAAAGATACGTGAAGAGTTATCTGGCTGAGTTGGGCAGCTGTTGTTGCGGGTCTATGTTGTTCGGACTTTCTAAAAATGTTGCCGCATGCGTGTCGGGTCCTTAAAAAATGTACTACTTTTAGAAGACCGGGCATGCATCCATCAACATTTTTGAAGAGTTTGAGCAACATAGTAGCAGTTGAATTCATCATGCAGTGACTTTGAATTTGCCTATACGATTGTGATGAGAAGGGAATTCTACTCGACTATGTGCTCATAACATTTCAAATTGCTTGGAACGCTAATTTGGAATTATGATTTTATATTGCATGTTTAAATGCAAGCTTAGTGTTGTCCACAAGTGGGGTCCGATAAAGGTGGACTGCAGACAAATCTTACCATACATTTATGGGATAGAGAAATTATTTTTGATAAATCTTTGGTCCCAAAAAAAAAAAAAGATTTTACAGAAGAATGTGAGAGGATAAAAAAGTTGTGACGAAAATATGGAAGATGTTGAAAGTTTTGATACGATAATTTTGATTTTCGATTTTTAAAAGTAATATATCATTATCAATTTATCATATCAAATTAATTCGATATTCTTAAGATCAATTTCCATATTTTGCGCTATAATATATCTTGATTCTTGAACAATGAATCAGTATGGTGGAAAACGTTATTGTCATGAACAGTGGTGCGCAATGTCTTCGGTTCCAAAAAAGGGAAATATAAAGTAAGAAAAGAGTGAAATCTCTTTATCATCTTCACTTTTTATTTTGTTGGCATACTACTTTTTCTATGTAAATAATGAGAATTTAAGCCTGTTTGGCTAAGCTTATTTTTCGCCAAAAGTGTTTGTTTTTTCTCAAAAGTGTTTATTTTACAAAATCAAGGTGTTCGGCTCAGTTTTTGGGAGAAAATAAGTGTTTCCGAGAAGTAGCAGAAACTGTTTTTGAGAAGCTATAAAAAGAAGTTTTTCCCTAAAAAGCACTTTTGATAAAAATAAACTTAAAAACACTTTTAGAAAGCTTGACCAAACACTAATTGCTGCTCAAAAGTATTTTTTAAATTTATTGGCCAAACACAAATTGCTTCTCATCAAAAGTGCTTTTTTGAAAAATACTTTTGAAATAAGCATTTTTCAAAATAAGCTCATTTTAAAAGTTTGGCCAAACAGGCTATAAAATTATGAGCTGCTAGGAATATGGTACCAAACTTGGAGAGATGAGGAATATGATTCCCTTGCACTTCATCAATAGGTAAAATTGACAAATAACTACCTTTTAGCATTTTTAATTGAAAATAACCATTTGATTAAGTTTCAAAATTCACACGTGAAACTTTATAATAATTTATATTACTTGGGTTCTTTAAAAATATTGATAAGTGTGTCGAATTCTCTAAAAGCAATATATTTGTAAAGTATTTGATACAAATAATATTTTTGAAGAGTTTAAACAACATAGACGACAATAGCTATTTTTTTCTTTAAAGATAGGAATAAAACTGGACATTAAGTGCTATTTCTACTCTACAAGTCCGGCATATTGTAGTTCAATGAGTTTTCAATCTATTTTAATTTTAAAATTTCAAATAGATGAATCAAA
This sequence comes from Jaltomata sinuosa, assembly GCA_003996215.1. NCBI lineage: Eukaryota > Viridiplantae > Streptophyta > Magnoliopsida > Solanales > Solanaceae > Jaltomata > Jaltomata sinuosa. Next base: position 762,060 of record QJPP01000341.1, on the reverse strand, counting down.
ATCTTGAGGATTAGGGGGTGTGCATTCGTTTTTTTGGTTTGATTTTGTATTATTCGGTTTCGATTTTGCAATTTTTAATTTTCGGTTTTATAAAAGTGCAATCCAATTCGAGTCAAAAAAAATTTGGTTTGGTTCTGTTTTTCTTATTTCGGTTTGGTTTTTTTTCAGTTCGGCTATTCGGTTATGTTAATAATTAATAACATAATCAAAGTTATATTTATATGTTGAAATAAAATTATAAACAAAGAGAAGTAATAATATTGAATCAATTAAATATACTTTCTTATCTACGTCACGAATAAAATATTAAAACATAATACTTAAAAGTATATCAATAGATGTCCAAACATAAAATATAAACTAAAATCATAATTGCCTTTTTAGTTTTTATTAGTGTATTAGAGTGTTATATATATATATAACATAAAAATAATTCCTTTTTTTTCGATTTTTATTTTTCTAAATTCGAAACCAAACCAAAAAATTTAAAAAATAAATTCTTAATCCAAAACCAATCCAAAAAAACAAAAAAATCAATCCAAATTAAAATTCGATTTGATTTGGTTTGATTTTTCGGTTTAATCCGAATAATGCACACCCCTATTGAGGATGTCTTTCATAGAATTTATGATCTTCTTAGACCTTAATTGAATTATATGTACTAGTGATTAGTATATTGTTATTCCAACTCTTTGAACAGTACGGAAATTTTCAAGAATAGAAAAAGAAATGCATATATAAGAATTTAAATTTTATGCATCGATGATATAAAGAAATATTTATGCAATTAAATTAATTAAAAGATAATTACAAATAACTTTATTTAATAATTTGTTTATTCTAATTTACGTGACACATTTTTTTTAGTTTGTTATTTAAAAATAATACACTTTTAAATTTGTAAATAATAACTTTATACTTCATATTTTATCCTAAACTTTTATAATCATACAAATATTATGACGTATTTTAGATCATAATTCTTAAAAACTTTTATCTTTATATTAAATTTTGTATCGATTCAAATTATATCACATAAATAATTTCTAAGTTCCAATATTATAATATCCCACCAACAACCCAAAGATCTTTGTTTGATTTCCGGGTCAGAACCGTCCATACACGCCCTCTTGTCTGGATTTTGTCTGCATTTGTACTTTAATTAATTAACCTAAATCTATGTCGGAGTTTTCATTAAAGATTTAAATTATATTTGTAATTAATTTTTTTTCTTTTATGACTAACAATATTTATTTTAACATATAGTAGAGTAGTAGGTTAGTTATTATTTTACTAGGTTATATATTAATATTTATAAAAAAAATTACCTGAATTTTTTTAAGAGTGCGTCAAGAAATCTAAAATTTGAATTTTATGAATTTAGACTAAAACGAAGCTACCTTAAAATAAAGGGGTTCGATTAATAAATTTCCTCAAATCTTTTTCTTGACATAAGGTAAAGTTTTAGTAAATAGCAAAGAGGGTTCAAAAATAATTTTGTTAGGCTATATATTATCCTAAGTGTTGTCTTGCTTTTTTTAGAGTATATGCTTGATGGTGTTTGTCGTTGTACTAGTCGTATTTTTTGTAGTTCTTACTTTTAGTATCTATTATTGTCTATTATTTTGTCTTTCGATTATCGCATTATTTTGTTGTTGTTCTTATTCCCTTTCTTGTAGATTTTGCACTGCTTCTCTTATTAATTGTTATGTTTTTCACTATTTTCCTCTTCTTGTACATGGATTAATGTTGCACTTGAGCCAAAGATCTTTTAGAAAGAGCCTCTCTACCTCCACGAGGTAGTGATAAAATCTGTATACACTTTATATGGAGTAAAACTTATCTAGGACACGTGGCAACAATCGTGTAATGTGCTGGGGTTCACATTGTTACATTCTAACTGGCAAATGACTTCAAGAGGCATTTCCGAGATATACTTGAATTTATCGCACTTGAACCGAAGATCTTCTGGAAACAAACATTATTACCTTCACGAGATAATAATATATAATCTATATATACTTTACTTTTTTCAAACCCCACTTGAAAAATTTATATACAACATTTAAACCTATTTGGATTTGGAATCCACAAAAGTTAAAAAGGTTTGATTAATTAATGGTTAGTTGTGGCGCTCCATCACGTGATTAGTCCTTGGAACACTAAAGCTTAGTCAGCCAGTCAGTCAAATGTTGGCCAGCTTAATTAGTTTTTAATTAATTAATTAGACAAAGATGGCTCGGAACAGTAGAATGAACGCAGATTTTACCTCTACATCATATAGATAGAAAAGTTATTTTCGATAGATCCTCAGCTTAATTGATACACCTGCCAAATAGTCTGAAAAGAAATACAAATATTGAAGCAATCACAATATAAATTAACGAAAAGAAAGGCGCTACACAAAACACAATATATATATATAAAAGAACAATAACAAAAATAAAATAATACAATAACCGATACACAAAACACCAGTAAAAGCCGCAATTGAAGATATAGTAACTACAAGTATATGCTAATAATACTGAAAAGAAAGGAGGTCCAAGAATGACCATCAAGCCTATCTCGCAGAGAAGCGAGAGAACACTCAACTACCAACTAACCTTCTACTATAATACGTGATCTTCAAACTCTCTTATCTACGACCACGTTCTTGGTAATTTAATAGATATCAAATTATCATTTTGAAAATTAAATTTTTTGATACTACAATTTTAGTATTATAATATTTGGTACGGTATTTGAGATGTAATTTTAAAATATTTAGTACGGTATTCGATATTTAAAAAATTATGACACTAATACTATCATTTCTCTATTTATAGTGATTGTCATTAGCCTTAGGAGTCACATACTAATATTACATCGTGTGAAAAAAAGGATAAGAAAAATATGGAGAGGAAAATTTCTGGTCTTTTGTTTATCCTATTCATTGTGTTCACTTCACGTAAGTCCTTTTTACCCTTTCTTTTTATGATACTTAGAAAAATATTTTAGGAAAAATTCTCATATTTTAACTTTAAAAATGGTTCTTTACATTTTTTTACTTATATTTGAATTAATTAATGTTCTTATTAGTGTATTACGATATTTGTTATTGCTTTCCATAAAGGAGTATTTGATGATATATTTGTGGTACGAATCAAATCATAGCTCTCCTAGGCATTGGACAGGGGTTAGTTCTGTAAATGTGTAGAGTCAAGTGTAGTATGGCGTAGTTCTTCTCTTTACTTGGCCTCGGGTGTGTATTGATACTAAAGGTGTGTTTGGTATACGAAGAAAAAATTAACCTATGGAAAATGTATTTATGAAAAATATTAAGATTTTTTTTTTCGTATTTAGTACGTAAATAAAAAAATATTATCTTAAAAATATTTGTATATATACAATCTAGACAAATATTATGGAATATGGGGATTGGAGGTTAGGGGTAGACGTGGTAGGGATGGAGACCACGGGAATGAAAGTAAAAAAAAGTATGTTGGAAAGTGAGGATGACACAATAAATGTAAAATGTTACTTGTATGAAATTTATTTTTCCTATTTTTATTAAAAAAAATATTTTAATTTCCTCCATATTAATGACTCACAATTTACTGTAATAATATTCGCGTTGAAGATTTGGCGTCATTGCTAATAAGGTGCGGACCACTACGATGGTAGAAGCATGCCACAACTTTTAATGTCTAACGTACGTACACTTCTAATATACAGTAGTATACACAAATTACATTTTTAAAATTTTCGAGTTTAAGTCATATGCATTGATAGAATATATTTAATTTTATACCATCAGGCTAAGATAACATACGATAACATATAAGTACTTATTATTCTTTCTTTAGTTTCTTTCTTAAGTAGTTTATTAGCTTGAAAGCTTTCCTTGCTTTAAATACCAGAATATGCTGAAAAGTGATCGATCAACATGTGAGTCCATGTCTTCCGAACGATCATAATATGACCGCTCATCTAATAAAAAAACAATGAGTGGATCTCACCTCCCCTTCCTCATACCATAGCCGGAAGAAATAGCGTATCCACAGAAGAAAGAATATGGGCCCTTGCCCAACATTTAGTTTAGACACTGCTCATAACAAATCTAACATTTATATAATAACCTGTTAATTATAACTGATCAAATTTGAACATATAGCTACATCAAAACATTCAAATTTCTCAATCGTTATTACCCATGCTTCAATGATCAACCTCGCCTAACACATTTAGGTTTTGATCTTTGGTCATCCTGGTTCTCATCAATCCCTCGACACATATAACTTCTCATTTTCGATCATCCTGACACTATATTATTCTTATATATTTCCTTTCGGATACAGAAATAGCGATCCGAGGAGCGGAGGGAAGAGTGTGCATCTCGCAAAGCCACGGGTACAAGGGTCCATGCATTCGTGACCACAATTGCGCTCTCCTTTGCCGTAACGAACGTTTCTCCGGTGGGGACTGCATTGGCAACCTTGGCTTTAATAGAAAGTGCTATTGCACTAAGATTTGTTAATTAATTAATTAGTGTCATAAATATGACACTTAATTAATTAATTAGTTCATTAATCCTTCTCTCTAGTTTTGTTTTAGGGAATAAAACTATGTAGTAGTGTTTTTAATTAGAGGGCATTATTAGTATGTTTATGATGCTTGTAACGTAACGTTCTTCATTTAGTAATTCAAGTTTTCTTTCTTTATTTTTCCGTAGTTGGTATATTCTCTACTTCTTTTGCTACTGTTTTTCTGCTTTATCTTTAGCGTGATTTCTTTATTACTGTATTTTTTTTTATACTTAAGGTTGATATGTTTAACTTGAGCCAAAGAAATATCAAAAACAACATCTCTATGATCTTTACAAAATAAAAATAAGACTGTGTGCATAGTACCTTCCTCAAGTCCCACATAGCAACGAATACGATTCACTGCTAATCCGTCGAATACCTTGCAACATACTCCTATTTGTTTTTCCATCACAGAGAGTCAGCTACGAGCATATTAGCGACCAACACAAGTCTATGCTAATTTATTGCTATACTGATTTAGCGATATATATATGTTATTCGTCGCTAATTCCTATTTTTCCTACTATTAATTTTGATTAATTTATTTCACATGATTGGTTGTAACAAGTTAGCATTATCCTCATTTTGATTCGTCAATTTAAGTTATCTTTTGTCTTTTCTCTTGAGACTTTATTACCTTAATTCAAATTCATCGGTTCACTTTTATTTACTCATTATACTAAAAATAGATATTTAATTTTTATTTATTCAATTTATAAAACTAAGAGATCATAATTTGTTACTTAATTTTTAATTTACGCTTATTATTAGTTATAGTCATTTTTCAATATATTTCCCAAAACATTGAACTGATTATATTCAAGTTGTGATATGATAATATTGTCATTCCATTAATTATTAAAGTGTGTCAAATCAATACTGAACAAATAAAAATAGATGGAGGAAGTATATTCAACACCATAAGTCAAACATTTGCATTAAAGTTGTGCGGTATTTTTTTCCCTAATGCAACCAACTAAATATTTCATCCATCCCAAAATAAGTTTTTAATTTAGCAAAAATCATATCCATTAAGAAATTAATAAATATATGTAATTTATTAAATTACCTCTATTTAGTAAATATATTTTAAAAATTGAACACTATTAACAAGATAAAGTATAAGGATATACAATCAGACCTTTTTGTAATGACCCCTCGTTAGAACGACATATCACTATAATACACATTTTTGTTTGCTAAGGTAACACATATTTCACTACAAACACTATTATTGTCTTTAATTCCTAAAGTAACATTTATTTTAAGATAATTTTTTTTTTTGCTAAGATGACACTTATTTTGAGTCGAAAGAAGTATATATTATCTTATACGGAATCTTATGTTGGATTATTCATTTTAATACATCACTGGAATGATCTATAGAGGTCATTAGGTAGCTGGTAAGAGTTATGCAGGTATTAATAATGCTGAGATTAGTTATGAGAAAATCTATATATTATTTTATGCAAGTTTAATTATTCATGTATTTGTTATACATATACTTCATTCGTCTCAATTTGTTTGATTGACTTTTTCTTTTAGTCCGTTTAAAAAAGAATGATCCTTTTCTTTTTGAACAACTCTTTAATTCCAGCTTTCTATATGACATGTTTAAGACCACAAGATTAAATGACATTTTAGTATATTTGACATTTTTTTTTGGAAACCCACAACCTCTGCCGCAGCCTCTGCCCTTTGGGTGAGTACTTTGTGGTAACCTGCTCACTGTGCAATAGCTCGCAAATCACATAGGAAATGTAAACCGTACTAGGCATGCCCCATGCGACGAGCTCATGGCTGAGTAATAGACGAAGACTGAATTTGATCCCAGGTCTCCCACATGGAAGACTCACCTCCCAATCACTCAACCATGCCCTTGCAGGCTTTACGAATCTTCTTACAATTTTTAAACTCCGTGTCAAGTTAAAAAAGGTCAATCAATTTGAAACAGTGAAAGTATTAGTTATTACACCTTCAAGTCAAACACCATATTAATCTATAACAGAGTAGCTTACCTCTTAACCGATTACCACACATAATATGAGAATTTGATACCCGCATAACTCACCTTCAAACTAACTACTAAACGACCCGACAGTTATAGGTAACAGAATGATAGGCTAAGTTAAAAAGGCAGGTGATCCATGGCTTGATTGACGGTCAAAATTTGCCTGTAGGTATATATATATATACCCGCACGCCTGACAATATGGAACTTTTCACCTTTTTTTCCCATCAAATTGGGCGAAGACAAAGTAGCAATCCACAAGATTTGGAGGTATTCTATTTTTATTCATCAAATCTGTTAAAAGTCTTTTTTTCATACAAATTTCTGTTTGCTGCATTTTAGCTTTTTGATCATTCATCAAAGCAATTTTAGAGCTCATTTTTGGAATCTGGATTTTGAATATTGAATATTTGATTTGATTGACACCAATTTGATTTGATGGGTTACCAGAATTTTCAATTCTGATCCAATCTTATGAACAGAAGCTAGAGGTGACCCCTCTCTCTCTCTTCCTTAATTGCGCTTTGTTGATTTTGACTTTATGTGTATGGGTTACCAGAGGCGGGGGGATCCGAGATTTGAAATTTCTGTTTGGCTATAGAATTTGGAGTTAGAAACTTGAAAATTTGAATCTTCCAAGTTGTGATTTTTGGAATATGATGTTGTGTTTGGACATGTATTTTATTTGGAAAAGGGGAAAAAATTATAGTTTCGTGAATGAAAAGTGAAATTTCTCCCAAAAACTGGCTCATTGACCAGCGTTTGGTAACTTGCAAATATTTGAAGATCACATTTTGAAAATCTGATCAAATTACATGGCCAAACAGATATTTGAATTTTGAAGTTGTGATTTTTGGAACTTGAAGTTGTGTTTGGAGATTTATTTTACTTGGAAAAGATTTGAAGTTTCGTGAGTGAACAGTTTTTGCAAACTTGAAGATATTTGAAGATTAGATTTTCAAAATCTGATCAAATTTTATGGTCAAACAGATATTTGAAGATAAATTTTCAAAATCTGATCCAAAATCTATGGTCAAAACGCTAGTGAAGTATATGGTTCCATCGATATCTTGCTTGCAGCCAAACACAACTTATTTATGCTACTGTTTGTTTTCTTTCTTTCTAATATTGGCTTACAATGCCATTGCCAGAAGCCCGCATACGGATTCGGCCGAACTTAGTAGTTTTTGTTTTAAGTTGTGTATTTGTGTTAAAAAAAGTAGAGTTAGAACCCAGTTATTATTACTTGAAGTCTCATTCTAAAATCTAGAACTCATAAAGCTGAATTCCTAGCTCCGCCTCAGTATGTACATATTTAGGAAATGTTTGGTTCAAGGGATTATGAGGGTTATTCTGGTATACATTTATCTCGAGTTTGGTGGAGGTCTTAAGCTAAAACCAATATTATTTTGTACCAAATCTTGGTATAACTTATCCCATATAAGAAGTGGATTGATTATCCACAAAATAATCCTAGTTACAAAACCCAGGATTGTTCCTGGGATGCAATTTATCTGATCTGATTTTTAAGGAAAATGGTTAAAGGGGAACATGAAAGCATTGAGATTCATGTTACAGAAAATTCTCATACAAATGGCATCACTAGTCGGGAAGTAGAGGCGGATCCAGTATTAAATGGTTCTAGGATTAAGCTTTTTAGCACTGAACATGTTGTACTTTTGAAATTATAACTTCAGAATTTAAGTGTTTATTGAAATTTTAGTGCTATGGCACATATATATCTATGTTCTGTCTCGAAAATGTGATTAAGTTGAACCCGGTGAATATGATTGATGTGTGGTTGAATCCCTCTCGATTTAGAAGGCAAACCCACTGCGCTGAGCAAGTCCATCTCCTAGTAAATCTCAGAACTTTTGTTGCTTGTGAGAATATTTTTGATAGTCGTGGTGTCGGGTCAACTTGCACGCACCTCGACTAATTCTGCGAGGTACCGGCTACCTACGACCATCTTGGTAACTCTATCCACCAAGGCTTGTACAGATAAGAAAAAATCACCTGGTGTTTTTGTCTCCCTAGGATTTGAACTCGGAACCCGAGATTTCAGAGTTCTCAACCCACTTCATTGACCACTAGTCCACTCCCTTGTATGCTAACTTTAGTTTTATGGTTTTGATTTCTCCATGAGATTCAATTATCGCATTTTTGTGCATAGAAGTCAGGGCTATCTGTTTCACTAATTTTACTGTTGGATGAGCCAGTCCATTCGCTTGCACATTCCATAAGGAAGGCCGAGCTAGTTATGAAATATTTTTTCTCTTTCAAATCTGGAGAAATCCATTTGTCATTCTTTCTGAGTTGTATACTACTGAATTTTCCGAGAATAAACAAGTTTTCCAGTCTCTAAAAGGGAAATATGACTTTGTAATGCCAGTACAGGAACCATGACTCTCAATTTTAATTTTCAGCTTTAAACCATGACTCTCAATTTTAATTTTCAGCTTTAAATGTAGTGGTAAAGGGTGTTCAAAAGGCTTTAGACAAGTTTGAATCGTAGGTGTGGTGTTGCATTTTTTTGAATCTCCTTGTCAGGGTTTTTGGTTCCGGCACTGGGTTGGGCGGTTGGGCCATATAAAAAGTGATTGAGTCGTTCACACAGACCCAAGAATCATGTTTTTTCAATTATGTAAGATTCTCAAAATGATAATATTTTCTTTTGATAAGTATGCTTTATCTAGGAAAATGACTTATGGTTTGTTAATCTTAGTTGCTTTTGTATTTGTTGTTTGGTGTTGTATCTACCTTCATAAGGTAGGGGTAAGGCTGTGTGCACACCACATTCCCCAGATACCACTTGTGGGAATACACTGGGTATGTTGTTTTTGTGTCGTATCTGCATTTTATCTTCTTATAGAAAGTATGTAGCTAACCAAAGAGGAGGCAGTCATGGAAGTATTAGGCTGATGTAGCATTTGCACCAGCGCAGAGAAGAATATTTACAGTGGATATGAAACCTAAACTAGTTAAATGAATGAACCTGAAATTTTCTTTACCCCAGTGATATTCGTGTTTCTTTGTCTGTCATATTTACGGATGGTTATTTATTTCACCAGCCAAGATCATCCAGTCACGCTTTTGAATACTTCGCCAGTCTCTATGTTCATTTTCAGTATCTGCAGTACTAAACATAATATGTCGTTTGCAGTTTTATTATTTCCTTGGACATGTCGGAAGCTTCTTTGAAGATGGACCCCCCTACAGATGAAGGGAAAATCGAAACAGAAGCACTTGAGGACGTGAAGTTAGAGGAAGCGAAGGAAATTAAACCAGCAGAAATTGAGGAGGTGGAAGAGGACGATGCCCCCTTCCGCTGTGCTCTATTTGATGCAGAAATGGTTCAAAAGGTAGCGGATGAACTCCTCCCAGGATTAGCCTCTGCCTGTATTGACAATACGACTGGTGGTTTGTTGAAGAGCCCCGCTTCTGTGGCTGTTGATATTAGAAAAGAAATGGTGGATTATCTTGTCCAGAGAAGCGAGATGTTTGTTGCTGAATCTGTTGTCTTAGAAGGTGACTCGGTTACTGAAGTGTCGGACAATCCTCATGATATTATAATGGATTTTATTGATGATTTTGCACAGTCTAAGAGGAACTTTTTCAGCAAAGTATCAGCGTGGATGCTAAGTGAAAGGAGGGAGGAAAGGATAGATGATTTCGTACAAGAATTGGAAATGAATGGCTTTTGGTTGATGACAAGGAGGGTAGCAGTGGCACAAACATCGATTAGAAATATTGACTTCAAGAATATTTATCACTGCAATATGAAGTTTAAATCTGAAGAAGAGCTTTCGAAACATATCTCCTCGTGCAGTTTCAGGGAATTGCACTGTGAAAATGAGGGATGTAATGCTCGATTTAGTGCAGCTCAGCTGGAACTGCACGACTCAACATGTCCGTTTAAAATACTCCAATGCGAGCAGAAATGCCCAGAAACACTCATGAGGCGTGAAATGGACAGGCACTGTATAACTGTATGTCCAATGAAGCTTGCCAACTGCCCCTTCTATCCAGTAGGCTGTGTATCTACTATTCCTCAATGCAAAACAGACCAACATCGTCTCGAGAATCTTCAGTCGCACTTAATCCACATCTTAAAACTTATTCACAAGGAAGGATCTTTCGAGGCTTTGAAGAAAAGGGCTGAACAATTGTTGGAGGTTAGTTATTAAATGGTGCCCCTTTCTCTTTCTTTGGATATATTGAACTTACATTAGTGAGTGCTTTTGTTTGGAATGGTTATCTCTCGAAAACGCATAAAAATGTTGAGAAAGAAAAAACATAAAGACCAAAATGTGTACTTATATCTAACTAGTTCAGAGATTGGAGGGAGCAGTGTTTTTGTCCTGCCACTATTTTCCTTGCATTATCTTTCTTAACAATCATATTCTACTCTGTGACCCCGTTACCAACACGAGGAGATATATTAGGTGAAGAAAAATGGTAGCATTCAAAGCCAATCCACAGTCTAATCAAAGACAAAGCTGAATGTTTGAGCTATTTATTGAATTTAACCATGATACTCTTGACGTGTTGATATCTTCTTTTCTTCACAAACAGGCATCATCACCTGGACGGCTGGCAGCTGCTCGTGATGCAAGATCGTTAACAGTTGCAATCAAGAGTATTGATGCAAAGCTTGGACCCTTGGAAGTTGAGGAAAATACAGAGGACAATGCAGAGGGCGCTGAGTTGAAAGACGAAAAAAAGGATAGCACTGATCCATCTGCTAAGGAGGATTGTTCTACGGACTTGTCACATGGCGATGAACAATCTCCAGACGTACCGAAGAGTCAGCATGATTCCACAGCTTCACCGCACAAAATAGTCTCACCTGACAAATCAGAGAATGTTATGGAACCAACAGTTAAAACAGATTCGACAAATGAACACTGTGAGAAGGCAGACTCCAGAGATCTACTCCATAACAAAATAGTCTCACCTGCCAAATCAGAGAATGTTGTGGAACCAACAGTTAAAACAGATTCGACAAATGAACACTGTGAGAAGGCAGACTCCAGAGATCTACTCCATAACAAAATAGTCTCACCTGCCAAATCAGAGAATGTTGTGGAACCAACAGTTAAAACGGATTCAACAAATGAACACTGTGAGAAGGCAGACTCTAGAGATCTACTCCATAACAAAAATGACGGTTTGAAATCACCTGACAAAAGTGAAGAGTCTCTGAGCACATCCAAAAAACATCAGGATCTCACAACTTCAGCACACAAACCGGAATCACCCAAAAGTGAAGATCCTCCAAAGTCACCCGAGAAGCATCACGATTCAACAACTTCTGAAGACAAAAAGGAGTGACCTGCCAAAACCAAGAACTTTCGCGGAACAAATGAATCTCAGGCAGTGATCAACAAATCAGCACCTAACTAATGAAGATTTAACAGAAAGTGAATGCATGTGTAGCCACCAAATGTGAAGTAGGTTGCAAAATTTTGGAGGTTAAGTGTAAGAGAACACATATGGTCATTTTGTATATCGAAGACCGAGTACCTTTCCAAAATAGAAGAGTAACAATTCTCCAAATCTCAGGCTGGAAGATGGAAGACAAAAAGTAAGTACATTGTTTCAAGATTGTCTCTTTATTCATATCTGAGATGGAGCAAGGCCATTAGCATAGGAGATGGACAAGAACTTTTTTGCATGAAGTAGATAAAGCTGCATACATGTTTTGATCTTCTTCAAAATGGCAAAGTTTTGCTTTAAATTCTTTTTTCACCTTCATACATCGATGTTGCGATATTTTTTTTCATATTTTTAGCCTTTTTAAGTGTTATTTAATTGACAGATGTAAACATTTTTTCCAGTATAATTGATTTTTAGCAAGTTTTCTCTTGCTTATTCAGTTTGGCTTTGCTTGTAATTTCTTGTACCTCCATTACGTCTTTTTCTAGTTTGTATATGTCTTGAGCGGAGGGTCTATCGGAAACAGCCTTTCTACTTCACCCTTGAGGTAGAGGTAAGGTTTGCGTACACTCTACCCTCCCCAGACCCTACTTTATAGGAATGCACTGGGTATGCTGCTGTTGTTGTTGTTGATTTGCTTGTAATTTCATTTTTCTACTTTGTACTAAACATATTTACTTTCACTTCCATCACATGTATCTCCCTTTTTCACTTTAGTGAATTTTGTAACACTGCTAGTATGCTATTTTCTGCTGAGGGTCTATCGGAAGCAGCCTCTCTACCTTTTCAAAGTAGGGTAAGGTTCGTGTACACTCTATCCTCTCCAGACTCCACTTGTGGAAATACACTACACTGGGTTTGTTGTTGTTGCTGCAAGTCTGCTATTGCCAATTGTTACATTTTAATTCACATTCTTCTGAAAGTGATTAATCCCTTGATAGCTATATTACTCGGATACTCAAAAGATGTTGCCGAGCCCGTTCAAAATCCTCAAAAAATTCTCTATTGTGGAATTTGATAAACTCGTCAGCATTTTGAAGAGTTCGAGCAACATGACTCATCACCAGGCCATGTGTTCAATCTCAGCCACCGTCTCAAAATACTTGTTCTTACTAAAAATATCTATCTCAAAATATTTGTTATTTAAAAGTATAAGACAAAATTAATTTAAAAAACCCATTTTATCCTTAGTAGTATTTATTCTTGAAAACTACAAACATTTCAATTATGACACATAAATAGAGTAAATATTCGATGAATAGAGATGATATCTTAAAACATAAATAAGGATCAAATAGTCAAATACTCCTCCTAATTACTACTCACTATGTTTCATATTACTTGGTCCATGTCGATTTGGCGCCACTCCTTAAGAAAGTTTTAATTTGAGGTGTATTTTACTCCCTATGTTCTATATTAGTTGTCCACCTTATTATAAATAGTTGTCCCAAATTACTTGTCCATTTACCAAATCAACACAAATTAACTAAACTTTTTCCATTTTACCGTTATAATTAATATTTTTAAAAGACTAAACAAGTTTATAAGTTTCAAAAAAATAATAATTCATTGGAGTGGATAAAAGGCAAAATAGTAAAATTACACGTCTTATTTCTGATTTCTTAAGAGGTGTGTAAAGGAGAAAGTGGGATGGAAAGAGTACTAAATTACCTTTATTAATGATGCTTTGAAACTCTAAATTTGATTACAACTAACATTTTTGTTTTTAATTTGTTAAAATAAACAAGTAAAACAAAACATCTAATTTTTAATACAGAAACCAAGTAAATGAAACAAAAAGAATATTTTCTTAAAGGACGTGTACTGAAAAACACGATAAATATTTTAAGACGGAGGAAGTAGTTTCTAAAGTAGCTTCTATAGTAGATGTAGCATGCAAAAAATAAACAGGAATTGAATTTGCAGTCAGATTTAAATGAAGGTTTAGGTTGAGGTGGTGATAATAAATAGAATTTATATTCTATGCATGAATTTTTTTTTAATGTGGAATTTCTGTTTTAATTACGAAAGATTGTGGTGAGATAAATAGAATGATCACTTTATTTTTAATTAAAAGTTTTGAGTTCGATCCTGAAATGAAAAAAGAAAAATTTCGTAAATAGCATTATTTAATTTGTACCCAGATTTACAAAAGCTAACGAGATTTTATATAATTACAAAACATAGTAGCATTTTGGTTTCAAAACGTAGCGAAATATATTGTATTCACACGTATAATAATAGAGAAATACATTGTATTCGCGTGCATAATAAGTGAATCGATACGTATACAATATCTCTGTAGCGAAATACACTATATTTGCGCGTATAATTATAGTAAAATATACCATATCCACGCTCATAATAAATATACCCATGTGTATTCAATATTTCTACATAACTATATCTATGCGGATATAAAGTGTATCCACGCGTATCTGCTATTAAATTCCAAACTATTACCATATTATGTATTTTTTATTTTAAAAAAAAATTACTATAAAAGCTAATTAGAAGGTTAAATTAGCTAAGCCACATAGTTTTCTAAAGAAATTATAGTTTTCTCTTAACGGGCCTTACATATTATGAATTCAAATTAATTAAATGAGAAAATTACATAACACACCAATATTAGAGGTCTAATTACGCTCCATGCCTATAGTTTAAATCAATTACGCTCCTTGCCAATTAGTCAAAACTATTGGTATACAACCTCTCCTTCTCTCATCTATCTCTCTAGCCACTCTCCTCTCTCTCCCAATCTCGCTGTCCACTCTCCTCCCTCTCTCCCCAATCTCGCTCCCCTCTCTCCCCTCTCCCTCCCTCTTGCTGCCTCTCTTCCTCCCTCCATCTCTCCAGCAACAGACGACGGGGTTGAGAAGGTCGCCGGAAATTTGGTAGCGTTTGGTCGCATTGCGGTAGCTTCCATGTCGGCCAAAATGGCAACTGAAGCTCCACTGAAAGTGGAAGAGGGTCTGTTTGCCGCACAACAACCACATATTTTTAATTCTTTCTCATCCAATGGGCAAAAGAGCTGCCTTATACTTCTTTTTCTCTTTTGAATACAAATTGTATTTGTATAGGATCATCCGCAGATTTGTATTTGTATTCGTTGATACAATTGAATACAAATTGTATTTCGCTTACGAATTGTATTTGTATTCGATTGTATTTGTATAGGATCATCCGCAGATTTGTATTTGTATTCTTTGATACAATTGAATACAAATTGTATTTCGCTTACGAATTGTATTTGTATTCGATTGTATTTGTATAGGATCATCCGCAGATTTGTATTTGTATTCTTTGATACAATTGAATACAAATTGTATTTCGCTTACGAATTGTATTTATATTCATTGATCTTACGAATTGTATTTGTATTCGTTGATACAATTGAATACAAATTGTATTTCGTTGATATAAATTGTATTTGTATTCGTTGATATAATTGAATACTAATTGTATTTCGTTGATACGAATTGTATTTGTATTCGTTGATACAATTGTATTCGAAAGAAGAAAAAGAGAGAGAAAGGGGTGAAAATACAAAATACAAAGAGGGGAGAGACAAAGAGAGAGATAACAATGCAAAATACAAAGAGGAAAAGAAAAAGTGAAAGAGAAAGGAGAGAGACAGAGAACGAGAGGGAGAGAAAAGAGAAAGAGGGAGAGACAAGCGAGAAGAGAGAAAGAAAAGGAGAGAGGGAGAGGCGGGTGAGAAAGAGAGAAGGAGAGGCGCTTCTCCTTTTTTTTAGTTGGCATTTAAATAGTTGGTATGGATTGTAATTAACAAAGTGTTGATATAAAAGCCCAATTAATTTCAATTGGGCTGGTATTTTTGAAATTTGCTCTAATTAAATCCAAAGAAATGGATACCGAACATCGAGTAATAAATCAGAAAAAGAGAAACTTCCACCTAACTAATTTAAAGGACCTATTTTTTGAAGGCAGGCTCCAAAACTGACCTATTTCATTTGTGATAATTACTTATTTTTTTCATTTTAATTTGTTTGGCCTATTTTAATTTGAAATGGAGTTTAAAAAAATAAAGAAGACTTTTGAATTTTGTGATTTTATATTAAAGATATGTCAAATATATCAAAATGCTCTTTAATTTTGTAATGTTAAACCTGTAATGTGAAGAGTTGAAATTAAAAAGAGGGAAAATCATTTTTTTTAGAAAGAACTAAAAAAAAAAAAAAAAGCAAATCAAACGAAATGAAACAGTTTAAAGTATTTAAGTCCAATGGGATGACTAGCACATCTACTTGAATAGTTTTAGTTGAGTCCATATTTTCCATTAATGGCCATTAATAAGCTAGCTAACCCCTTTTTGGCAAATTTGATATTTGTCTTATTTATTTTTGCATGCTACATGTTCCATGTAAAATGTTCAAACATAAATAAATAATAAGGAAAATGACTTTTATCACTTACAAGAAAGAAAAAAAAAATCATTTTCCCTTACAAATACTCTTTAACTCTTTTCATATTATTTTCTTTTTTGATTTTCACTCCATACTAACTTAAATTCACGCTAAAAAGTTTCACTTTAAAAAATTAAACTGCTTTCTATGAAAGGTGACTAAACGACAATTAAAATGGATCGAAGGTACTCATTGTAGTTGTGTTGATGATACCAACTTCACCGCTAAGGAGTATGATGACACATCTATCCAGTCTTAACTAAAAGCTTCAGATTCGAACTGTGAAATGAAAAAAACTTCATACAGTGAGCACTTGCTCTTTCAATAAAGTCTTACATAGCACAAATCTGAATTAATCTAATTTGTAAGGTTCCATACACGAGCAAGGACGGACACAAGGGCGTAAGAGGTACATTTGAACTCCCCTTCCGAAAAAGTACTTTATAAATATACAATGTCAAGATTAATTTTAATGTTTATATATAGCCAATCTCAATTGCTTAGGACTAATACATTATTAATATCTACATAATTCTAGCTAGCTACTAAACGCCCCCCCAAGTGATAGTACTACTTATATTATACTCTCTATGTTTCAGTTTAGGCGACACGTTTTTTTCTTAGTCTGTTTAAAAAAGGTCATCTTTTAATAATTAAAAATAACTTAATTTTAAAAAATTTCATTTCTCCCTTAATGAAATAATTTATAACCACATAAATGTCTAAAATTTATTTTAAACCATATAAATTTTAAGAGTGAAGTATCAAAAACACACCTAAACTATCCTTTTTTTTTTTAGTTCCATACCTAAACTATTGAAAGTGTGAGTTTCATACCTAAACTATCACTCATTAGTTTGAGAAACACACCTCAACACTGACTGGATCAAGGTTTGTATACAAATACATTTAGGCGCGTCTCACCATTAAATATTCTGTTGATGTGGCATATTTTTTTTTTTAGCTGATACATCTTTTTTCTTTCTTTTTTAATTTTCAGTTGATTTTACTCTAAACTCTCCCCTTTTTCTTCATCATTTCTCAACATGGTGAATATTTAATTTTTAATCGAATACTAATACTTAATTTAGTTTTTGTCAAGGTTGAATTTATTTTTTACTCGAAGTGTCATGTGGCAGGATTTTTTAAATAAAAGAGAGAGTGTAGTACACACATTATCACATTATAGTTGAGGTGTGTTTGTCAAATTAATGAGTGATAGTTTAGGTATGAAACTCAAAAAAAAGAAATAATTTAGATATATTTTTGATACTTCACTCAAATTTTAAAAGTGTTTTTTTATATTTAATAAAATAGTATCATGTAAATTGAGACGGAAGGGCAATATGTGAGTATAAATAGTTTAGCTATTGTTCCTTCCCCTTTTAACTTATTCTCTTCTAGGTGGTTCCCTTCTTTGCCCAGCAGACATTTTGGTAAGTTTCCTTTTTCAACTTGTTTGTTTATTCATGGTGCTTTTGTGGATGGTATTATGGAACTAATTAAAGTCATTATCAAATTGGTTAGATTAATTTGAAGTTTGAAGTTTTATTTGAATATATATAATTTGAATTTCTTAGCTTGTGTTTGAACGTGTAATATGAAGTTATGATTTCAAATTAACGTTTAAATATGAGATTTGCGATCATAATTTGAAATTCTCTAAAAAAAATATGATTTAGAATTTCAAATTATGATTTCCATTTTTTTAAATGTAAAACTTAATTTATAAGTTTATATTTATTTTTTTAAAGATTCATCATTTTAAATTTTTGCAAACTAAAAAGACTCATATTTCGCGTGAAGAGATTGTTCGTATCATAAGAAATAATTATATTAAAAAATAACTAATTATTATTATTATTGACTAGTGAATCTATATAAAATCATGTGTATTTAAAATTTTCTAATTACAAATAATTATTTATAAAAAAAATATGAAAATAGTTGATTTATCAGTGCGACGCCTTAGGTATTCAAGTGAATTAGGTAAAATCAGTTCAAATTGGATAATTGATAGGACAATTGTGGGAAATTGCCAATTAAAGAGTAAATTTGAAAAGTTTCATAATGACGAAGGTAATTTTTGCCAGACAGTATAATAAAGAACAAGTATAAACAATTCAATAAAATACAAAGATAAATTTAACTATTTTTTTCTTATTTTTATATTTTGAATTTTTTTAATGAAAATTTTAACTCTGTCACTTACGGACAGCCAAAAATAAAGTCTTTTCCCAGATAGAGTTGTCATTGTCAACATTTGGCACGTTGAAAATGAATTGGAATTGTCCACTTTTCTACAAAATTTAATTATTTGTTGGCATATAGTGGCTAATAGGTGTTCAATTTCATCACTCATTCAATAGCATCATTGAATTCCATTCGAACCGTGCAAGAAGAATAATTTGTCAATCACTTGCTTTATATAGTGGCAAAGTGTTTTTCTTTTTATTGGATTTCGACTAATTCAAATTTGTCATTCATTTTAAGAGAAGGTATTTCATAACAATTTTTTTTTTTTTCATTTCAAGCGAATGGCGGCGTCTCTGTCTATCGTTCCTTCCCTTTATTTCTCTTCTCAACCCTACAAACGTTTTGGTAAGTTTCTTTTTACTAGTTGTTTACTTATTCATGGTGTTTTGGTACATGATTTTGTCTTTTGGTGGATGGTATTATGGAACTAATTAAAGTCATTATGAAGGTATTATAGGATAATTAACATTCCTTTTATTTTTAGTGAAAGGTCTCTGGTTTGAATTTTTTTAATCTGATGTTTGATACTCGTATTGAAGCTCGATTAATTTAAATTTGCACATTGTAAGACCTATTTCTGGATGTGATATTTCTAATAGGATTTTTTTCGCATTCAAGACTCGAACTCGAGAATTCTAATTAAGAATGGCGGGATATCAATTAAGTGGTGTTTTTACCTTTTCATTTGGCATAATATATAGACATGTTATTTAACTTGGCTTCAGCTGACACCTATGCCCTTCAACTTTGGGTTGCACAAGTAGGCACTTTAACTTATATAAAGTTGAATAAGTAGACACATGCGTTTTACATGGAAATTCACGTGAGATACACTCGAACTGATTTGCATTACACCATGTAGAACGTGTAATTACTTGTTCAATTTTATACAAGTTTAAGTGTCTACTTGTGCACACCCAGAGTTGGAGGACATAGATGTCAACTGAGGCCAAGTTAAAGAGCACGTTTATGTATTATGCTTTTTCATTTTGTTTCAAAATAAGTGGTGTTTCACATAACCAAAAAATCATTAATGATGTTATTCCATGTTTACCTTATATAAATAAAGGGAAATTTTATATAACCAAGAAATTATTAAAGAGTTTCATCTTTGTCAAGTATTTACTAAGGGTATATTAGTAAAAAATACATATTACTTTCTAGGAATTAGTAATTCTTACGAGGAGTGTGTCCAAACTAAAAATACCATTTATTTTGAAATGCTGGAAATAATAAACCTTTTAGTAAAGTGTACTTAATGGATTCACCCGACGCAAATTCAAATTATCAAATACTCCCTCCTTCCTAAATAAATGATCTTTTTAGCTTGAGCACATCTTTTAAAAAACTACTCATTCCTAGAAAACAAAGAGTGTTTTTACTAACTTACCCTTAATAAATATCTTTAAAAAGATGTTACTCTTTAGTAGTTTCTCAATTATGTAAAATTCTCTTTATTTAAAGAAGGGTAAAATTGAAAGATCTACCAATCTGGATTGGGAATGGTGGAACGAGGATTTTCAGTCCTTGGCAAGTCCATCGGTTCATATAGTTATCCATGTACCAGTAGAAGATTTGGCAGCTACCCCGACTCTTGCTTCTTCAAATTATCATTAATGTCTTCTTGATTATCTAAAAGATCACTTATTTAGAAATGGAGGGAGTAATATTTTGCATCACTAGTGGCTAAGAAAAAAGAGGAGAGAATCGTTTACACCTCCTAATTTGAGTTAAATATTCTTAAACCACTAAATATACCAATTAACAGAATATTCACATTGAAATTTATTCATCTTGTTAGCAAAAAGATGTCCATCATTTGAAGATGTCTTGAGATTACCAAGTAGAAAGAATAACAATAATTCATCAAAGAATGAAGAATCCCATAGACAAATGAATGTTTTGAATTGGCATAATACACAAATATGCCTTTTAACTTGGTCTCGATTGGCATCTACGCCCTCCAACTTTAGGTGTGCACAAGTAGGCACTTAAATTTGTATAAAGTTGAACAAGTAGACACAGAAGTCCTACGTGACATCTATGTGGCAATTTGCGTGAAATTGCCATGTAGACCACGTAGGATGCGTGTGTCTACTTGTTCAATTTTATACAAGTTTAAGTGTTTACTTGGGCAAACTCAAAATTGAAGGGCATAGACGTTAAGGCAAATTAAAG
This sequence comes from Jaltomata sinuosa, assembly GCA_003996215.1. NCBI lineage: Eukaryota > Viridiplantae > Streptophyta > Magnoliopsida > Solanales > Solanaceae > Jaltomata > Jaltomata sinuosa. Next base: position 741,178 of record QJPP01000341.1, on the reverse strand, counting down.
GGCATGCTTAATACTATGTATTATGCCTTTTGAATTTCTTATGTCAACCTCATAACTCACAAGATGTTTACAAGTTTGAACTTTCATATATACAGAGATAAAGGCTGCTGGAAATACATATGGAACTTTCTTCCGGGCTACAACATTTGGAGAATCTCATGGTGCTGGCATTGGCTGTGTTATTGATGGATGCCCGCCTCGATTGCCATTATCAGAAGCTGATATTCAACTAGAGCTAAACCGGAGGTTTTAAACTACTACTTTCTTATACTTTTCGTAAATAAATATAGAGAATTCCTCTTTATAAGCAACAAGAACAACAACATACCTAGTGTAATCCCACAAGGCGGGGTTCTGAGGAAGGTAGAGTGTACGCTGACCTTACCCTTACCTTGAGAGGTAGAGAAACTGTTTCCGAAAGACCCCTGGCTCAGGTAACACATAGTTCCTCTTCATAAGCAGACTGTCCTAATTTAGTTGATCTTGGTAAGTCCACTTACTTCAATGTTGTCTTCAATTTTTTGAGGAAGTCCAAAATCAAAAAGAAAATTCAAAGATCAATTGTGTTTAACAAAGGCAGAGAGAGCAGATTTACGCGAATTCAGCAAAGTTATACAACAAAGTTTTCGTCTTTATAGATCAAACTGCGGCATCCCAATGGCATCAAGTACTCCCCAACAACAACAACATACATGTAATCCCCAAGTGGGGTCTGGGGAGAGTAGTGTGTACGCCGACCTCCGATATAGGCCTCAAGTACTCCCCATACTCGATAAAAGCTTCACAAGTTTTCCCCATATCAAAAACGGGGTAATCAACTCACGAAACCTCAGCTCAACTCAGCTGAAATCAACTCAATCATCCTCTGGTCGCACAGATTGCTCGAAATCTGAATCCATTATCACCCCATCCATAACATGTATAACAATCTTCCCTCTTCTAAGATCCACCATTTCCGAAACAATTCCATTGACTATCAAAGACCCATCCGAATCTTTAGATATATACATGGTGTACCCCGAAATGGAATCATAATCAGTCTCCTTTCCATATTGTACATCATCCGCGTAAATCCTTCTTGTACAGCTGAATTCAGCAAAGTTATACAACAAAGTTTTCATCTTTATAGATCCACCTGCGTCATCCCAAATTCCCAATGGCATCAAGAACTCCCTGTACTCGATAAAAGCATCACAAGTTTTCTCCATGTCAAAACGGGGTAATCAACAATCAATCAATTCACGAAACCTCAGCTCAACTCAACTCAATCATCATCAGGTCGCACAGATTGCTCGAACTCTGAATCCATTATCACCCCATCCATAACATGTATAACAATCTTCCCTCTTCTAAGATCCACCATCTCCGAAACAATTCCATTAACTATCAAAGACCCATCCGAATCTTTAGATATATACACGGTGTACCCCGAAATGGAATCCTAATCAATCTCATTCCCAACTTGTACATCATCCACGTAAATCCTTCTTGGCACAACTGAATTCAGCAAAGTTATACACCAAAGTTTTCATCTTTATAGGCATCAAGTACTCCCAGTACTCAATAAAAGCTTCACAAGTTTTCTCCATGTCAAAACGGGGTAATCAACAATCAATCAATTCACGAAACCTTAGCTCAACTCAATCATCGTCAGGTCGCACAGAGTGCTCGAATTCTGAATCCATTACCACCCCATCCATAACATGTATAACAATCTTCCCTCTTCTCAGATCCACCATTTCTGAAGCAATTCTATTAACTATCAAACACCCATCCGAATCTTTAGATATATACACGGTGTACCCCGAAATGGAATCATAATCAATCTCCTTCCCAACTTGTACATCATCCACGTAAATCCTTCTTGGCACAACTGAATTCAGCAAAGTTATACACCAAAGTTTTCATCTTTATAGGCATCAAGTACTCCCAGTACTCAATAAAAGCTTCACAAGTTTTCTCCATGTCAAAACGGGGTAATCAACAATCAATCAATTCACGAAACCTTAGCTCAACTCAATCATCGTCAGGTCGCACAGATTGCTCGAATTCTGAATCCATTACCACCCCATCCATAACATGTATAACAATCTTCCCTCTTCTCAGATCCACCATTTCCGAAGCAATTCTATTAACTATCAAACACCCATCCGAATCTTTAGATATATACACGGTGTACCCCGAAATGGAATCATAATCAATCTCCTTCCCAACTTGTACATCATCCACGTAAATCCTTCTTGGCACAACTGAATTCAGCAAAGTTATACACCAAAGTTTTCATCTTTATAGGCATCAAGTACTCCCAGTACTCGATAAAAGCTTCACAAGTTTTCTCCATGTCAAAACGGGGTAATCAACAATCAATCAATTCACGAAACCTTAGCTCAACTCAATCATCGTCAGGTCGCACAGATTGCTCGAATTCTGAATCCATTACCACCCCATCCATAACATGTATAACAATCTTCCCTCTTCTCAGATCCACCATTTCCGAAGCAATTCTATTAACTATCAAACACCCATCCGAATCTTTAGATATATACACGGTGTACCCCGAAATGGAATCATAATCAATCTCCTTCCCAACTTCTACATCATCCGCGTAAATCCTTCTTGGTACAGCTGAAAATCCCAGTACACGCGTTAGTATTGCATACGTATCATTCTCATTCCCATTCTCCCCCAATCCCAGATCACGCTTAAACGCTTTTTCAGATGGCAAAAACAAAGTGAACCCCAAATCTTGAGGTAGCATTCCGATCACTATTTCCCCAAACTTCCCTACACCTCCTCCGCCATCTGTTGGACTTATCTTTCGTTTCGAGCCAATTGCATTACCATTTCCTTGTGGTATTTCGTTAAGTTTTAGTATTGAAAAACAGAGCACGATTGTACAAGCTATGGAGACTACAATGCATAGGAATTTAATCGGATCCTTCATGAAACGGCCCCGTTTTTTCATTTTCCGGTTAACTGAAGAGGAAGTTCTTTGAAGCATTTTATCAAACAGGTGATGTGCAATTTGATGTAGTGCCCATCCGGTACAAGAAAAATAAATCAAAAAGGAGATTTATCAATTACCTGAAAAAGGGTAAGCTTGAATCAGTAGCAGATCCGGAATTACTACTTTAATTTTGTTGTTAATAGTCTTGAAAATGTCAAAACCATAGAGGAAAAAAGAGGATGATTTGTGAGCTTAAGGTAAAGTGTTGTTCAAATGAAGGTATCTATAGTCAAATAGTAGAGAAAATGACAAAATTGTCCTTTACGTTTCGTAGTATGCACTTAACAGTTGTGATCTTTTTAAATTTGTCACAAATTAACAAAAATGATCCTCTTATGTATTGAGTCATATATCACAAGGATTAAAATTATAATTTATCAATAATTAAGGGACACAAAAATGTTATTTTCCTTTACTAATATCAACAAAATAGGAATATAAGTAAAGATAAAAGTTAATATGTATCTTATACGTTGATTATTAGCCTGTTTGATCAAGTTTTTTGGTTGGTCAAAAGTGTGTATTTTTTCCTTTCAAAAATTGCTTATTTTTAGAAAGTAAAGTATTTGATCAAATTTTTGAGAGAAAATTAATGTTTCTGGTAAGTAGCGAAACTAAAAGAAATAATTTTTTTTTTTCGAAAAACACTTTAGAGAAAAAAAAAATACACTTAGAAACACTTGTTAAAAGTTTGATCAAATGCTAATTGCTATTCAAAAGTGCACTTTAAATTTATCTATCCAATGCAAACCGCTTCTCACCAAAAATATAATTTTGAAAAACACTTTTTAAAATAGATTTATTTTAGAAGTTTGATCAAACAGTCGATGGTGTATTGAAAATCTCTTATCTCCCAAGGTAGAGGTAAGACTTGCATACACAATGTCCTTTTCAGACTTCACTTATGAATTACATTTGGATGTTATTGTTGTTGCTGGCCAAACAAACTAATATTTGTTAAAGGTCCACTTGAAAACTAACTAATGGATGTATACAATTGGTGCACATAGGAGGCCAGGTCAAAACAAAGGCACCACTCCAAGAGAAGAAGCAGATGCATGCCAAATATCTTCTGGAATTGCTCATGGTTACATATATACTTGCTCATATTCATCTCGTTATATTTTGAAAAATATTTTCTCGAAAAATGTTTTCAATGTTTGGTTGGAGAGTGAAAAGTACTTTCCGAAAAAAGCATTTACTAAAGATTTATATTAATATCAGCAATCGGGATAGTGTTTTCGATGAAAGCTTCTAGTGTATTTGAAATTAATAATAATGTCTAAGTGTTGGTTAAAGTAATGATATGAAGTTAAGAGTTGAGATAATTACGAAGGAAATTGATTTCCAACCAAAAGTAAGAGAAGTCATTTTCCTCCTTTTGGAAAAAATGCTTTTGAGGAAAATATTTCTGGCAACCAAACACTAGAAATTACTTATTTTTTAGAGAAGGTTTTTTGTAGATTCGCACACTATAAGCTTTGATATTACTAATGCTTGATTTATTTTTTTTGTATTAAATGCAGGGCTGACTACAGGATCACCTATTAAAGTAGAGGTGTCCAACACAAATACAAGAGGGCATGTAAGTAAACTGATTAATCTACATTTTTGTTATACTGATATATATTGGTTTGAGCCGAGGGTCTATCAGAAACAGTCTCACTATCTTCTCAAGGTAACGGTAAGGCTGCGTACACATCACCATGTTGTTGTTGTTGTTGATATATATTGCCTATTGGTTAGAAAGAGAAAACTGAAACATCAGTTTTACTAATTACCATATGTGATAGTCACAAATTGGCTATAGTTAGACGCAGAGGCGGAGCCAGGTGGGACCAAGGAGGTTCATTCGAAAAATTACACTGTATATTCAAGATTAAATTTTTTGTTTATGTACATATAGTAGATCTTGACTTCATTTAACTTCTTCGTGTATTTACTTTTTCATATTTTGAAACTTTTAGTGAAAATCCTGGCTTCGCCACTGGTCAGACTTGTTGGTTTGAAATGCCTAATGCAAACCTCCAAAGTCAAATTCTTTTGCATCGGATGATTGGTTGCTGTCACTTGATCAGTTAATTATCGATCAGTACCGTCAGACCTCTCTATAACAATCATCTTTTCTAACAACATTTCATTAAAACGGTTAAGTTCTTCTTGGAACCGATTTTTCATGTTATATTATGTGTTCATTATAACAACATTTCGCTAAAAAATATCCGACAAATGATGTTGTTACAGAGAAGTTTCACTCTTTGATCAATCTTTACAATCACAGTGATTTATATTTACTCTTTCTTGGGTTTCGCAGGACTATAGTGAAATGTCAAAAGTTTATAGACCTTCACATGCTGATGCAACATATGACTTCAAATATGGCTTGAGATCAATAGAGGTGATAAACACAAATTATTTACAAATGTTTGAACGGTCTTTCGGAAACAGCCTCTCTACCTCCTCGAGGTAGGGGTAAGGTTTGCGTACACTCTACCCTCTCCAGATATGTCGTTGTTGTGGGATTGTCTCATGTTGTTAATGGGAAAAACAGGGTGGAGGCAGATCTTCTGCAAGAGAAACAATTGGGAGAGTTGCTGCTGGAGCAATTGCTAAGAAAATTCTGAAGCAATTTTCTGGAACTGAGGTAATATGGTACTCCCTCAGTTTCAATTTGTTCGTCTTACTTTCCTTTTTAGTAAGTTTAAAAAAGAATATCTCTTTCCTTTTCTGGCAACTCTTTTTAGCTTTTCATATGACATGTTTAGAGTGAATGGTCAAAAACACACCTGACGTATTCTGTTTTTTCGAGTTTCATACCTGAATTATCATCAACTATTTATCAAAATACACCTCAACTATCAATTGTTTCCTTTTCCTTCCTGAATGATGGTGATATTTCAGGTAGGAAAAGGGAACAATTAATAGTTGAGGTGTGTTTTGATAAATAGTTAGTACTAGTTCAGGTAGGAAACTTGCACACTTGATAGTTCAAATATGAATATGAAAAAACCGTGATACGTTAGGTGTGTTTTTGACCATTAACTCGCATGTTTAAGACCACAAAATTAAAGGGCATTTTGGTACATTCTATATATTTTAGTTTAAGACCACAAGATTCAAAAGTTTACTGTACTTTCTTAAACTCCGTATCAAGTCAAAACCAGACAAACAAATTGAAACGGAGTGAGTATGATATTGCTGGATTATTGATTCATTAATGATGTATGAACACATATTTACAACACATCATGTTTTTTGAATTGTAGGTTCTTGCTTATACTTCTCGAGTTCACAAAGTAGTGCTTCCTGAAGATTTGGTTGATTATGATACACTAACACTTGATCAGGTTCACAACCTTCTACACATTTTATTTTGAGTGAATGGTCAAAACCATATCTGAACTATCGTTTTTTCGCGAGTTTCATACCCGAACTATAAGTTGTTCCCTTTTCCTACCTGAACTATCACCAACGTGCAGGTAGGAAAAAGGAACAACTTATAGTTGAGGTGTGTTTTAATACATAGATAGTGATAGCTTAGTTAGGAAAAGGGAACAACTGATAATTGGGGCGTGAAACTCGCGAAAATGTTATAGTTCAGGCGTGTTTTTGACCATTATCTCTTTTATTTTCTTTGGCTTATTATTAGCAACTCTTAATAATCTACTAGTTGGAGCATCTCTTATATTGCCAAGTTAACGATCCACTTAAAAAATTCAGAAACAAATTGAAAGTACAAGAGGGAGGTGAATTGAATTGTGTTTTTGGGCTAAAATCCTAAAACCTATAAGCTTCAAATCCTGGTTCCGCTTTTCTACTTTTGTTCTAATCATTGGTTACACCTTGATGCTTTTTGTTGATCAAGTTAGTTTCCCCTGTGTAAAATACTGTCAGGTAGAGAGTAATATTGTGCGATGCCCGAATCCAGAGTATGCAGAAAAAATGATTGCTGCCATTGATGCTGTCCGAGAGAGTGGAGATTCCGCGGGAGGTATTGTTACTTGCATTGTCAGAAATGTTCCTCGTGTAAGTGAACAATAACTCTAAATAACGAAAAACAGAGAAGTACGTAGAGTGTGTTTGGTATGATTGAAGTCATTTTCTGTGGAACATATTTTCCGATGTTTTGTTGGTGAATGGAAACTATTTTTCATAAAGATTCATAAGAAGGTTAACAAGTCGGAGGATGTACTAATGACATTTTCCTCCTTTGATGGAAAATGTATTCCGCGGAAAATGACTTATGTCATACCAAACACCAGGAAATGACGTTTTCATGGAAAACGTTGCTCTAGAAAATGACTTCCTTCGTACCAAGCACGGATTTTTAACGTGCTTTCGTGTAAGTTACTTCAGTTCTGCTAATTTTTTTGTTTGTTTAGGGTCTTGGTTCACCAGTTTTTGATAAACTTGAAGCTGAGCTAGCTAAAGCTGTTCTGTCTGTACCAGCAAGTATAGGATTTGAGTTTGGTAGTGGATTTGCAGGTAACTTCCTAGTTCGGTACTCATTTATCGAGAATCAGTTTGACTAGTCTTTGAAGCTAAATTGATTTCGACCAATCTAGATAATCAAAAACTATACGAAAAGTATTATAAGATGCAATTCTTAATGTTAATATGATGAAAAAAAAAGTACATTTTAAAATAATTGTCGAAGTTCACACAGTTTGAATCTCGAGAAGTGAAAAGTGTCACATAAACTAGGACAGAGAGAGTATTTGATTTATGATCACTTTTGAGTGAACAAATATCGATTTCTGGATTTGGCAAGTTTTCGATTTTGTTCTTCCCTCTCATCTATATCCACCTAAAATCGATGAATTTACGTGCTCTGTAGGATCTTCAATGACTGGTAGCGAGCATAATGACGAGTTCTATATTGATGAGAACGGAAGAATCAGGACGAAGACTAACCGGTCTGGTGGAATTCAGGTTCTCCGTCTCTGATCTTTTACTAAAAACATGCATCCGAGGGGTTAACAGTCAGAGTCATAAAATTATTTTTTGGTCACGTTAAAGTAACTGAACTTTATCTACTATTATAACAATAAAGTCACAAAACTTTACCACGACAACAAGTGTGAAGTCACCTCGATTGGCAGCATTGTCGTTATACTAGGTAAAATTTAGTGACTTTGCAGTTATAGTAGGTAAAGTTCAGTTATTCTAATGCGACAAAAATTAGTTATGTTACTTTTCTTACTATAGTGTAAAGTTTTATTTCACTGCTGTGGAAGTGAAGTTCAGTTAGTTTTGTGCTTTTATCGTTATAATGTATCAAGTTTAGTGATCATACGTGAAATTAACTTCGCGTCTGTCATGTACAGGGTGGAATATCGAATGGAGAGATTATTAGCATGAAAATAGCTTTCAAGCCAACACCTACAATCAATGTTTGTAATTTGTATTTCTTTTCCCTCTACTATGTCATATATATAATAACATTGGTGTTACATTTTCTTTTTCTTTTTGTAGCCGGGGTTAATTTCACGTACGATTATTAACTTTATTATTGAGTTAATGGTCAAAAACGCACCTGAACTATCACTTTTTTGCGAGTTTCATACCTCTACTATTTACCGTTCTCTTTACCTACCTAAACTATCACTCCTTTTGTATTAAAACACACCTCAATGCTGAGTTGACCAAATGTTTATTCTCAATTCGACAATAGGCGCCTGTAGGTCAACTCAACATCGAGTAACTGAAGTCAACAGTAAAGTCATAAAACTATTATGACTTTACTATTATAATGGGTAAAGTTTAGCGACTTTACTGTTATAATCGATAAAGTCCAGCTATTTAAACGTGGCAACAAATAGTTACGTGATTTTACTATTATAGTGGGTAAAGTTTAGCTACTTTACTGTTATAATCGATAAAGTTCAATTACTTTGATTTATTTTTGTTTTCATGCTTATGCAGAGGAAGCAGAAAACAGTGACTAGGGACAAACATGAGACAGAGCTCATATTTCCTGGCCGCCAAGAGCCATGTGTTGCCCCACGAGGTAAGTTTCCAAATTATATGCCGCCTCGGCACAATGACGTACGCAGAATTTTTCGTAAACTGTGTCTGTTATATTAGCACAACTTAATTTGTATATGGCGTTATGGAAGTTACATGCAAAGAGTTTATTTCTAGTCCAAATTTGATGTCTACTTTGCATTGTTTTCTAGTGGTGTTTGCATATTGTATGTATAATTTTTTTTCTTGAAAAAAGATTCATTTACACATAAATTTAGTGTGTGTTTTTTTGGCAAAAGGTCTTTTGATCGATGTGGCTTTTCTTTCAAACCTGTTTTGGAAAATGTTTTCCTTGAGCTGAGGGTCTATAAAAAATAACCTCTCTGCGCCACAAAAGTAGGGAAAAGGTCTGCGTAAACCCCACCCTCCTTAGATCCCACTTGTGGGAATCTATGTTGCTTGGACTCTCCAAAAGTGTTGTCGCACCCATGTCAGATTATTTTTGGAGAATTTGATACGCACCAATCAACATTTTTGAAAGTCCAAGAAACAAAGGTGGAAATATACTGGGTACGTTGTTGTTGTTGTTGTTTTTTGACCGACACCCCTTAAAACGGGTGTCTTCGCACTTGGCGGTGGACAGAGAAGACTAGTACTGGATTCGTATGAACCCAACGTTTTTCGACACAGAGCATAAAGATACATGTAAAAATCATGAAAATTGTAACAAGTAGTAGATTCCGAACCCATAATTTCATTAGTGTAATAAGAACCTAAAGATTGAACCCTTCGTATCAAAATTCTGGATCCGCCTCTGTTCGCACTGATCAACTAGTAAGGTTCTTGTTTAACTAATTTCACAATATCTTTGGTGTTGCAGCTGTTCCTGTTGTTGAGGCCATGGTAGCTATGGTGCTTGTTGATCAACTAATGGCACAATATGCTCAATGCATGCTCTTCCCTATCAACTCCACCCTACAAGAGCCCATGGGCTCAATTAAAACTGAATTAGACCATGTTGTTCATACTTAAGAATAGAAATGTTGTTGTTTGGTACGCAAGATAAGGTGAGATATCCCACGACTAAGTTTGGTACTAAATTTATACCATGTTTGGTTGATGGTATAACTTTATCTCGGGATTAATTTATACCGATAACCAAACATGGTATAAATCTAATATCAAACTTTGTCTTGGGATATCCCACCTTATCCCATACAACATGAGATTAATGTATCCCACCTTCCATATGACATAAATTAGTCCAGGAAACATAATCCCAGGATAATTTAGCATGCGTACCAAGACAGATAAGTGTCTGTTATCTGTCTTGTTGTACTCTTTTGCATTATTGTTTGATATAATGTTGTTTAACAAGGAATAACAAGATCCATCTTTTTCTTTAACATCAACTTATATATGTGAGTTTGGATTTTGGTAAAAGGATTATATGGATCATTAGGGGTTCTTAGTAGCTCAGTTGGTTGACTTCCTAAACTTTCACCTTGTTATCGAATATATGGATCATTGGAGGGTTCTTTGCATCATCCATGTAACTTTTATGTTTCTCGTCTAAATTTAGCATTTTCAGTCATCAGAGTTTCCATCCTACAGAATGCAGTTCACCCAGGACATGTCAAAATCATCTCAAACGATCTTTTAGTTTTAGCATTTGTATTACGACACTCATTTTATGGATATGTAAGGCCCAAAGCCTCACATTTCACGCAAAATACGCGCGTGTTAGGGGTGGAGCTAGCATGGAAAGAATTGCACGGGTTCAGCAGAACCCAATAACTTTGATTCAACCTTGTATTTCTCTTGAGATATCCCACTGAATAACTACATATAATAAACTTCAAATTCGAAACTCATAAACTTCAAATCTTGAATCTATCTCTAGTGTCTGTAATGCACATTAATATGCTCGCTCACCAAAACAAGAACTTGTAAAGAAAATATAATGGAATTCAACATTTAATTGAATTAAACAATTCATTGGTACCAATCCGGAGTTGCTAGAGTAGCAAATATCAATGTTGTTACTTATATGTTTTAATGCTTATATTATACAGATTACACTACTAACGATCTTATACGAGTACAACATGAGTTTAAACACACGAAAAGCCTATAAAGTATAAAATAACGAAAATGTCACAATTTCACGTTTTTTAGATGCACTCGGCTCGCCATACATCGGTAAGCTATGTTGTTCGGACTCTCCAAAAATGTTGTCGTACCTATGTTAGATCCTCCAGAAATGCACTACTTTTGGATGATCCAACACACACCTAGTGGCACTTTTGAAGAGTCCGAGCAACAAGTTGGTGATAGCTCCAGCAACAAAAGCTATATACCTATCTCTGTTGAACAACAACACTCTTAAGGTGTCGACGATAACTTCTTTTAACAAAAATTTACACTCTCCAAACGTAGTAGTATGCCAGAAATGTGAGAAGCCATGTAGTGAGAAGTTGTTATGGGGTACGCACACTGCTCTGCTACTTTTAAAGGGGAACCTGAGCTGACTCGGTTGTCGATGACTGCAAAGGTTCCTGTAATGCAGGATTGACTGGGAACAGCATACATTGTGCATATTGAGCCATCAACTGATCCACAAGCACCAGGGCCACCATTGCTTCCACCATCGGAACAGCTGTTGCATCAAGACATCAAATGTCCGTTTACTTTTCAAGTAGTGTTCATAAAAAAGAAACAGAAAAAGGAATGTTTTGAAGAGCAAATGGCTAGCAGATTGAGCTAGTCTAGCAGGCACGCCTTAGTGGCTTCTAAGAGTAAACATCCTAGTACGAGGAATGGAAGGGACTAGCCAAATTGAGTAAGAGTCAAACAAAGTCACGCATACAAACCTCGTGGAACCACACAAGGATCATGGCGACCACGAGCAATGAGTTCAGTCTCATGTTTATCCCTACTAACAGTATGTTGCTTCCTCTGCATAACAATTGAAATAAGAGATATTTCATATAGAGACAACTTGACTTGAAAAAGAAATGGAATTTTTAACAGAGACTAGGAGACTCACTGCAATTGTAGAAGTTGGCTTGAAAGCTATTCTCATATTAATAATTTCTCCATTTGATATGCCTCCCTGTGAAATAAATGAAACAGATAACTTAACTTGAAAAAGAAATGGAATTGTTTGTCTATTTCAAAAGACATATCCAAATGAATATTGCGGAGTATACCTGGATACCACCAGATCTATTGGTTTTTGTCCTGATTTGGTCATGTTCATCCATATAGAACTCATCATTGTGCTCACTGCCAGTCATGAATGTACCTGTGTTTTTCACCAGAAACAAGATAGAACATGAGATTTATCAAAGATACTAACATGTAAGAAGCCTTCAAAAAAGTTTGGAATAGGATAATGCCCTTTTTTCAATTCAGAGAAGCTGTCTAGACCTATAATGAACAAACTACGGCTCGAAATTGAATTAGCCAACTGCCCTACTATTCTAACCAACCATGCCATAAACTAACCTAGCGTTTGACCATAGATTTTGTGAAGAGATTTTGAGAATTTATCTTCAAATATGTGTTTGGCCATGAAATTTGATCTTCAAATATTCAGGTTGAGCCAGTTTTTGGACTTTTGGGACTTTCACTCACAACTTCGAAATTTTCCAAGTAAAATGCATGTCCAAACACAACTTCAGAAACTCAAATTTTCAAGTTTCAAGTTTCAAGTTTCAACTTCAAAATGGCCAAACGGGAGTTGAGTGTGGGTGAATCAACTAGGAATCCTAGCACTACTTGTTTAGTATCCTTAAATTGTCAAACAAGTAACTAACACCCCCTGAACCAGCCACAGCCTAGATCTAAACTCAATGAAGCACACTTGGGCACCTAAAAACTTTTGGTAGTCCGAAGCCAGGTCTTTCTGTTATCTTTCCTATCTACTTCAAGCTGGAAGCATTAGCATTTCATACTCTTCAAGAATGTTAAACCCTGATAATCCAACATCACCTAGACACCAAAACAAGCAGCTTTGATCAACAGACATTAGGCTTTATTTGGGGGAGATAATCTAGTGAATTTAGATCTGCAGTAATTCTTGAAAGTATTCCAGCAGATGAGCATCGAAACTTATGATGCAATAATTTAAGGCTGCATGCTGGTATCATATTCGTCGCGAGTGAAATACAAATTTAGAAGGGGGTCATTACCTAAGTAACAAAAAGAACTAATTAGAGCACAAAAAGACCAAAGCGTTCAAGGAGACGGAAGCTTGGGTCGTCTCATCATAGCTTTACATCAAAGGTAGTGAATCTGTTAAGATTTATTCTTCTTCCATATGAAATACTGAACTAGATTTAGGACTATTGTATTTTACACTTCACTCATGTTACTGGGTATTTTTGCAAATTTTTTAGTAGTTATGAATACTTCTACTTTTTTAGATGAAGTGATATGAATGAAATTTTTTATAATACTTGGTTCAACTTTTCATTGAACAGGTTCCCAATACAAAAGCTGTATCCCTACCCATGCTATATAGATGATAACACCTGTCTTGATTAATCAATAATCTGTTGCAACCTAGGAGTTGTTATCATCCAACAACATGAGAATAAAGAAAAAACTTCCATAGTATGAAGATTCTGTACCTGCAAATCCACTTCCACACTCAAAACCCTTTGTTGCCGGTAACGACATGCAAGCTTTAGCCAGTTCCGCTTCAAGTTTATCAAAGACTGGTGTACCAAGACCCTAGTAATTATCACCAAACTCTCATGTGAAGGTCTCACCAGTACCAAACACATGCACAATAACTACCAGATACACACACACACACACACACACACACACAGAGAGAGACAGAGAGAGCGCTTACTCGTGGAACATTTCTAACAATGCAAGTTACGACACCACCAACAGAATCCCCCCTCACTCGTACAGAATCAATGGCAGCAATCATCTTTTCTGCATATTCAGGGTTTGGGCATCGAACAATATTGCTTTCAACCTGGCATCAAGTGATAATTACCATAGAAATCAAGTTTTTTTATCACCAGAAGGTCAAAAACTATCAGAGTGATACCAGACGACAATTATTAATAAAGAGAACCACAAATACGCACTACATCAACTAAAGTACTCCTCACACTCCATGCCTCAGAGAAGCGGCAAATCGGTGCGCTGCGTCCATTATAAATAGTCTCCTCCACTCCACAAGGGAATGCAACACAAAGGACACTGGATTATTTTCCTTTTTCTTTTTATGGTACATTTTATATTTGATATTTCCTTAATCTATTGGATGAGTTCAGGAATTGATAGATCAAGCAATATGGCATTTATATCCACTCTATAGGTCAAGTACTAAAGTTCATACACAGATCCTATAGTGCAGATTAGGAGAAAGAAACATTGCCATAGGCTCAAACATGCCCTCCTAGAAAGTTCTTTTCTATTATTTTTCTAGCCTGGTTTATATACACTCTATTAGGCAAGTAATAAAGCTCATATATAGATCCTATTGCGCAGATCTGGAGAAACATTGCCTCAGAGTCTACCCTCCTAGAAAGCTCTTTTCTATAATTTTTTAAGCTTCTAATATAAGTGGGATTTCCTTCGTCTAAAACACACATCTATAACCAGTTTATCTGTTGAGGTAATAATTCTCATTGCATCTTCCTTCCTATAGACTAGTCAACCTTAGGGTCAATCCTCCAACAAAACCAGCATTATCTCATCCAGGATGAGTCCCCCTTTATACAAAATCAGCATTATCTCATGCAGGATTAGTCGCCTTTCAGCTATTCGTGAAGCAGGTTTCATCCAAGGAAAGGTGAACACATCAGGTGATTACAGCGTATAGCAATATATAGGCTTCTGAAAGTAGAAATCCAAGCCAAGCATATTTGGAAGAGAAATTATGATCTGAAACAATGAAACACTCCCAAAATTAATTGCATTCTTCCTTCTTTTTCTTGAGAAAGAAAACCACGAAGATGATGATCATGTATAAGTAGAACAGAAGTAGGTACAATAATCATAACTCAGTCTAGATGTAGAATAGAGTAGAGTGGACATAATATTAATTTAAAGCAGAAAGAGACCTGGCATCAGAATCAAATTAGAAGCAAAATGAGTAACAAAACATTAGCATACTGCTCAGTGGCACAAGCAAATTGAAATCTGTTAAAGTCCCAAATTGGTTGACAGAATGGGTTGTGGTCTTTTATATGGTCTTGGTCAATTCTTCCCCGATGAGCTAGCTTTTGGGTTTGAGCTAGGCCAAGGTCCATTTCTTTACATTAGACTAGAGGTAGACCCATCGATCCATGTTGTTGTGTTTCTCAATGTTGAGCCCCCAGCAAAGAATATAATACTCAAAGTAGCTTCTTCAATAGGAGGCTTGGCATGTGAATGGAAACTTCATTATTTTCCACACAACAAAAGAAGCTATAAGCATCTTTGAACTGCAACTTGCAGAAAAAGATGCACAGAACCGAAATAGAGTCTTAACTATATATTACTTTCTCCAATAGGCTTAACAAGATTGGCAAGTGATCTCTATCAGGATAAGTTATAATTAAAATAAAAGATTGGGCAAGCAAGTGATATATCAATTCCTTCCAGCAAGTCCCAACACTATCATAAACCTGCCCCGGTCTACATGAAATTCTCCCTATATATGTTCGATCAATCCCATGCCTGTTTTTTGGGCTACACAGCTGCTTATTTTTGCCCGGACACCACATTTATGAAAAAAAATTGAGATATAGATAAATAGTTCTGATGTGCAATATACCTGCTCTAGTGTCACAGTCTGGTTATCAACCAAATCTTCTGGAAGTACAACATTATGAACTTGCGAAACATAAGCAAGGATCTGCAGTACAGAATATCAGAGCTAAAAGCTACATTCTTTATAAAAAGCCAAAAAAAAAAGAAAAAGAAGTAGAAGAAGCCTCCACAATAATGCGACAAACAATAAAGATGTATGTATATGCAACTACTGTAGTAGATTCTCTAGCAACAAGAGTCAGAAACGCTAATTTTCCGCCAGAAATACATAAGATTACCGGGTTTTTTTTTTGCAATACACAGAAGTTTCAGGTTCTTCGGAACAACAAGTATGTGTCTTCCATTAAGTATACTGATCGGTGCTTCTGAAATCTTACAAGAACTACGCTAATCAGGCCTACCAAAAAGCCTCTACTAAATCACAATCATATGATAGTAACCCATCTCAGTTCTTCATAATTAACTTAGAGATCTAGTTTACATTCTCCAGATGTTTAAGCTTGTATATTCATAATGGAGCCCAACTTGTTATAAAGGCACTGATGATGATTAATGGATCAATAATCCCCAAAAAAGAAGTGGATCTACAGTTCTTAGTGCTTAGTTTGTGAAGAAAAAATGGGATAGGGGATGGATTTGAAAAATTGATATGCCTTTAACATTCGTGCAACACTTCAGGGGAGCTCTTTTCAGTCTCACCACTAGAGAGAGGTTTCAGATACCAATTTACCTAATGATACAAAGGATATCATACAGAAATGACATTAGAAAACATATAACAATAAAGTACCTCACCTCAGTTCCTGAATAAAGTTTGAGAATTTTCTTGGCAACAGCTCCAGCAGCGACTCTCCCGATGGTTTCTCTTGCTGAAGATCTACCGCCCCCCTGCATATTCCACTAACACTAGTAAGGATACAAGAAATAGAAGGAGCTATAACTACAGAGAATTGCTTATCAAGGAGCTGCAAAGCTTTCTTATAATAAATGAGCTCCTCTTTGACATTACCTGTACTGATCTAACTCCATACTTGAAGTCATAAGTTGCATCAGCATGAGATGGCCTATACGCAAGGGACATTTCACTATAGTCCTGGCAACCCAACAGGAAACAAAGAAATCTGTCAAGAACAAGGAGACCACACTTTTTCGCAAAAAAAAAAGGAAAGAATGCATACTAAGCCTAACATCTCCAATCATGAGTCCCATATTAGGCTGAAATGTTTCTCCTTTCACTTCAAGCTATTCCTAAATTATCAGGATGTAATGCTCTGAATAGCTAATTTCACTTGTTTTGAGTTTGAAGACATGTATGGTTCATAAAAGCACAAGAACAGTTCACCAACTTTTTGATGAATCATTTCGAAGTTTCATGCATGCAGAATTCAACCTCTGAAAGAATGATGAGTGATGCTAATCCTCACAGTTAATAATGCTAAGAATGTCAGTATTCCATGCCCTTAAAGACAATAAACTTGACATGCCAAGGATGTGAAGTTATCATGTTCTTGGAAAAACTCAACTTAAAATAACCTTCGAGTAACTTTTTATGCGCAATAGCACAAGGTTAACACACTTGATTTTTCTGACCGATTAGATATCGTGTACCTTAGCACCAAGCTAGTAAAACAAGTTCGTCCTGTTCCATGCAATAAGTGCAAAGTCGAGTGATAAAACATATAGATCATTGTAAAAAGTAAATTCTTGTTTCATTTTCTCTCTTATATTTCAGAATAACCATAGCATACTTACATTTCCTCTCTGGTCAGTGTTGGGTACTTCAACTTTGATTGGAGATCCCGTAGTCAAACCTATAAGTTAAGCACAGATAGAAGCTAAATCCTTTAAAAGTAGGTCAAAGGAAGTGGCACAGGCCAAAAGAGACTTTAAGAGAGGACTAACCATCGGCAGTGCCTGATGATATTTTGCAAGTATCAGTCTCTTTTCTTGGTGTGGTAATTCGGCTTTGACCTGGCCTCCTGAATGGAAAAGTTTTGCATGAAATTCAAATTTGGCCAAAATAATCCGAAGTACCCTAATGAATTACTCCATCAATTAGCTAAAACGGGGGTGTCAAGAATGGGTAATACTCGAAACAGTTAGAAAAAACGATAGAAGACCAAGAATTTTAAAGGACTTCAATCTATTAGTACACAACATCTTCACTGATGTTGGTCATGTCGACCCACAAAAGGAAATATCAGAACAAGTAAACACCTCCTGTCAAGTTCCACTTGCATATCCGACTCTGAGAGTGGGAGTCGAGGCGGGCATCCATCAATTATACAACCAACACCTCCGCCGTGAGATTCTCCAAAAGTTGTAACACGGAAATAATTACCACATGTACTACCGGCAGCCTGTATCTCTGCAAGTACAAAAGCAGATAAATAAGTTGTCAATCCATTCTAGTACTTGAGAATTAACCACTAAGATCGACGAGGAAACATTTTATAGTTCATTTTCAAGTGGCAAAGGTATTTATTTCCACTTTAAAATTGTAAATTTTTTATCCCAAATTGCTTGGCAACACTTTTTTGTTAGAAAGTTACAATACTCTGCAGAGAATGGAAACAAATATTTGAAAACATTGATAGAAACAGATAACAGATACAGTAACGAAGATGAAATGAAAATCATGGGTGACCACAGTTAAATTTCCGGCAAAAGGCAAACAAAAAGGTGATTTCATACATAGTGGAATGATCACAGATAAAAAAAACAGTACAAAAGAGACATCAACTTCCAAGACTTAAGGAATCTTGGGGGGCGTTTGGCCATGATTTTTTTTTCTTTTTCCCAGAGTTGAATTATGAAAAACACGTTTGGCCCAAAAATTCCGAAATTTTCAGGAATTTGAAAACACCAAAAACCTGTTTTCACTTTTTTCCCTCCAAATTACTCACGATAATTCAAAATAACTCCAATTGTATTCATGGCCAAACATCATTTCAGCTTTCAAATTCTATCATTTTTCACTTTACAACAACATACCCAGTGTAGTCCCACAAAGTGGGTATCATTTTTCATTTTGAATTAGAAAAAAAGTAATTTTTAAAATTCTTTTAATCATTTTTCACTTTGAAAACAAAAATTACTTTTTTCCAATACTCACAATTTTCATAGCCAAATGTCCCCTTAGTAGATTAGTTGATTGGCTAGTTGAACTTTCACTTTATCAGTGAGCATTCGATTCCCCATCTTGTAATACCCTTCCCAGAAAAACTTCAAAGACATCTCTTTTTTTTTCCTTTTAATGATCATATCCTAATTAAGTTTAGAACCCAATTCCTTAATTCACACAAAAAGCAGAAAAAAGACATTAAACCTGAACTTTCACTTTATTTGGTTCACCAACTTGTAATCTCCTTCCCCCCAAAAAAATAATAATTCAAAGACTCTTCTTTTTTCCCTCTTAATGATCATATTCTAATAAAGATTAAAACCCAATTCCTTAATTCACACAAAAAGCAGAAAAAAGTCGGGAAACTTCAAGTTCATTCAGACATTTCAAATTACTCAGAAAAATTCAAAAACAACTCCAATTGTATTCATGGCCAAACACAACTCCAGTTTTCAAATATTATTTTTCACTTTGAAAACAAAAAATATTTTTTTTTTTCAATACTCGCAATTTTCATGGTCAATTGCACCCTTAGTAAGTCTGTTGTTGGTTGGCTACCTGAACTTTCACTTTATTGGTGAGCTTCAATTCACCATAAAAAACTTCAAAGACTTCTTTTTTTCGCTTTAAATGATCATATTCTAATAAAGTTTAAACCCCGATTCCTTAATTCACACGAAAAAACAGAAAAAAGACGGGAAACCTCAAGTTGTTCATTTAGACATTTCAACAAACAGATGGAGGGCAGAAAGTTTCACCTAGTCTTTTGGGCTATGAACGGCGAGTTGGGATATGGAGGTTGGAAGCGGAGAGCTTGGATAGTAGCTGGACTAATCCGAGGCTAGAAAATGGAGCCAAAGAAATTGTGAGGGAATTGGTGTATTATCTTATGCAGGGTACAAGGTGGAATAACTAATACCCACATAACTAATACTCGCATAATTAATACCCACATAACTAATACTTGCATTACTAAAACCTGCATAATTCTAACCAGCTACCAAACGACCCCTTATGATCCGGCCCTTTACCGAACCCCGGGCACAACATCAGTCGATTCGGACCTCCACTTAGTTTCACCTAAGCTTCATCCTGGTCATGGATAGATCACCCAGGTTCGGGTCCATAAGCAGTGACAATTGCCCTATGAAGACTTGCATCATTTGGATTCCATTAGTAATGAGGATTCGGAATATCACACATCGATTAATCAAAGAGAGATTCTTAGATAAAGTATCTAAAAGAATTAGATTCTATCTCCTCTTTTTTTTTCTCCTCTCGTTCAAATTCGACCCAACATGAATTTTTAGCTAAAATGGTTTTTCGGGAGATAGAGAAAGATACGAAACTCTATTATCTATATTTAAATTTCAAATTATATACCTAAGACAAGAAGAAATTTGTTTTATTTTTCCTAATTTCACGAAAGGACATAATCCATATTCCATTATTGGATAGGTACGACCAATCCATTTTAACTAAAAATTTTCATCAAATTCAAAGCATAGTTCACCGGGCTGCCCTTTTAGACATCAACTTTCAGACTTCCTTTTTTAACCTTTTAATGATCATATTCTAATAAAGTTTAAACCCCAATTCCTTAATTCACACAAAAAAGCAGAAAAAAAGTGAGAAACCTCAAGTTGTTCATTCAGACATTTCAACAAACAGATGGAGGGCAGAAAGGTTCACCTAGTCTTTTGGGTCGTACAAAAAAAAAACTTCCAAGACTTCATTTTTCCCCTTTAAATGATCATATTCTAATAAAGTTTAAAACCCAATTCCTTAATTCACACAAAAAAGCAGAAAAAATGTGAGAAACCTCAAGTTATTCATCCGGACATTTCATCAAACAGATGGAGTGCAGAAAGTTTCACCTAGTCGTTTGGGCTATGATCTGTGAGTTGGGATATGGAGATTGGAAGAGGAGAGCTTGGATGGTAGCTGGACGGATCCGAAGCTTGAAAATAGATCCCCAAGAAATTGTGAGGAAATTGGTATAATATCTTATGCAGGGTACAAGGTGGAATAGCTAACACCCACATAACTAACACTCGTATAATTAATACGCACATAACTAATACTTGCATTACTAAAACCTGCATAATTCTAACCAGCTACCAAATGACCCCTTATGATCCAGCCCTTTCCTAAGCTTAGTGCACCGAGCTGCCCTTTTAGACATCAACTTTCAGACTTCTTTTTTTCCCCTTCTACTGACTATATTCCAATAAAGTTTAAAACCCAATTCCTTAATTCACACAAAAAAACAGAAAAAAGACGGGAAACTTCAAGTTGTTCATTCAGACATTTCAACAAACAGATGGAGGGCAGAAAATTTTACCTAGTCGTTTGGGCTGTGATCTTTGAGTTGGGATATGGAGGTTGGAAGAGGAGAGCTTGGATGGTAGCTGGACGGATCCGAAGCTTGAAAACGGAGCCCCGAGAAACTGTTTGGTAAGTAGAGACGACGCCATTCTCCTTTGGACCTTTTTTTTCTTGAAATTTGGTTGGTGAGTTTGTTGTTTAGGTATAGAACAAAGAACTCTCAAGTCTTTAATAGTAAGTTCATTTGGTTGGTGGACAAAATGTAGTTATATAGTTTTGCGATTATGATTTCACAATTAAATTATTTCACACGAGAAGGGATTTTTACGAAAATGTATCACTGTTAGGAATTTTTTTTTGAAAAAATAATCACATGTATACCGCAATGTATATGTAATGTGTTAATCGTGTATAAATCATGTATATGATATATAACTATGTACCAGAGAGAGATATATACATCCATATACACTATTTACACAATACTTATACCTTGCGGCAAGAGAAACTTATGAAGGTGAGAAAGGAAGGAAAACAAAGAGAAAAGAAGTCGTATGCACTTCAAGAGCAATAACAAAGATTATGGCCTCATTTGTTTTCATTAAGATTAAGACGCCTGAATCTGAATGCATATCTGAATAATTAAGATGTTGTCTCTAGATCTGAATACTGAATGATTAAGACTGTTTGTTTTTCAACATCTGAATGTGCATAATTTATTTATTTGTAAATATAATAAAAATACAATTCAAATAAAAAATATGTTACCAGTTTAAAAAAAGAATTTAAATAAAAAATTAATTATATATTAGAAAAATACTTAATTTAATAAAATAAAATTATTATTTGATTAAAAAAAGGAGACATTTACGTTTGCTAGTGATGATGAAGATGGTTTGTAATAGTGGTGGTGGTGGCAATGGTTGGTGTTAGTGGCTGGTAATGTTGGCGGTGATAGTTGTGATGGTAGAAGTGGTTGGTGTTGTAGTGATTGTCATGATGGTGGCGATTGGTAGTGTTGGTGGTGGTTTTGTGATGGTTAAAATTAGTAGTTGGCGGTGTTGATGGTGGTGAATGAAGAATGTGTGGTAGTTGGCGACAGTTTTAGTTGTGATGGTGGAGGTGGTTGGTAGTAGAGATTGACCATACTGGTGGTAGTGACTGATAGCGGTGGAGATGGCATCGACAGTAACAACGGTGGTGGTGATGACGAAAGAATGTGTGGTGATTGACGGTGTGCTGGTGGTAGTTGACGGCAGTGTTAATTGTGATGTTATAGTTGGTTAGTTGTAGGGATTGATTACAGTGATGGTGGAGGTGGAGGTGGAGGTGATGGTGGTGACAATGGATATGTTTATAATGATGGAGGTAGTAGGGATGGTAATAGCCGATAGTAGTGGTAGTTGGTGGTGGTAATGGTGGTGGTAATAGTGGTTGACAATGGTGGTGGTTGTGATGACAAAGGTGGTAAGTGGTGGTGACGGGTGATTGTGGATAGAGTGGTGGTAAATATTATTCATACAAGTTTACCTCTTAATGGTATTAAGACTTTGTTCTAGATCTTAATGATTAAGACCCATTCAGACCAATTAAGTGCTTAAATCTTAATAAAACAAATGCACTTAATGACTTCAGATTCAGACCTCCATTAAGTGCAAACAAATGAAGCCTAAATGATCATTTTAATGGTAATTATGTCGACCTAATGGCCATTTCAGGTAGGAACTTTGGTGGAATGACCATTTTAGGTAATAACTGATAAGTGGACTATTTTTTGTGTAAGAAATTTAACACAATAAATATTTTGTCAAATTTTTCCATAAAATAATCCAAGTCGGATGGATAGAATAGAATATTCAAAATTAAGTTTGGTATGTATTAGATTTTTAATGCAGGTATTTTTATTTTTCAAAAATTGCATTAAAAAAGATTAAACTTTTGAATAGTTTTGAAACGCCGGCTAAAATTTAATTATCTATCCAAAAAGTGATTATTTGTCAATTCCATTCTTTATTAAGGATATAGGATTATTAGGATCCACCCCTCTTACTTTTTATTTGTCCATTTTAGTAAATTAAAAGAGTTTTATTTATTTTCTTCGTTTTAGTTTGTCCGATTTATTTTTCTTTTAATGTTTCAAAAGAATGACTCTTTCTCTTTTTAGCAATTTTTTAATTTCAATTTTTCAAATGACATGTTTAAGACGACAAGATGAAAGAACATTTTATTATATTTGACATATCTTTAATTTAACACTACAAGTCTTAAACTCCGTGTCATGTTAAAATAGGCAAATAAATTGAAATATAAGAAATAGTTATTAAATTTAGAATTTCAAAGCATCAGTTACTAAAATACACATGTTAAATTAAGAATTTCAAATCATTTACTAGAATACACATGTAATATTAAAATTTTCTTACGGAATATGTCAGATCAACGAGAGCCAAGTAATATGAAACAGAATTCATACAATATCTTTCCATTGTATAAACAAATCCATGGTGGTTGAGTGTGGGACCATTGAAGGACCATACAATATCTTCCCTTTCCCATTTAATATCACACAACAAAATTGTATATTACTATATATTATATTCTCCCCATCACATTATCTTCTCTACTAAACAAAATGAACATTCACAATACTCACAAATCTAAACTATCTTGTACTATTATTATTCTTTCTAATTTTCTCTTGTTCTTCACTTTATTGACTCCATTATTAGCACTTATAACAAAATCTGAACCAGTTGGATATGGATATATTGTTAGATCAGTAGGAGTTGACTCATCTGGAAGGACATTGACTGCTACTCTTCAACTCATCAAAAGTTCATCTGTGTTTGGAACTGACATTCAAAATCTCAGTCTTACTGCTTGGTAATGATTTTGATATTGATTTCTTTTACATTATGTACTTATTTATTGAAATTTCATCAGTTTTAAGTGGGAGTTTGAACATGAATTGAGTGATATTTGACAAAAAGTACTCATTCTGTCTCAATTTACGTGACACACTTTTCTTTTAGTTTGTCAGAAAAAAATATCACATTTCTATAATTAGAAATAACGTAACTTTAAAATTTGTTGTTTTATCCTTAAATCTTAATGAATTCTTGACCAAAGGGTCTATGGGAAACAACCTCTCTACCCTTTGAGGTAGGGGTACTCTCTAGACCCCACTTTGTGGGATTACGCTGGGTATGTTGTTGTTGTTGTACCCTTAAATCTTAATGAAATGGTTTATAGCTACACAAATTTCTAAGGTTTGGTTTAAATCACAAATTTCAAAAGTCTTTTCTTTCTGAAACTTTGTGAAGTGTCAAACGATGTCACATAAATTGGGACGAAGGGAGTATTGCTTAAGGTTAAGTTGAAAAAGAGTATCTGGAAGTTGAAGTTGTGTTTGGACATATATTTCACTTGAAAAATGTTGAAGTTTTGCGAAGAAAAATACTAATTTTGAACAGGTTCGGGTGTTTAGATGAAACCCCGTGAAGTAAAGGGGGCGGCTTGTCAAAGTGAGATAGTTGGCGTGAAACGGCTATAGAAAAGTGTTTTTTCTTGTGTCAAAATAAAGATGAGATGACTTTACTACGTAACTTCCAATAGTTGAGTGACCATTTGAGCAATGAACGCGTATTTTTAGAGCTAATTTGATTAGAAACTTGTTTGTAAATGGATTGAAATACAATAAGCAAGTAGTATTGGAATGCTTTAAGCCCTGACTAAAGCAATTCATATAGCTGATTTCATCTTTTTGTTTCCACCTTGTTTTTGGGATTGAGACATAGTTGATTGATTTTGCGTTTTCTTTAGAAACTTGGTAATAGTGAAACTAGGAGGCTTGCTTCAATCAACTAGTGGTGGTGTGACAATTTGGATTCTCGCGTAACTTGTACTATTCCTTTGATTGAATACGTAGAAATGTGCAGAATGAGACTGCACTGGTCATGGTTTATGGTGCTTTCTTTGATTTCCTTTTTGTTATGTTCTTCTTTGTGTATTAGAGTTGCATGGAAAGCAAATGCTTTTCTGAGAAAATGGATCGAATTCATACTGCGTTGTTGCGATCAGTTACAGTAATGTTGTGAGGTCTGACTTTCCTGCAATTGAAAGCTCATGTTTCCAAGACCTTTTCATGTGTCCTAATTTCCAAAAAGGTAGCATTTTGGATTACTATTAGTGGAAGCAAGAAATAACAATCAGCCCTTTTCTTGTTTTACATGTTGATGGATTCTGCAGCTTTGAAACGAAAGACCGTTTAAGAGTCAGAATTACAGATGCAGATCATGAAAGATGGGAAGTTCCTCAAGAATTTATCCCCCACGAAACTCATTCATCCCCCCGTACCTCCCTCTTGGAAAAGCGTTCTTCTACATCACTTCCATTATCAGAAGACACACATTACTTCCATACAGACACCGTTTCAGACCTTAGTTTCACTCTCTACAACACCACCCCTTTTGGCTTTACCATCACTCGTCGCTCCACAGGTGACGTTCTTTTTGACACCTCACCTGAAAATGACTCTCCAGACACGTTCCTCATCTTCAAGGATCAGTACCTTCAATTGTCGTCCTCATTGCCAGCCAATAGGTCATCTATCTACGGGCTCGGGGAGCATACCAAGAGAAATTTTAAGCTCAAGCATAATCAGACATTAACCCTTTGGAATGCTGATATTGGTAGTGCCAATGTTGATCTCAACTTGTATGGCTCCCACCCTTTTTACATGGACGTCAGGTCTCATCCTGGCGCGGGGACTAGTCACGGAGTCTTGCTGTTCAACAGCAATGGCATGGACATTGTATATGCTGGTGACAGAATTACCTACAAGGTGATTGGAGGGGTCATTGACTTATACTTCTTTGCTGGTCCTGTGCCAGAGTTGGTCATGGAGCAGTACACGGAGCTCATTGGCCGCCCAGCGCCCATGCCATACTGGTCATTTGGTGCGTATTTATACTAGCGAATTACCTGTTGTTTCGTAGTGTTTGTTCTGTTTACTAATTTCATATGGCCATAACTTTTGAATTTTGTTTAGTACTTCCCTCTTAATTTCCTCAAACTGTTTGATTACTATGCCATAATGCCATACATTGTCAAGTACTCGTTAGTGCAGAGCCCGTTATATAACATTATGTGATTGTTTCAGCTCTAATAATGGGAGCTTTTACTGGTTGTGAATATGAGGATTGAGTTTTCTTTCTGCAATATATACGTTTATGGTTTGAGATAGATGCACACATTGTTTTTCATGGAAGCTATTGCAAATTGTTGGCCACAGGATTTCACCAATGCCGATATGGTTATAAAGATATTACTGAAGTTAGGAATGTGGTTGCTGGCTATGCAAAAGCTCAGATCCCGCTTGAGGTCATGTGGACAGATATTGATCATATGGATGGTTATAAGGATTTCACACTTGATCCTATTAACTTCCCAGTTGACCAGATGAAGAAATTTGTCGATACACTTCATCACAATGGCCAGAAATTTGTTCTCATATTGGATCCAGGTGAGTTATGAGTTATGACATATTCAACTTCTTGCTTCTGTTGATATTTATACTTCTGTGGAATTAGCGTCAGGGTAGGCTACCTACATCACACCCCTTGGGGTGCAGCCTTTGTTGGACCCTGCATGAACGCGGGATGCTTTGTGCACAAGGCTGCCCTTTTCTTGTTGATATTTATACTTAATTGATGTAGAAGTTGAGAAATTGTGAAGGTATAGGGTCAACTGACTTAATCAAAGCACTACTCTTGTTTCTTTTATGATTTCAATGATTTGCTCACAGGGATCAGCATAAATAGCTCATATGAGACATACAAGAGAGGGATGCAAGCAGACGTTTTTATCAAACGCGATGGTGTCCCTTATCTTGGCGAAGTTTGGCCTGGAAAAGTCTACTTTCCTGATTTCATAAATCCTCGAGGCAGAGTCTTCTGGAGTAATGAAATCAAGATTTTCCATGACCTTCTCCCCGTAGATGGGCTCTGGCTTGACATGAACGAGTTATCTAACTTCATCTCGTCTCCTCCAGCCCCATCTTCTACCCTTGACAACCCTCCTTATAAGATCAATAACTCTGGAAGCTTACGTCCAATAAATGAGAAGACTGTCCCAGCAACATCAGTACATTTCGGAAACGCCTTAGAGTACAATGTTCATAACCTCTATGGATTCCTGGAAGCTAAAACTACCAATGCTGCTTTAATTGATGTTACTGGTAAAAGGCCGTTTATACTTAGCCGATCTACCTTTGTGGGTGCTGGTAAGTACACAGCACATTGGACCGGAGACAATGCAGCTACATGGGATGACTTGGCTTATAGTATTCCCGGCATTTTGAGTTCTGGATTGTTTGGGATTCCCATGGTTGGAGCTGATATATGTGGCTTTGGTAGAAATACTACTGAAGAATTATGTCGCCGCTGGATTCAGGTACAAGCTCTTGTCTTTAAAGAAGTACTTTGATGCATACACTGAAAGTCTATGATTTTTCTCCAAAGTTCAAAAGTGGCCTATATGATGGTTCTTCTTTTGCTATTTAAATGTGAAACTTCCAGGAAAAAACTCCGAATTGGGAGGAAGATCCTCATCTAAATTACGTATTAGATATACTAATACCCTACCCCGCTCATCTGGAAAATCTTGGTTCAAACTCTTTGCTATGCCTTGAATCAACTTGAATTGGCCAAGATTAAAGAACAAAAAGAGATTGAATCGGAGAAGGCACGACTAGTTAGAAGTGCCCGGTCTTATTATATGTCTAAGCTAAACTTGGTGATCTATTGAATATTGATACTCGTTATATGGTCGGTTATTATTGCATATCAACTTGAGGTCACTGTCGAAAACCAGAATCCTAAACTCATTAAATATAAATCCTAGATCCGCCTCTGGCACCAATGACAGGGAGTCTACTTTTTCTGCTAACAGTGTTATCAAGTTAATGAACAATGCTCTGCAATATAGACATTTTGTTTACGGATTTTTGAGTAGAATACGATTGTGAAATGTCTTGGAAAAGAAGGTTTGTATGGCTTAAACACGTGTGGAGAAATCTATAATAGCCGTCTATCTTCTCTTTTGTCGTCTTATTGTGGTTCTATGTTCTATTCGGGGCTAAACAGGTTCTGCTCTATGAAAACAGATTTCAATTTTCTATTCAATTCAAAATTAAAATTGAAGTACGATACTTTTCTGATATCTGATAATCAACATCTCGTCGAATGTAGCTAGGTGCATTTTATCCCTTTGCAAGGGATCACTCTGAGAAGTTTACTATCCATCAAGAGCTATATATCTGGGATTCAGTAGCTGCAACAGCCCGAAAGGTGCTTGGACTACGCTACCGGCTCTTACCATACTTCTACACGTTAATGTTCGAGGCACATACCAAAGGCGTCCCAATAGCACGTCCTCTCTTCTTTTCGTTCCCCGAGGACACAAACACTTATGCCATCGACTCTCAGTTTCTCATCGGTATGGGGTTAATGATATCACCAGTACTGACATCTGGTGCAGTTTCAGTTAATGCCTATTTTCCATCTGGCCTCTGGTTCGACCTCTTCAACTATTCAAACTACGTGAACATGAAGTCCGGTAGCTACATCAGCCTAGACGCGCCTCCTGATCATATCAACGTGCACCTCCGAGAGGGAAACATTCTGACAATGCAAGGAGAAGCAATGACAACAAGGGCAGCCCGGGACACTCCGTTTGAACTTGTTGTCGCCATCAACAACATGGGAAATAGTTCAGGGGAAGTCTTCTTGGACGATGGCGAAGACGTTGAAATGGGAGGAGAGGGAGGAAAATGGAGCATAGTGAAATTTCACACTAATGTTGTGAATGACAAGTTGTATCTCAGATCAAATGTTGTGAATGAAGAGTTTGCTTTGAGTAAGAATTGGACAATACACAAAGTGACTTTTCTTGGACTGGAAAAAGGAGTGAGTAAAATAAGTAGTGCATATAATTTGACTACTAAAATTAGAACAAAAATTGATAGAAGTGCATCTGGTGTTTTGGAGATGACAGGTTTATCAGTTCTTATTGGAAAACAATTTACTATTGAGCTAACACTTTCCAAATAATTATGAACAGAACAGTGATGATCTTATTATCTTCATATTGTAGAATATGGAAAATGAAGCATATTTCTTGATGCCATGTTATAATAAATATTCTAGTTGTAATTTTGTTTGCTATGTTGCTCGGACTCTTCAAAAATGTCAATGGATGTGTGTCAAATTCTCCAAAAGTAGTGTATTTTTGGAGAATCCGATACATGTGTGGCATCAAAAGTGAAGAGTCCGTGCAACTTGGATCGTTTTTAAATAATTTGTCTTTGTAGAAGTTGTAGTAGGTAGAGAGCTATTAGTCTATAATGTGGACTGTTAAAGTCCATCGTAAGGTATGAGACTTGAGCCTCACATCAGTATAGAAATGTGTTGAAGTGGGATATATATAGCCTTGAGTTTTTTCACCTTACTAGCTAGTTTTGTGGTGTAGTTTTCTATGAGTTGTATCAATGGTATCAAAGTCACCCACCATCTTTCGTGCCCATCGTGTCGTGGGTGGTGACGTCGATATTGCAGTGTTCGCTCGAGGCTAGCAATGTCTAGCGCACAACCAACCACAGGCGCTTGCGCACCTAACTTGATAATGGCTACCTGGGAAAGAGCTACCTATTTGTGGTAGAGTGAAAGCTATCGAATCGTCAAGGGTGACAAATAAAGTGAGAAAAAAATAATTAATTTTATTTTAAACTTCTAAAATGATAAATAATTTAAGACAACTAATTTCAGAAATTACGATAGATAATTTGACGCCTGCTTTATTAACCTCTTTTGAGTCGAAGGTTTATCGAAAACAACCTCTCTACCCACAAAGATAGAAGTAAGATCAACTGTCTACGTATATTCTATCCTCTTCTGATCTTATTTATGAGATTATTATATTAATTATGTTATTGTTATTGTTATTTACGATAAATAATTTGAAACGGAGGGAGTATTAATTAGTGGTGGCCTCGATTTCCTTCAAACTTGCCCTTGTCCTTACCTACAATAATCACTGGCCTCCAAAGTCCAAATATCAATTATTGACTTGTCAGAAAAATCATAAGGTTTCAAATTTTAAATTAATTCCAGTGAAAGCTTAACATCTTAAATAATTTTTTTTATTTGTCTAAGTCTTAATGCATAAATAAAATTATCCGATAATTATATTTATTGAAATAATCAAAGTGTATTCAAGTTGATCATTCACCAAAAAATAAAATATAAATATAATTCATATCAAAAGTTGAATGGATGAGTTAATTCAAATGGTCCAAATAGAGAAGTTAAAGTCAACATCACCTAAAGAAGCATTAATTTTGCTCCCCACTAGAGATTGTGATGGGCTTGGCAAAAAATAATTCAAAAATATTTTTAATATTGTGTGATATTATATGCTTTAAATAAAATTTGCACGTTTTCTCAAAAATAGCCTCAAACTACTAAAACTATTGTGTTGCTCGTTTGAATTAGTTGATTAAAAATAGCTAATAAGCATCAACTGTTGAAAAATATTTTTAGGTATTAAAATCTGAATAAACGGTTACGTATTTAATGAAAATGTAGAAATTGATAATCAATTGTTAGTGTGCTTGGCAAAAAAATACCGATAAACAATTTTTATGTTAAAATAATTAAAATATCCTTAGAGTTATTTTAAAAATATATCAATTTTAAAATATTTTTATATAAAAATGATTGATAACTAAACTACGATAGAGAGAATTAAAAGTTATGTTTTGGAGATTACAAAAGATATTAGAGATGAATTGTAAAAAGGTTTGATCAAATCAAATATACTTATAAGTTGTAAATCTATAAGTTAGTGGTGACCAACTCATGACTTTTGCCTGATTTTGATTTATAACCACTTATGGGTCGTTTGGTAGAGTGTATAAGAATAATGTTGAATAGAGTGTATTAGTAATACTTGCATTAGTAATGCTGGTGTTAGTTATGCTTGCATTAGTTATGTTGGCATTATTTCTTATACATTGTTTGATTTGATGTATTAGAAATAATGTCTTGTATAATTTTTATAAAAAATGTATGTTTACAAAAATACCCTCTACACTCTTTAATTTTGTATAGTTTCTTTGCAGCAGAATTCTTTTATAAAATACCCTCTACTTGCACATTTTAAAAAAATTCCACTGGCTCAATTTTTTTTCTCCAAAATGAACGTAAATAGTTGTTAACGTTTGCTTCACAATATTCTTTGAGGAAAGTTGGCAAAGAGTTCCATTTACCATAAAAGATAAAAAAAAAAAGAGAAAAAATGAAAAAGAACCCTACATGAGTGCATAGTTATTATTGAAGATGTAGTCAATTTCAAGCCATATGTCCTAAGCAACACAATGAACTGAACAAATGACGGACTTGATTTTCCCAACACGAAAAAGAACCCAAAATAATGTTTGATTAAGTGGAAGGAAGAAAAAGATGTGGAGAAAATCACCATTGATTTTCCATGGTTGAAAAAAGGAACTGGGAGCTATTTTGAGAGAGTTTCGAAGGGTAGTATTGTCATTACTCAAGCTAATGCATGTGTTGAGTTCCTTTACATTAGTAATGCATCAAAATCTATGGTATTAACAATACATAGCTCAATACACAATATAGTGTATAACTAATGTAGTATTGTCATTACTCAAGCTAATGCATGTGTTGAGTTCCTTTACATTAGTAATGCATCAAAATCTGTGGTATTAACAATACATAGCTTAATACACAATAGAGTGTATAACTAATGCTTGCATTAGTTATACATAGATAAAAAAAGTCTACCAAACAAAGTATTACTAATACACAAAACTAATGCTTGCATTATTTTGTCTAATACACTCTACCAAACGACCCCTTAGTTTATAAGCACTTTTAGTGTTTACCAAACGCGTAAGTAATTAAGCAAAAAAATATTTATAAGCAAATTTGACTAGCTTATAAGTTTAGCCGAACACCCTCAAAGAGTATCACTACACCTTATATGCAACTTCTTTTTTCCTTGTTTCATCTATCAATGTGAGACTTTGTTTGCGCACCCCACAATCTCTCCCTTGAACTAAGTTTCACATGACTCATCACCTTATGGGAGATTAACTGTTTGTCACCCACATCAACTGAGTATTTATGTAAGTCAATGGCTTCTTGTTTAATTTGTGTGATCCAAAACTATGAATAAAGGTAGTAAATCGCATCGTAGACGAACAAAGACACTAAGTCGATCCCAATGTCATCAATCCACTATCTCCATATTCATCTCGACGAATCGCTAAAACAATCCAAGCATACTTTTAATATGAAGTGATATTATTTACGTTGTATCAAACCTGCACAGTCTTTCACAAAAGGCCTCACACTATTAAAAGTATCACTATACTTTATATTTAGTTAATTTTTCTTTAACTACCAATATGAGATTTGTTCGCATACCTAACAATAGGATGGTAATAACCCTTCCTTCCTTTATCGGAGTTTCCTGGTTTAAGACTTAGGAAATAAATTTGCTTTTGGTAAGGAGTGTTTTATCTATCATAGGTGAAATTTTTCGATGCTAGCTAGTCCATATTAATCGAACCCCAAAATAAATATCAATAAAAATAATATATTATCTTTTGAAATTTGTTCTTGTCAGGGAAGTGGACCTCTGACAGTGATATATGAATTTTGATATCTCACTAAAAAAATAATGGAAATTTTATCAAAAAATCTGACCATTCATCATTGAAAGAAGTTCCTCTTTTTTTTATGTAATAATCAATTAAGAAAAGATCTAAAAAAAACAAACTAGAACACTTTCGTTGACTGTCTTCGATAGAAGAAAAAAAATCAAAGCGATCTAACCTAACCCCAAGGTGGACCCCAACCGAAAGGCGCTAGACGGACTAAGGGTTTTATTCCCCTTGTGCACTTAAAGAAAACACAAATCCCATATGTGTTGTGGCAGCATTCTTCATCAGGTTCTCTCATTTCACTCTACTTTACTCTTTCCCTCACCCTTTCCCTTCATAATTTTTGTATGAATTCAGTCATTTTTGCTTGAATATTAATTATATGTGTATGGATTTCGAACAAAAATGACCGAAGTCAGACAAAAATAACTGAATTTCAGTCATAACTTTAGTCATATATGACTGAAATTCAAGCAAAAATGGCTAACGTTTAGACAAACATGGATGAACTTCAGCCCGTATGTACCTGACCTTCAACCATATAAAACTTCAGTGATTGTGTCTGAAGTTAGACTTTGTCAAAACTAACTCCAGACACCATATGTCAGAAATTGTCTGAAGTGAAGTACACATACAACTTTTATTTTTCAAAAGTGAGCATAAGTTAAATGACGATATCAAAATCGAGTATCAGTACATCTTGAACCTGTTTTATATGGTTTATTTTATCATTTGTTATTAGGAAACATTGAGCTTCCCTTACAATCATGTTGAAGACCATTGTAGTTGCTTTGTTCATGGTGTTTATAGCCTTGACATATCAAGCTATAAATCATCCTCCTCCAAAAACTTCATACTCTGAAGGTTCATTCATGACTTCAAGAATCAAACTTAGAGATGGAAGATATTTGGTGTACAAAGAGTATGGTGTCCCTAAAGAAATAGCCAAATATAAGGCCATTTTTATTCATAGCTTTGGTGGTAGCAAGTATCAGGCAGCAGCTATAACTTCGGTATGTTACTCATGTGTTATGTTAAGCTTGTACTGTTACTTCATATTAGACAGTATCGTAATTCTAAGAATAGTTAAACTAAAACATATTTCCTCCGTAAAGGGATCAAAACACACATTTTAATTAATCGGAGACTAAAAACACGGTGGTCAGCCCTGACCTAGACCGCGACCCATGTAGGGCTAGGCTGACAATTTTAAGGCACATCAGAGTGGTGGGTCAACCCAGTTTAGCTTGTGGCCCACGTAGGGTCAGACTGGCCATTTGAAGACCCATCAATATGCACTACTAAAAAATCACTATTTTTTCATCGAAAAATGTTCAGTGGCTATTTCCCCAGATATTTCAATTGAATGTTTTCATATGAAAAAATTAGGCAGTTTTCCACTATTTCAGTAAGAATCTGTTTCCGATCACGTATTTTTTCAGTGAGCTGGTTCGGTGGAATTGAGTGGGAGAATCTTGTCCTGCAGAATAAATTTCTCACTTAGTCGTGGTGGAAAGAACCTTTGTTTCTAGTAGTGATGATGGGTAGTACCAACCAAACACATCAAATTCTAAGGCCCGCATGGGCCAGACCGAGTTGGTATGGGCCGACCCATCTTAACAGCTCTACATATTACAGAAGTTTTGCTTATTCTAGGGCAATATAAAAGACCTATCAATATGATGGGCCGACCCAACCTAACCCGTTAAATTTTACGGCCAGCATGGGCCAGATCGAGTTGGTATGGGCCGGCCCATCTTAACAGCTCTACATATTACTAAAAAAATTTGCTTATTCTAGGGAGTGTTACTTGAAGAATTAGGGGTGTATTTGGTGTCTTTTGATAGACCTGGCTATGGAAAAAGTGATCCTCACCCAAAGAGAAGCATGAAAAGTATAGCATTGGATATAGAAGAGCTTGCTGACCAATTGGGCCTTGGATCCAAATTTCATCTTGTTGGATATTCAATGGGTGGGCTACTTACTTGGGCCTGCCTTAAATACATTCCTCAAAGGTATGATTTTTTTCCTTTTTAGTAAAAGTCTTTAATTAAGTGAATTAATAAGCATTTAAGCTTTCACAATATTACATATGTTTGGTGTCTCATCTGATGTCTGATATGTGTTTAGATTTCGATTAATCTGAGTGGTTCATATCCACTTTGGGAGTCAAGTAATTCGAATTTGCCTCGGATGTCCCACATTGGGGATAAAGTACGTAAAAAGTACAGTTAGCCACTTTTCAGACCGATTTTGAAAAGAGTCAGTGTTTGAAAATTCGTTGAAAGATAATCACTTTGATGCAAAAACATGATAACAGTGCGATGGATTTCGAAGTTAAACAAGTGAAAAGTCTAGCATGTCATCATGATGCTAGAAATCCATAACACCGTCCTGAATTTTCATCTAGGATACTGTGATGGAATTTCAGATTTTTTTTTTGTTTGAAATCCATATCAATGTCATGGATTTCAAAAATCGGCTATTTTTTAAACGACTTTTGAATATGAGATTATTTTTCAATTATAAGTCCGGAAAATGACTATGCCCTGTTAAAGATGATTTCATTCCCAAATTTTAAAACCAAAAACTCTGATTAAGAATGAAGGTGTACTTATCAACATTACAAGTCGACAACATAAGGTTTAATTGCTTATACAATCAGACCTCTCTATAACAGATATCGGTCCTTTATAACAACATTTGGTCAAGTTTCTTTTGAACCAATATTTCATATTATGTGTTCTTCTATAACAGTATTTCGTTATAGCAGTCAAAAAATATCTAGACAAACGACACTGTTATAAAAAGGTTTGGATGTACTATTCTTGAATTGAGTTTGTGCAATTTTTGATATAGGTTGGAGAAAGTAGCAATGTTGACACCAGGAATCAATTATTGGTGGCCTATATTTCCTTCAAATTTAACTAAAGAAGCATTGAGCCAACAACTTCCATGGGACCAATGGGCACTTGGTGTTGCACATCATGCCCCTTGGCTTGTCTATTGGTGGAACACTCAAAAATGGTTTCCTAGGTTAAGTGTTATAGATGGACAATCCAATTGGTCTCAACAAGATCTTGAAATTATTTCCAAGATTGATGAGGAACTACTACAAAAGGTATATAAGTACTCCGTCTGTTTCAATTCATGTGACACAGTTTGAATTTCGAGAGTTAAATATTGATTTATTCAAAAATACAATACTTATCTTTTAAAAGTGATTTATTCATTTGACTTTTGCTCATATGTTGATACCGCTTATGAAAAATTCTAAATACACCATTGAGATTGGAGGGAATTCTGGTCCATCCCACCACACCCACTAGTGACTTTTTACTTCATGCACTTTGTTCTTCATTATCCCCTCATCCCCCCCCCCCCCCCCCCCCCCCCCCCCCCCCCCCCCCCTTAATTTCTTATTTTATTCTCTATGGAAACTTTATTTTACTCATATATAATAACTTATATATATATAATATTTATTAAAGAATTGATTGTAAGTTTTTTTTTTTATGTATAGGCATATGTTATGCAACAAGGAGATTATGAGTCACTTCATCGTGACATAATTATTTGGTTGCAAAATTGGGAATTTGATCCAATGGATTTGAAGAATCCATTTCCTAATAACGATGAAGGTTTTGTTCATCTATGGCAAGGTGATGAAGATTGTCTTGTCCCTGTTACACTGCAAAGATATATTGTGCAAAAACTCCCATGGATAAAATATCATGAGTTACAACATTCTGGACATCTCTTTCCTTATGATGATTCTATGAAAGATATTATTTGGAAAACATTCTTTAATGGAGAAAAAAGTAACTAAAAAGATAACTCGAGGAAGCTTGGCTAATCTTCAACTTGTAATCTCCCATTGTGTCTCGTGGACACCTGATGCTGACCTGACATAACTTTTGGAGGTGTCTAGATGATCATTTTGTAAGTTGGAGTGTTCAACTGAAATAGTGGAGATAAATTGAGGTGTATAGACATGCATACTCAAAGTTGAAGTGTTTACTTGCCAGCTGAAACTGAAATCAAGTTTGAGTGTCTATTTATGTATTATGAGTTAGCAACATTCTGGACATCTCTTTCCTTATGATGATGATTTGAAAGATATTATTTGGAAAACATTCTTTTATAGAGAAAAAAGTAATTAAAAAGAAAATTCGTCTTCCACTGTGTTTCATGGACACCCGACGCTGATGTGACATAAATTTTGAAGGTGTCTAAATGATCATTTTGTAAGTTGGAGTATTCAACTGACACGGTGAAAACGAGTTGAGGTGTATAAACGTGCATACTCAAAGTTGGAGTGTTTACCAATTTTGAGTGTTTGTTTATGTATTGTGCCAAAAAGAAAATATCAAAGATAATGAGTTACAACATTCTGGACATCTCTTTCCTTATGATGGTGATTTGAAAAATGTTGTTTGGAAAACATTCTTTAATGGAGAAAAAAGTAATTAAAAAGAAAACTCGTCTCCCATTGTGTCTCGTGGACACCGACGCTGACGTGACATAGATTTTGGAGGTGTCTAAATAATCATTTTATAAGCTCGAGTGTTTAGCTGACACGGTGAAAACGAGTTGAGGTGTATAAACATGCATACTCAAAGTTGGAGTGTACATGCATACTCAAAGTTGGAGTGTTTACTTGTCAAATATGACCAATTTTGAGTGTCTGTTTGTGTTTCCAAAAAAATATCAAAGATAATGAGTTGCAACATTCTGGACATCTCTTTCCTTATGATGATGATTTAAAAAATGTTGTTTGGAAAACATTCTTTAATGGAGAAAAAAGTAATTAAAAAGAAAACTCATCTCCCACTATGTCTCGTGGACATTCGATGTTGATGTGTCATAAATTCTTGAGGTGTCTAGATAATCATTTTGTAAGTTGAAGTGTTCAACTGACACAGTGAAAGCGAGTTGAAGTGTCTAGACGTGCATACTCAAAGTTGGAGCATTTACTTGTTAGGTAAAGCCAAGTTTGATTGTCTATTTATGTATTATGCGGGAAAAAAAGGATCAAAGATAATGAAAAAGTACATAAAATATAGTGGTTTTTTCTTCATCGTCTTATTGTAACTTGTCTCCAAATAAATAAAAATCACAGTGCACTCATGTTCACTTCTCTTTATTGTATTAATTGTTAGAAAAACAATATGGAGAATATAGTTTGAGGCGTGTCTATGATATTGTCTTAAGAATGTTTTGTCTATATATGGTAAATAAGAAAATTTGATCTCTTAGTAGTAACACATCTTGAAATTAATTCAATATCGGGATTTTGAACATGATAAAATAAGTATATAATGTGCAAAACGATGATATCATCGTATAGAAGAGTAATAAGTGTATATTAAAATCGATTTCTCTCACCTTGCCTTTTAAGGAAAGTTCAGCTGAAAGACGGTATATATCAACATTCAAACCTATTCCTTTGTGGCGAAAAAAAAAAGAAAAAGAGGGATGGAGTTTCTCTCGCTTTTGGCATAGCGGGTCCTCCACTTCAAAGACTTGATTATATATAGGAGAAAGGTGTTCTCATGCCCTGATACCGCTTTGTGGAAACACTTTCATGTTGACAACTCAATTCATTCGATTACTACAGAGATGAACCCAATTCGAGATTTTTTTAACCAGAAAGAATTTAGTTCAGATGGAGGATACCAATCCAGAATTTTTCGCGGAACAACAGCTGGAAACGACTGCTAATACCCCGCAGGTGTCATTAAAGAATACAAAAGAAAGAATTACAAATTTACAAGACACGATCTATCTGGATTTAAAGTGTCACTTACATTATTACGCTCGGGGGAGGATGCAACTTGTCGTTATTGAGTTTATATGAATCCATTACTTTCGATTTGGAGTACAAAATCCAAAGATATTTCCAAGCTTGCAACAGAAAGTAAAATAGTGCAGCTAAACACCTTAATAATATTTTTTGATTTAATTCTGGTTTATTCAAGCAGTACTCAAATTATACTTGCTCAAAAAAGTTCAAAAAGTTCAAAAAATCTCAAATGTGGTGGGACTCACAAAATGAGGGAAATGCAACACTTTGAAATACAAAAAAGCAACTCAGAAAGAACACCATCAAAAGAGATGCTAACTTCTATGTTTCCAAAAATGTGTTCTTAATTTTGTTAAGCCTCTTGACTACGTCTTTCATGGTTATTCTTGATTCTGGCATTTCCTTTGTGCAATCTAAAGCCAGTTCTGTCATGGAAGTTATGCAGATTTCACTTTTGGAAGTGATTTTTTCTTCCTCATGAAAAATATCGGCATCCACAACTTCCATCATAGTTCTTGGAAATGCTCGCCTTATCCACTCCCTCAAGCCAATATTTTCATTGGATATCTCTTCATCCGTTGGTCTTCTTTTTGCCAAAACCTCCATCATCATGATGCCATAACTGTAAACATCACCACTAGTAGATACTATTCCCTCCGAGCCATATTCTTAAAAGAACGAAAATGAAAAAAGAATTATTCATCCGATATAACAACTAATAATTATGTACTAACAACACTTGCACTATTTCTAGATTTTTGAAGGGCTTAATTATGATTTGTGAAACTAAAAAAGAAAGGTCTTCGATATATAAGTGAAATAGAAAGAGACTAGTATATATACCTGGTGCAATATATCCAAGAGTGCCCAATGTCTTTGTATGTGCCATGGACTTGCTTACGGCTAAAATCTTAGAGATGCCAAAATCACCAACATGAGCCACCATATCTTCATTCAAAAGAACGTTGGCTGGTTTTAGGTCACAATGAACAATTGGGGTGTCATTACCATGATGTAGATATTCAACTGCCATAGCTGCATCAAGCATTATGGTGACTCTTTGAAGAAGGTTTAAGTGGCGATCTTCTTTGTACAACCAATTGTCAAGACTTCCGTTGGGCATATATTGCAGAACAAAGGCTCTTATGTGTTCACTAGAGCAAGTAGTGATCACCGAAACAAGATTTTTGTGCCTAACATTTCTCATCACTTCACATTCAGTATCAAATCTTTTGCATACTTCCTCATTTTGCAAATCCAGAACCTTTATTGCAACCACGATTCCACTAGGTAATGTGCCTTTGTATACAGAGCCAGAACCTCCCACACCAATTAAATTGGATCCATCAAAATTATTTGTTGCTCGTTGAATATCATGATAAGAAATCAATTGATAAATCCTCATCTCCGGAACCTTCTCAACATCTTTGGACTTTCCTTTCTTCTTTTGTTTCATGATTATCCAAATTGAGACGACCAACAAGAATATCAGAAAGAATGATATAACAACTGGAGTGACAATTTTTAGGACAAACTTCTTAGATTTTGATTGTTGTTCAGGAGTAGTGATAGCACAAGCAGGAACCTCCGATATGTGCATTCCACATAGACCTTTGTTCCCAAGAAACGATTGCAGAGTGGAATTTGCAAACACACCACCACTAGGTATTTCACCCTCTAAAGCATTAAACGAGACATTGATGCTTTGAAGGTATGAGAGCTTTTCAAAAGACTTAGGAATAGTACCTGACAAGTTATTTAAAGACAAATCCAAGACCTCCAAGCTTATCAAGTTTGAAAAGGATAATGGAATTGGGCCTGAAAACGAATTGTTCGATAGGGAAAGTAACTTCAAGTTTTGGAGCTCACCCAAATTGCTTGGTATCATTCCCGAAAAGTGGTTACCAGAAATATCGATTACTACAATGGCTTTAAGTTCTCCGATATCTGATGGAACTTCTCCCTCCATAGAATTTCCTGACATGTTTACATAGAGAAGACCACTCATCTTCCAAATGCTTAAAGGAAGCTTTGATTCAAAATTGTTAGAACCCAAAAAAAGCTGTTGTAGCATGCTAAGATTCCCTATACAATTCGGAATCACCCCAGAGAGATCATTATCAGACAGAGCTAATCGAACCAAATTAGATAAATCACATACTACCTCAGTAATATCCCCCTGTAGTTTATTGTTCATTAGAAATAGACCTTGGAGTTGTTTAAGATTACCAATCTCACGAGGAATATTTCCCGTCAAATTGTTATCTTGAAAAACTAAGGTTGTAAGGCCGCTCATGTTGCCTGTACTAGTAGGAATGAATCCATTGATTTGTGCATCTCCAATATGAAAGTATTCAACAGTGGATGAAAGATTTCCAATACTACTGGGCAGAACACCATTCAATGGATTCGAACCCACTTGTACATATCGCAGCATCCTACAGTCCACCAAAGAATCAAAGAATCCCAACTCAGTAAGTTGATTATGATGCAGGAACAGTTCTCGCAGCTCGCGAAGATTTCCTAAATTATTAGGAATAGTGCCTGTGAGAAGGTTATCTGATAATTCCAATAACTCAAGCTTGGTAGCATTTGTGATGTACCGAGGAATTTCCCCTTCGAGCTGATTGTTTGCCAAGAGAAGTTGTATAAGGTTTGGAAGATGAAGAAGATCTGGAATTCTACCCGAGAGGTTGTTGGAATTGAAAGCAATGAATTCCAAAGAAGATATGTTGAAAATTGCCTTTGGAATCTGACCTATAAGATTATAATTTTCTTCGAAATCGATTTGTCTTAACTTTGATAGCTTCCCTAATTCCGGAGGAATTTCCCCCATTATGCGATTTTGTCCACAATAAAGCTTTTGCAGAGTGGAAATATTGCCCAATGAAGTAGGAATTGTCCCATTTATTGGAGTATAACCAATATAGAACTCCTCAAGCTTGGCTAAACAATCAATATTTCTGGGGATTTCTCCAGTTATGTTGTTGTAAGATACGGACAAAACTTTGAGCTCTGTGAGTTGGCAGATGTTGGAAGGAATGCGACCAGAAATTTGATTGTAAGCTATACCTAAATGCTCGAGATTTGATGAAATAATATTCCCTTCGTCAAGCAAGAGAGGACCAGAAAGGCTATTGAGTGCCAGAGACACGACAAGAAGGGAGGAGATATTAAATAGTGTTGCGGGAATGGAACCTGTTAATTGATTACGGGACAAGGACAACTCTGCAAGTTGACTCAGATTACCAATCTCCTTTGGAATGTTGCCGTTGATTCTATTCCCTTGCAAACTGAAGTTCATCAATTTTGTGGCATTTTCAATAGAAGGAGGGATTCTACCTGTGAGGGTATTGTTCCTGAGATTTAAGACTGTGAGTTCTGGTACGTACCATGTACCTTTCCACAATTCACCGCTGAGTTTATTGAAGGCTAATGAAATGATTTGAACTCTCCGGTGCTGAAATAGACTTGTCGGAATACTTCCTTCGAGCTGATTGTTCTGAATATCAATCACTCGCAAGCGAGGCAATTGGCCAAGGCCATAAGGGATGTCACCATGGAAGAAGTTGTTCTCGAGATTAAGCTCACTGAGAAAGGACAAATTGGCCAAAGACGGCGACATTGTGCCTTGAAGTTGCAAATTAGGAAGTGTCAAGGCCACAACCCTTTGCCTTTTTGGACTACAAGTGACACCAAACCAAGAGCAAAAAGAAGTATTCTTGGTCCAATTATTGGCCAAAAAATGACTAGGATCACTTGTAATAAGATTTCGAAAAGCTAGTAGTGCTTCTTGGTCTGTCTCATTTGAGGAAGTAGCTGATATAGAAGAAACATAGTAAAATTGAACTAGGAAGAGAAGTATCAATAAGAAAATGTGTTTCTCCATGCTGTTACTATGAACTGGAAACACACTGCTATGAAGAGAAATGGAAAAAAAAGAAATTGAATCTCCACTTGAATTATTTCAGAAATAGACAAGAAGTTGTCTTGTATCTCTGTTCCAATTTGTATGACATAGTTTGGCTCGACACGACACAAAATTTAAACAAATGTAAGACTATAAAAAGTTTCTCACGAAAGATAAAATGAACTGTTTAAAGTTAAATTATTTCTTTAGTATCAAAGAAATTATATGTTTTTTTTAACAGACTAATAGAGTTAAATGGTTGTGATTTCCACACATTGAGTGGCCAATTTTATAAGAACACAAGAAGACAGGTGAATTGATTGAGAAAAGTCTGTCAACTTGCATTATTAAGAAAGAAAGAAAAAAAATATAGAGTATATTTATGTGGTCCAGAACCAAGTCAATGGGAAAATAAGTAGCAATTGGGAGAAGAGGCTATTAGTGTGAAAACACTTTAAAAGGAGAAAGATAAGTACTAGCAAAAGGAAAAAAAGAATCTTTCCACTTCCCTTGATAGTTCACACTACTTAGGTTTCTCTTTTGCTTTCCCACTCGGTGTTCGGTATCGGCATTGGAACCCGACTAATTCGGATTCGTGCATTGCAGGACCCATTTCTGGGAGCAGCGCTCCCAACATAATTTTTTCGATACACAAAACTCAAACTCAAAATCTCTGATTGAGGGTGGAGGAATCCTAACCATCCCACCATAACCTGACACTACTTGGACGGAGTATAAGTCGGCTAACTCATAATAGAAAGAAAAATTTAATCTTGCTATCTATTTTCTTTATATTGTTAAGAGCCAAGTCAATACTTTAAGTAAAACATCGACCAAAATGCCCTCAAACTTATTTGGTAGTGAGGCATAGTTGTCGATGATCGACAAAAACACCACACAGTTGACCAATCAAATGCGGAAAAATTGAGAAATGTTTTTTCTCCTATACCGAATACACCCTTAGTTCTTGCTTAAAATGGATTTTTAACTAAGCAAATGCCATTTTGCAATGAGTTTCTAATAGGTCCCTTTTCGAATAGTATAAGTGTTCAATAGAAACAAGTCTTAAATAAAGTGTCAAAATGAAAGATGCAAACAAGTTTAGGAGGCCACTTGTGACTTTAAACTTTTTTATTTTATTTTTACTTTTCATGTAGAACCTTCTTCATGGCATGCTGTTTGGGACATGTCACCATCAGCAAGCCAATAAG
This sequence comes from Jaltomata sinuosa, assembly GCA_003996215.1. Taxonomy (NCBI): domain Eukaryota; kingdom Viridiplantae; phylum Streptophyta; class Magnoliopsida; order Solanales; family Solanaceae; genus Jaltomata; species Jaltomata sinuosa. Next base: position 697,293 of record QJPP01000341.1, on the reverse strand, counting down.
TGCACTAGCTGTGTGGCCTACTGGCCTTAGCCTATCTTAGGAATTGAGTTGACTTGCATGTGACTTTCATTCATTTTCTTACTAGTTATAGTACTATGTAGTATGGACTGCTATTTGAAGTCTTAGTGAAACACTGAATTTCTTATCTCATGTCTACTTTTCTTGAAAAATGCCAATTGAAGTGGTACTACAAGAATAGTCTGACATTACATCACAATGCACTAACTCATAAACATCAATTTAGGAGACTATTAGCTAACTAAGATGGAGAACCTCACATTTTTTCAGAAAGGAATGTGTATATTTCAACTTTTTTTTGTTGGGTTGTTGGGTTGTGAACAAGTTGTATAGAAATTGTAATAGAAGGTAGTGTTGAGTTAGTTTGTAATATTTATAGGTCTTAAATTGAAAACACATCAGCTGTTCGTGAAAAAAATGACTTTTCTAAAAAGTAATTGATAACGCTCAAACTACACCTCAAATTAATGAAGCGTAAGCGATCGTTGTCAAGTAAAGAACCCAACAAGGTTGGGGTCGAATCCCACAGAGAATATGGTGAAGATTAAGACTTTGGTGAAGTAGATGACTAGTGATCAATTGTTTCCGATAAATAAAAGGGGGGGTTTTGTGAACAAGTCGTAAACAAAGCAACAATAATGTAAGGGAATAATCAATAGGAGAAAATGAACTAGGGACGTGTTCACCATGGCTTTTGTAACAATATCGATTCTAGGCTTAACCGGGTTCTTTCTATATGCGTGTCACGATGTGATTGCGTCAATTGTATCGTCTAAACGTCTCTCGACCAAATAAACAAATTTCCTTTTATCTTCTCTCGATCTCAAAAAGATGTGCTTTTTAGCTCTCAATCCTAACATCAAGTAGCTTAATCCAGTTACGGCATTAATCATAAGACGAGAGTTGGTAGTCTCGAATCCTTGTCGTTAATCAAGTTTTCCCGGTTTTAATCTCTTTACTCAAGCAAATTAAACCTAGGCATGTTCTAATGTTTGCAACCACTAGAAAACGTGACATAATGTATGATTAACAACGTGACAATACCTATATCGAACCCAACGCTACCCGGAATCTATATTGCTACGTTTGCCATAGCTCCCACAACCCTAGTTGCGGGAGTTTTAGTTACTCATGCTCGATAAATAAGAGAAAATAGTTGTATTCATCATAAAAGGAAGAAAAGTCTTACAATATAATGAAAATAATCAATCTTCCAATATCCACGAACAAGAACACCAAGAACTCACGAACGAATCAAGACACGAAATCAAGAGAATGAACCGTGTTGTTGCTCTCAAAAACCAACCAAAAACGTGTTTAAACTAATGGGTGAATAATCTTAAACATAAACCTAACATAGGGTATTTATAGGAGTAGTAGAAACCAAATCCAAAACGGGCTAGGAATCCCCAAAACGCGGGTCGCCGCCTCACGCCACTGACTAAGCGTGACGGCCAGGCTTGACGGACCGTCAGGGCAGTGACGGACCGTCGCCTGGGCCGTCACTGCTTGGCAGCAACACTGCCTCAAGTTGACGGTCCCAGTGACGGACCGTCACACTTGTGACGGACCGTCACTTAGGCCGTCACTCTTAGGCAGAATGTTGTTTTTCGCGTATTTTCTTCCGTTTCCGTGTTTGCTTCCATTTCCTACAAATACAACATAAAAACATCAAAAACAACAATGGTTGCTTGAAAACGTACGATTGTTCTTAGTAAAAAGGAGTCGAAAATGACGTAAATTAGCGTCACATCAACACCCTCAACTTAAAACGTTCGCTTGTCCTCAAGCAACATAACATAAAACAATAATACGACTCAACTAAGAACACGAACTCATGTCTATAGCACTTCATGGTCATTCTAAACTTATTCAATTAAATCAGGCTCCCTCATAGCACACGTATGTATGAAACACTAACTTGCAAGGATCCAAACATGTCATTCCGATATGATAGAATATTATGCATACACATACGCAGCTATCCTAACAATCAATAGACAATATAGACATCTTGGTGCTCTCACCACAAAGAAATCCCACACACAAGATTTGGGACTAGGTAAGCGCTCACACTCACAATGATTTCAAACAATGCACATGCGATACCATAGGCTTGCCCTTACTATTCTATTTCGGTTCTTCAGAAAGCTACTCAGGATCACTACAGGACTTGTTTAGGCTTGTAACGAGGCTTCGGGTGCAGGTAGGATACATTTAGGGGTTAGTGACTAAGCCCTCCTTGGAACTACCGACGTCTTCTTACCACATAACGTTACTTTGTCCATCCTTATTCACCTCTTTATTCCCTTCTTTCTAGCTACGGGTGCGGCCTCTATATTTTGACCATTCTTTTTATTACTTTTTTTTTCAATCTTTTTCACTTCTTTTTATTTTTCTTTTCTTAGGCACACACCCGAATTTTCATTCTATTCACAACCAATCTTCTCCATCCTCTTTTTCTTATCATTCACCTTTGTAGTAGCCACCCTCAACTTAGGCTGATTGCCTGCGTTGAGGTGCACGATGTCCATAACAGGACCAGGGCCAAAACAAGGTTTACCTCTATGGTAGCCACCCTCAACTTAGGCTGATTGCCTGCGTTGAGTTGCACGATGTCCAAGGAAGGACCAGGGCCAAAATAGGGATTCAAAGTTAAACGGGAATGGTGACAGGTTATTGAAAGAATAAGGTCAATTATGGCTCAAACAGGGATCAAAGGGATTATTTATATTTGGACGGTCTTTTAGGTTAAGTGGACTGCACACAAAAAGGGCCTGTGATCCTTTCCTAAGCAACCAACTTCAAACTTAACAAAATAGACCGGACAAGTTCTAGATGCATGCACAGAGTAAGAATTTATAACAATAAGCTCACACACTCTTGGCACCAAGAAACTATATCGCTACCAACTATCAAACAACCGCTCGGCTTAAGCATACTCATCCTACTCATAATCACACAATGACATACAAGGATCCAGACAGTCAATCGTTTCAACATAAGTACAAAACCAGAAAATTTTTAAAGGGGCGCTACTTTGATAAGAAATCTCATGCTTTGCTATAGGCACTAAAAAAAAATTTAAAATAAACAACCTAAACATGCCGGTTCTACTAGATAGCACACCGGAGGGAAAAGAAACACGGCAACAAAAACCCTCGGTGGTGACTCAACAATTTATGGGTTGCCTCCCATACAGCGCCTGATTTAACGTCGCGGCACGACGCGGATGTCTTGATTACTCAGACTTCATCAAGACACCCCAGACTTAATACACACCCGTATGCACAACTATATACCCTATAATAAACAAAAACAACAAATAAAAGTAAAAGCAGGAAAGTATGACTAAGAGTCAAATAAACACACCAGACTTAATCAAAAACCGTATTCCCCGGCAACGGCGCCACTTTTTGATAACGCTCAGTGATTGCGTCAATTGTATCGTCTAAACGTCTCTCGACCAAATAAACAAATTTCCTTTTCTATTCTTTCGACCTCGAAAAGATGTGCTTTTTAGCTTAGCAATCCTAACATCAAGTAGAGTAATCCAGTTACGGCATTATTCTTTAAGACGAGAGTTTGTAGTCTCGAATCCTTGTTGTTAATCAAGTTTTCCCGGTTTAAATCTCTTTACTCAAGCAGACTAAACCTAGGCATGTTCTAATGTTTGCAACCACTAGAAAACGTGACATAAAGTATGATTAACAACGTGACAATACATATATCGAACCCAATGCTACCCGGAATCTATATTGCTACGTTTGCCGCCATGGCTCCCACAACCCTAGTTGCGGGAGTTTTAGTTACTCATGCTATAAAGAAAAGAGAAGAGAATTGAATTCATAATAAGGAGAAGAAGTTCTTACAATATAATGAAAATAATCAATCTTCCAATATCCACGAACAAGAACACCAAGAACTCACGAACGAATCAAGACACGAATTCAAGAGAATGAACCGTGTTGTTGCTCTCAAAAACCAACTAAAACGTGTTTTAAACTAATGGGAGAATAATTCTTAAACATAAACCTAACATAGGGTATTTATAGGAGTAGTAGAAACCAAATCCAAAATGGGCTAGGAATCCCCAAAACGCGGGTCGCCGCCTCACGCCACTGCCTAAGCGTGACGGCCAGGCTTGACGGACCGTCAGGGCAGTGACGGACCGTCGCCTGGGCCGTCACTGCTGGGCAGCAACACTGCCTCAAGTTGACGGTCCCAGTGACGGACCGTCACACTTGTGACGGGCCGTCACTCAGGCCGTCACTCTTAGGCAGAATGTTGTTTTTCGCGTATTTTCTTCCGTTTCCGTGTTTGTTTCCATTTCCTACAAATACAACATAAAAACATCAAAAACAACAATGGTTGCTTCAAAACGTACGATTGTTCTTAGTAAAAAGGAGTCAAAAGTGACGTAAATTAGCGTCACATCAGTAATGTCTCAAGTTCTATAAATATAAGGACTCTTCTGATTAAGTAGCATAAGAAAAATGACTTTAACCATAGGGTTTCTTAGAAGACTTTAGGAGAAAGCTTCAAAGAAGGGCACTTAAACAATAACCAAAAAAAAAAAAACAGAAGCAGGAATTAGCTACAAAATGTTTCTCTAGTCAGTCGTTAAATAACCCGTAACTAACAATATTTTTGACAATCCATCGTTAAGTTATTATCGATGAATTTTTATAATTAGTGACAAAAGTTGTCCATTGTTAATTCCTCCTTTTTATCATGTAGTTTAAATAATACCATAGTTATGGTATACACAATCCTGAAATTGCTTATACCACATTCAGAAAAGTTCAATCAAACTCGGAATAAAATAATCCCATATATTATTCCAAAATTATCATCTCTTATCCTTGTAGCCAAATGAGCCCTAAGAGTTAAGTTACATAAATGAAGTCCATTTGCTTAGGAATCAATAACCTGTTGTCTTTCACTAGTAGTCATGATGATGAACAAAGTTATATATAGTTGTCATGTTTATGGTACTTTTGGCCTTGGTATTTCAGGCTATTCTTCCCATATATTTGTGACTTTACTGTTTTAGTGAATAAAGTTTGGTGACCATACTTGAAATTAACCCGAAAAATGAGAAGATCATCATGGAAGAAGCAAATTGAGGACTCTTATTAAAGAAATGAGTACACAAGAATTCCCACTGAGGAATAATACAGAAATGAGTTCATACGAACTAAAACCATTTTAAACATGGCAGCCTCCAATCTTTATTCCTCAAGGTCTGTAATACTTAGAACTCAAGACTGTGTAAACAAAAGGTCGTCGCTTACTTGGGCAACTCAGTATCCGGGTGGAGGAGAGCTTGGCTGTCGTCACTTATCAAAACTGGACCTCTACCAGGTCTCGTGCAGATGAAGTAGCTAATTTCGCCTTTGTATTTCTGAGCTGGAACCTTGTCCTTAATTTCTGGAGGTGGAGGCAATGCTTCCACGTCCTTTATCTCCTGAATTCCAGCATCCTTCAGTATTGATTTGTCACCGATGACGTAACTGGACAGAGGAAGAAGCAGCAGTGAGTATGATCGCCTATCGATATCATATGGTCCAGAACAATCTCATCTTATGGAAAAACTACGAGAATTTCGATAGTGAATGTACCTGTTTAGATCAGTTTCTGAATTTGGAGGGAAGTGGAAGAGCAGCCTCTGAAGCAGAAGTGCAGCGGATGTTCTGTTACGTGCAATAAGGACTGCATTTGGCCCCACGTCAAAAGTGTATGCAACCTGGCAACATTTTCTATGCTCGGTGACAACGCCAAATGCATTTTATTTATGTTACTGTAAACCTACTATGGAAGGCAAACTAGCAGTCCAATAGGTCTTCCAGACCCCAAAGATTTACTTAGCCAAGCAATTGTAAATCAGAACCGAGAAAAGGCTTGAAAAGGATAGATTTTCTTGCTTCGCTTGATATGGTGTCAAGATCTCAGTGGTAATAGATATTATGTAGTAACTAAAAAGCAGTAATTGTAAAACGACTCAAGACCAGGGAGAGTTCCGTTGGAACACAATCCAGTCTGCAGACTCTTCAAACAGGAAGAAAGACGGAGTTCAGGAGAGAGATGCAATACATATTTAAAAATGACAAAGAGGTACAGTTCAGAAGGATAATCACTATTCTCTTTCAAATATCTAATATCCAAAATTCTAGCTCAAGCACCGAATTCTATGACAGATTTCTCGGGAATAATACATTAAAGGTAGCAACTCTTGGAGTTTATGTTCTTTTACATTGTTAATAGAGATGAACAAAATCATGCAAGTATGCATTAGAAAAAGGTTATGGTAAAGTAGAAAAACCTGCGGAGTTCCTTCTGAACGATTCCATTTCTCAACACAGCTGATTATCCTGAAAATTAAACAAACCATCCGGACTTATTTTTCCTTCTCGGCATTAATAAGCAATCATCAAGTTCAGTACCTCTTAAGAATAAGAAGTTCCGCACGCTTTATGTTAGTAGCTTGAAGTTAAGAGAACTTGCCTATGAGATGTGTCGTTCATGTAGAATATGGGAGGACTAGTATCCAGGCAGACTGCGTGAAACTGATTGCTGTCTGCACAAGTCAAATGAGTGAAAGTGGCAAAATCACGTTTTTGTATGGCTTCTTCCATCTGAATTATTCTCTTTGGCACTACTTCCTGAAAAATAGAATACAAGAATGAAAGTCATACTTCTAATACAACTCTAACCAATCGAACCGAGGCTAAATAAAGACCAAGTGAAAATGTGCTGGAAGATTTTGAGGACACCAATTGAAGATGCACAATCCAAATGTACCTTTGCCCTGTGTTCTATAAGTGCACTGGTTTCAACAGTCTCACGCATTCCAGAGGTGCTACTTGTTTCCTTCTGCCGGGAGCACACCTGAATATACATCCATACAAAAAGAATCAAATCCTGTTGATATATGTGTTTTGTGAAAAAATGCAAAAGTGTCCCAAAGGTCAGTATTTGTGTGATTGGCCTTCAGTCAATATTGTCAATCCGTAGTGAAGAATGTGCACGTGAGTTAAGGAGGGTGATAGCATAAACTTGTGAAGAAATCAAATGAATGTATACGTTGAAACTATATGATGGATGCTTGAACAGACGAGAACAAATTAGGGAGCGGGTAAAAGTTCATGATTAGATTATACGAATTGGTGAACCTCATAGTTTAAGCATTAGTTGTCATGAAAATAAGAGCAGAATACTAGCACGATATTAATTGCTCAATCTTTTGGAGAAACAATGATAGTATGGACGAATAAGTACATACCACGGCAATGATGATAACAAGCTCATCCCAGTGCTTCTCATCAACAAGTGGAACAGCAATGCTATCGCTTCCATTTTCCTCCTACAAGTATCCAGGGAAATGAATTTCAACAATACTAAGAAGATAAGATATTTGTTAACAGAAGCACAAGACAAGAACTCATGAAGCGGACGTACTTTTCCCATTACCCACTTGACAAATCCTCCATATAAGCTTCAACAAGCACTTCCTGAACCTTGCCTGAAGTGAATAAACAAAGTTGTCATTTTGACTATTTGTCTGACCTATTGAACTTCGGTAATCATAGGATAACCTAATATCAAGACCAATGGAACAGAGAAAAAACTTTATCAGTAGAATTCATTGTAGGACCAATGAAATACATACCAACAAGCTAAAGGAATTACTTACGACTGATATGATTTACCTTGCTATTGCAGAAAGCCTCCCGTTGTCCTCTTGCACATTCATTAACTTCGCAAGAGAATAAACTACATAGATGAAACAGAAAATAATTGAAGTCTCAAAGAAAAAGATTAGAGAAAGCATAGATTCATGAAAGAGGAGAGAACTAGGTGTGAGATGAAAAATAATTCGATGAGTAGTTTATTAATGTGTGAGATGAGTTTAAATGGAGTAACATGATTAGTAAAGACTCATCTAGCGGACCCCAACTTGTTTGGGGCTGAGGCGTAACTGTTATGGTGTAGTATACAATATACTTATCAACACAAAAATCATAAGATGGACTCACTTAGATACATCGTTTACTCGTTTTCATCGAAACTTCATTACATATTTAACCAAAGATTTAAATTAGCAATCAACAACAACAACAACAACATACCCAGTGTATTCCCACAAAGTGGGGTCTGGGGAAGGTAGATGGTACGCAAACGAAAGATTAAATGGAATATAGACAAATATTTACCTACTTGTGGACACAAATATGTAGCATAGGTGGAAACCGAGGAAATCTATTACCAGTAACTCATCCAATACATGACTTAGAAAGGAGGTTGGAACCCAAAGAAGCTCAAATGCACAGATAGAATGCAGTACTTTATCACTGAGCTAAATAATTTATAAGTAAGCGAAAAGTATTCTATTAAAAATAAGCTCTATAGTTCCAATCCTTAACAGCCACTAGAAGATCAAACAAACGAAATAGTGAAGCGACAAACGGATTCAGAATTCAAGTAACAAAGAAATAGTTAGCAGTACCTAGGCAGGCACAGCAGCTGAGGAAGCCAATCCCGCAGCAGTAGGAAAATTATTATAAGAAGCAATATGCACATGCAGATTCTCCCAATCCTTTTTCGCGATCTTGATACCCCTCTTCTCATCCTCAACATCATTAGCACGAGCTCGAATTTCCCTAAGACAGTTCTGGTATCTGCCTCCAGACAAGGATATTTCCTAATACAACCAATAAAAGCAAAATTATAAAGGATCAAAGAATTCCTAGAAATAAAAATACAGCAATGAAAAATTCCGACCATCTCAAATTTCTAAAACCGTGCAAGTAGGAATCACACTTTCTAGGATCTCAACTTTTTCCTCACTGCTATATTTACTTTTTGTAGCAAAAACAGAGAAGATGATCAAAGATTTGAGTGATGCTGGAACTAAAAATGCACATCATATTACTAAAGCTGCACATAGTAAAAGAATAACCATGCACTCACTCTCAATCCCAAAAGGGAGAAAAGGTAAATTAGCTAATAAATTCCAGCAAGAATGAAGACTTATTTACACCTCTTTGATTCTACTAATGTACTAGCCTGTTTGACCATATTCTGAAAAGCGATTTTGACAGAAATACTTTCCGAAAAACGGCTTTCAGAATAATAGCAATTTGTGTTTGGCTAATCAATTTGAAAAACACTTATGCCAATATTATAACAACAATATGTGCTTGGTCAAGGTTCCAAAAGTGCTTCTAGGAAAAAGCTACTCTTTTCAGCAACTAAAAAACATTTTTTGCTGCTACTCAAAAAGTACTTATCTTTCTCCTAAAAGCTTGGCCAGACACAAATAACTCTATTTTTTTTAACCCAAGAGTGTAGACTAATGGTCAATGAAATGGGTTGAGAACCTGGTACTTGTGCTGGTGAGAAGTAGCAGGTACCTGTGGAATTAGTCGAAGTGCACGTAAGCTAACTCGGACACCACAGTTGTAAAAAAATACTTTTATTAAAAAAATAAGCACTTTTGACTCCCCAAAACTTGGCCAAAGAAGATGGTACTCACATCCAGCTAAAAGACACTCGGTATGTTGCACTATTAAAGCATAACAGCTTACAATCTTGCAGGTAGCAGCTAAAACTAAAACCCAAATCTCAGACGAATATTTACACTCTTAAAAACTAGTCTTTTTCCGGTAATAACATACCCAGTGTAATTCTACAAGTGGGTTCTGGAGAGGTTAGAGTGTATGTTTATCGTATCCCTACCTCGTGGAGTTAGAGAGACGGTTTCCCACAAAAAAAAAAAACTAGTCTTTTTCCAACAATAACATACCCAGTATAATCCCACAAGTGGAGTTTATGGAGGTAGTGTACCTAGACCTAATCCGTACCTCGTGAAGGTAAAGAGGTTGTTTCCGAAAGAAAAAACTATCTTTTTTCCAGCAATAACATATCTAGAGTAATCCCACAAGTGGAGAGTCCGGGGAAGTTGAGTGTACCTAGACCTTATCCGTACCTCGTGAAGGAAAAGAAAACTAACTTTTTCAATAATGACATATCTAGTGTAATCATATAAGTAGAGTTTGGGGAGATAGAGTGTACGTGGACCTTATCCATACTTCGTGGAGGTAAAGAGACCATTTTCGGCGAAAAAAAAACTAGTATTTTTCCAACAATAACACACCCAATGTAATGCCACTGGTGAAATTTGGAGAGGAGTGTACTAGACCTTATACCTATCTCTTGAAAAAAAAAAAGGACTATTCTTTTTCCATTATCACAAAAATTAATCAAACCCCATTAACTCAATAGAACAAACAATGATCAAAATCTTAAAATCACACTTATAAAAAATTTTAAGAAAAATTACCTTGCCATTAAGCCACATTTGATCTTGATTAAAAGCAGGACTAACAGCAACAGTAGTAGTGGTACAAAGATGTTTAGGATCAAGAGTTACACTAATACTATCATTAATAGCAAGAATTAGTCTTTTTCCAACAACAACAAATCCAGTGGAATTCCATAAGTGGAGTCTCAAAAGGGTAGAGTGTACGTAGACCTTATCCCTACCTCATAGAGATAAAAAGACGGTTTCCCCCACACACAAAAAAAAACTAGTCTTTTTCCAACAATAACATACCAAGTAGAGTGTAGGTAGACTTATCCCTAGCTCGTGGAGGTAGAGACGCTGTTTTCTACCAAAAAAAAAGAGAAAAAGAACTAGACTTTTTCCAATATCACAAAAATTAATCAAATCCCATTAACTCAATAGAACAAACAGTAATCAAAATCTTGAAAATCACACTTAAATTTTTTACCTTTGCCATTAAGCCACATTTGATCTTGATTAAAAGCAGGACTAACAGCAACAGTAGTAGTGGTACAAAGATGTTAGGATCAAGTGTTACACTAATACTATCATGCTATATTAGTTGGTGTTTGTGCTGTTATCATCAAAATCCATTTTTGGGATTCATTTGCCATGCCCAAGAAAATTGAAGATTTAATTTCCAGAAAAAGAATAAAAAAATATGGGATTTGATCAAATTCACAAGGGGAAATGTGGGTGTTTTGTGAAATTGTTTCTATATTTTTTTCCTACGTATTTATACAAAAAAGAAAATGTACATGTATAGTGAGATGGAAGGTTTAATTAACCTCCTTTCTTGAATGGAATTATTTTTTTGTTTTATTTCTCGGCGGCAGCTTTGGGTGTTTGGGGTCCACACTTTTGAATAAGTTATTATTATTTTGTATTTAAGATAATGGCCAAAAACAAATTTTAAGTATTATTGTCCGGTTAAGCTTTCGCGCACCTCAACTAATAGCGTGCCACCTCTCACCAATAACAAGTATTAGGTAACTCTGTATACTAAAGCTAAAATTTGAAAAGGATCACCTAGTATTTTTTATCTCTGCTGTAATTTGAACCTGAGACCTCATGGTTCAACTGTATTTCGTTCTGTGGCGATTTTCAAGCTAACACCCCTTTTAGCATATTATCTCGCTCGATTTCAAAAAAAAAAAGACGCAATTTTTATTATCTAGTTCTATATCAAAAACAATCAGTTGATTTCATGAAAGTAATACTCCTATTTTATTGATCACTAAGTCATATCCTTGAGTGCATGTATGTGAAATATTTAACTCCGTTCACGTATTTATATTTTTTTATTTGAACTATTACTAACTATTTATCAATACACAAATGTGTTTGGATCATTATCTCTTAATGATTGTAATACTTGCAAAATTTCTCATTTTTAAACATTCAAGAATATAACATGAATATAAATTTTTTGTTGAAAATAAAAAAGATATCTAAATTAAATTATTTTTAAATTTGATTCTTTTTTAAAGGATTTATTAAAAAAAAGGATTATCATCTAACGCATCATTCACATGGTGTAACAAACTAACAAAGTCAAGGAAAGACTGCATTCTTTTATATCTTTTCTCATATTCTGTCAAACAAAGAGTTCCTAAGATGGGATGTGATAATATTTTAGTAATTGTCTTTATGAGCATAAGTTTAGGTATAGGTAATAGCGGAGTCAGGATTTTCACTAACAAAATTTTGAAATATAAAAAAGTAATCATACAAAATCGTTAAAGAGATTTCGACATCTACTATATATACATAAAAAATTAATTTTCACCATACAAAGTCATGTTGACTCTTTCTAGATTGACTTCTAGACTCAACTTTTCAATAGTTCTTGTTGATACCAAAAAATTTGGAGCTCATCTAAGAACAAAACTTTTTAGCCTTAAATCCTGTATATTTTGGAGACGTCAATAAGAACTTGGTCCGCTAGTTAGATTTTGCCCAATCTCCCTAATTTAATAGGATTGGACAAATTTTAAAGCTCATTTAACAATGAGATCTTTAAACCCAATCCAATTAAGCTCATTGACCAGTGAGATTTGATCGAGGTTGGACTACGCCAATTTGTTGGCCAAATTAAAAAAAAATAATATATATATACATGTTTTATATATATATATATATGAAGACCCCCCAAAAAGGTTAAAAAAATCCAAAGTAACGTCGGTTGTTTTAATTATTTTAGGATTTTAAAAATTAAATAAAATCTTTATATTTAATTTCGGAGATAAATATAATGTTTTTCTGAAAGTATAGGGATAAATATGACTCTTTTCCGTAAATATAATGTTGTTGTAACTTTAATTGCAATAATATACTTTATTTATTTTGTGCGCAATTTTTTATATTGACGTGACACATATGTGCAACCACACATACACTAAACTAGTATATATATATATATATATATATATATATATATATATATATATATATATATATATACACACACAAACAATAGAAAACACACATATTTAATTCCTTATTACTTCAAAAAATACTACTTTGCCTATTTACTCTTTTTATCACTTTTTGGGCTTCGGATACATCACTAATCCTCGCAGAATTGATGTATCTCAGCTACATCGCGACATTAGTTGATATTTTTAAACGAAAAGTAATTGAAATTGCTTAAAACAAGGAGAGAATCACATTGCAAATCAGAACGAAATCAAAACTAGATCGTCTTCTTCGTTTTTGAAAGGAAAATAATCAAAATCTTATCGTCTCATTCGTTGCTACACCTCCACACCTCTTTCTTCTTCGCAAAGATATATGTATCTGGTGTCAAAAATACTCATATACATTCACCAAATTTCATCTAGTGTATCATTTTATATGTATCAAGTATTAATTTCATGAATATGTTTATATATATCTAGTATTAATTTTATGTATATTTTAATATGTATCAAGTATTAATTTCATGTATTTGTTTATATGTATTTAATATTAATTTTATATATTTATTTTATATGTATCTAGTGTTAATTTGATGTATGCAGTACCAATTTCATATATTATATCTAAAATATATGTATCTATAATCAATTTAATCTAGTGTATCCAGTCTTAAGTTGTTGTATCCAATATAAATTTTATACAGTGAATCCAAAATACATGTATCTAGTATCAAGTTTTTTCATCAGAACTTTTGATACATGTATTTGTGCATGGATACATGCTTAAAAAAAGAAGATGATGAAGAATAAGAAAAAACACAGATCTGACCGAAAAACTCTATTTTTCTGTGTCCATTTTCATCGGAAGAAGAAAAGAGAAGAGAACCATCCAAACAAGCTGTAAATCTCACAAAACTTAAGAGAGCAAAGTTAAATTTCTTCCAAAAAAAAAAGAGAAAAAGAAGATTCATATTTACTAGTAATCAAGGGTGGTAATTGGGCGGGTTGGGTTAAATTTAGGCGGATCAAAATGGGTCAAGACAATAAATGGCTCAAGACCCAATCCGACTCAAATTTGCTTGGTCAAAATGAATTGGATCAAAACGGGTTAGATAACGGGTTAGTAACGGGTCATAACTCAACCCGCTCAATTTTTACTAAGTTTTAATTACTTTATTTGTTATTTTATAAGTTTTTAGTAACTAATAAAATTATTTTTTTCTATAATTATATATAACATATAAAATTTTAAAAAAATAATATTTTGACAAGATTTTTCAAAAGTCAACTTGAGTTACATATCAACCCAATTTTTAATGGATTGAGTTAAAATGGGTTGAGCTAACAAATAAGCGGGTCAATAACCAACCCAAACTTAAAATGTTGTCTTGCATATATTTATATTAGCATTTCTAGCTTAGTATTTAGATTTATACATATATATATATATGAGAAACTAACCAGCGAAAAAGAAAGATAAGAGAGATTTTTTGAAATTTTAAGTCATGAAATGGTGTTAAAAATAATTCATACAAAGAGCTATATATTACATTACATCGGAAAATAAATTATAACGTATCTTTAGCCATTATTCTTTAAGTAAAATTTGTGCTATCTTTTTTTATTTTTATTTGTCATCAGTTTGTAATTCTATCGCTAAGAATCTTGTAACCTATTTCTTTCGCAAAAATATTAGACTAATGAAGTCACAAGCATTTAAATGTGTCCTTTAATTTGGCATCAACTAGCATTTATACCCTCTAACTTTGGGTGTGCATAAATAAACACTTAAACTTGTATAAAGTTGAACACGTAGAAATACACCTTCTATGTGGTGTCTCACGCGAATTGCCATGTAGGATGCCATGTAGGATGTGTGTGGCCTCATGTGTTTGCACTTAATGGAAGTCTGAATTTAAATGGTTCAGACCTTAGGCCATTAAGTGCATTTGTTTTCATTAAGATTTAAGCACTTAATTGGTCTGAATGGATCTTAATCATTAAAGATCTAAAACAAAGTCTTAATACCATTAAGAGGTATTCTCGTATGGATAATATTCACCACCATTCTATCCACAATCACCAGTCACCATCACTTATCACCTTTGTCATCACAACCACCACCACCGATATTGTCAACCAACATTACCGTAGTCAACCATCACCACCAACCACCACTACTATCAGCCACTACCACACCTACTACCTCTATCATTATAATTATATTCATTGTCACCACCATCACTACCACCTCCACCACCACATTGGTCAATCTCTACTACTAACCAACTCCATCATCATAATTAGCAACCCCGCCAACTACCACCAACACATCGTCAACCATCACACACTTTTCAGCCATCACTATCACCGTTGTCACCATTGGAGCCACCTCCACCACTATCAGCCACTACCACCAGTACAGTCACTCCCTACTACCAACCACCTCCACCATCACAACTAGAAGCGCCAACAACAACCACACATTCTTCAGTCACCACCATCAACTACTAATCTTAACCAACTTCACCATCACAAAATCACCACCAACACTACCAATCGCCGCATCATGACAGTCACTACAACACCAATCACTTATTGCATCACAATTATCACGACCAACATTACTAGCTACTAGCACTAACCATTAACACCACCACCACCATCATTACAAATCATCTCCATTATTACTAGCAAACATAAATATTTTGTTATTTGTGGATGGGCCAGCTTTGGGCCTGACCTATTTCCGGTTAATAAATTTGGGGCCTTTGACCCTTTTGATTAAAAAAAAAAAACATAAATATTTTGTTTTTTAAATCAAATAATAATTTTATTTTATTAAATTAAGTATTTTTTTTAATTATAATTAACTTTTTATTTGAATTATATTGCAAATAAATAAATTATGCATATTCAAATGTTGAAAGAGAAACAATCTTAATCGTTTTAATATTCAGATCAAGAGACAACATCTTAATCATTCAGATGTGTATTCAGATTCAGACATCTTAATTATAATGAAAACAAATAAGGCCGGTGTCTACTTGTATAACTTTATACAAGTTTAAGTGTATATTAACTGAGACTAAGTTAAAGGGGACGTTTGCGTATTATGTGAATTTCTTACCATTAATTCATTTGCTTATGTGTTAATAATTAGTTATTCCTAACTCCAACCAAACAACTCCTAAAAGTAAAAGTTCCTTCCCCTTTCATCAAGCGATTTGCCTCTTTGTCTTCTTGATTTTCCCTCTTTAAGCTACCATTTTGTATTTTCCCTTAAATTTTCAAGATCCTTAAGATTTTTCCTTCTTGTATTCACTTCAATTTCTTGAATTTGGGTATAAACCATTAAAATTTTCCACCTTACATCTGTTTTTTTTGCTCAAAAATCAAATCTTTTGGTCAAGAAAAGAAATGGGTGTTGGAAATTGTGTTTAAGCCATTAGAATTTTCCACCTTACATCTAATTTTTTTGCTCAAAAATCAAATCTTTTGGTCAAGAAAAGAAATGGGTGTTGGAAATTGGGTATAATCCTTTAGAATTTTCTACCATACATCTATTTTTTTTGCTCAAAAATCAAATCTTTTGGTCTAAAAAAGAAATGGGTGTTGGGATATCTGTGCTTATAGGCCTAAAATCAGCAACTTTATTCCTATTATTTGTAACTTTCAAGAATTATGGGTACACATTATTGTCAATACCTTGTTTGTATGCATCATTAGTATCTTTCTTGGTAGCACTTGCTGCTAATCCATCAATTAATCTTCCAATTCTTTTGGGTAAAAACTCAGATGGGACATTTCCAGTATGGTCACTTGTTATGTTCAGTCCTTATTTGTATTTTGTTAGAGGGTTTTCAGCATTAAGAAGAATGAAGAGTGGGGAACCTCCATATAGTGAGATTTCTGAAGGGTTATATGTTGGGGGTTGGCCTTGTTCACCTGATAAATTGCCACCTGGTAATCCTGCTATTATTGATTGTACTTGTGAGATGCCTAGGATGTTGGAGTTTACAGGAAATCATCCATTTTTGTGTATCCCAACTTGGGATACAAGGTCACCTCAACCAGCTGATATAGAGGCTGCTGTCAAGTGGGCTTGTAGAAAAAGAGCTCAGAAGATACCTGTTTTCATCCATTGTGCATATGGTATGGTTGTGAACTTTAGAACTTCTGTTTCATATATATTTGTAGCCATGTAATGGGGTCATGTTTTGATATGTCCTTTAGATGTTACTACCTACATCCCAATTTAAGTGTGTTAATTTGACTGGCATGGAGTTTAATAAATATAGGGAGTATTATGAATCTTATGGTCTTAAACTTGCCATGTTAGATGGTGGAATTGAAAAGAAAGAGACTCTTTTTTTGGGATAGACCAGAAAGGAAAGTAAGACACTTAAATTGAGATGGAGGGAGTAAAAGTTTCAGTTTTTGCTAGCTTGTATTCCCTTCATTAGTGTGTGATTGTGGTTTTGTGGATACATTGCTTAAATGCATATGTTATGATTGTGAACTTTTAAACTTTTGTGGGTTTTTGATATGTCCTTTAGGGGTTGTTTGGTAGAATGTATAAGAATAGTACTGAATAGGGTGTATTAGTAATGTTGGGATTAATTATGCTGGGATTATTTCTTATATACTGTTTGGTTTGGTGTATTGAGGGCAGTTCTTGCTTTAACCATGCTTATCCATGTATTAATAGTCCTTGTATTGCTAATACCATTGTTTGTTATGTAATAGTTATACACCTTATAATACTAAATAGGGTGCATTAGTTATAATGTATTTGAAGCCATGAAGTGGGATCATGTTTTGATATGTCCTTTAGATGTTACTACCTATGTCCCAATTTAAGTGTGTAAGTTTGACTGGGCACAAAGTTAGTTAAATAAAGGGAGACTTATGAATCTTGTGGTCTTAAATTAAAGATGTGTGTAGTCCTTTAAATCCTGTGGTCTTAAACTTGCCATGTCAGATGTTGGAATTGAAAAACTTACTCTATATAGAAAGAGACACTCTTTTTGGGAGGACAGACCAAAAAGGAAAGTAAGACACTTAAATTGGGACGGAGGGAGTAAAAGTGTCAGTTGTTGCTAGCTTGTCAGCCCTTCATTAGTGTGTGATTGTGGTATAGTGGATACATTGCTTATGTTTCTTCCTTTGAGGTTCATATTTGTGGTTCTCCTATTTTATTTATTACTGAAAATTATAGGACTTCTCAGCTGACATTTCTTAGGAGAAAGCTAGCAGTCTATTATCCATTTTTCGTAGAGAAAGCATGAGTTGTGTCTCGGGCCGGATTGACTAATCTGTAAGGAGGCTTATCTGTATTTGAGGGTCTTGGTGTGATATACAAAGGGTGGGCGTGGCTTAGCAATATCCAAAACAAAAGTAAAGATCGTCGATATGCTTTTGGTTATTCTCCCAAGATTGAAACTTAAGGTAGTCATGAAGTGATCATTTTATATATAATGTGCTTCAAGTCTTGGAAAATATGGTTGTCACTAACTTGCTTAAATTTTTTAAGCGGCTTCCATATTTACATAAATGCTATACTACTTTGAGGTACTTGGTGCAAAATGGACCCTGCTATTTGTGAGCGAAAATTGTTGAACTTTTGCAATATATTAGTGAATAGTGTGCTAGTTAGGTGTCTGTGTGCAAGTCATTTGCTTTAGTTTAGGTTTCTTGCATAAAAATCATTCTTTTCCATTTAAAGAAATGAATGTGGTTTATACTTAACCTTATAAACTCTTCTGTTCTGGTTCTATTGTTCTATAGTTTACTTAATATATTAGATGTGAAATCTCTGGAACAACAGTTGTTGCTCAAATTGGGGGTAAAAGTTGCATCAGCCTATATAATAATATCATTGCTTTTAGTTGTGTTGTCATCTATTCAAGAAATCCAAAAGTATGATGCTCTTACCTAGGCTGTTCAGTTCGTTTATCAATCGCTTGTATTCAAATTTCAATCATACATGCTTCCTTCGAAGACAGACCATGTTCTTCTTGATTATAAATGTATGATGTGCGTTGGGAGATGGGTAGTGACTTTTGGAGTTCGGTCTCATCTCCTCGTCATGTTACTTAACTACTTAAGGTCATAGTTTATTTCATTCAGTTCTTGGGTGTTGGTTTCGCCTTGCTCCTTCCATTGCCCATCTACATGGAATCCTTTAAACTAAATGATGTTAGCTCTGAAGCTAGGTTGTTGTTGTGTCTGACCATGAACAAAGAGATGGCGATACAAACATGAAAGAAGAGATGAAGTATTCTTGGAAAAGGAATGGGTACATGGTGAGTATTAATGAGGATCCTAGAATTTATAAACATGTAATCTTCTAATAAACTTAGCATACATAAATACCTAAAAGATGTAGGAAACGAATGTAAACAAAATCTTCAAAATACCAATACTTTTTTTTAACAAATAAAGATCATTAAAACCAACAGTAGCATGTCATGGGTTAGAACCCTGTTGCAAACAAAAAGTTGGTATTTAAGTGGAGAAAGGTAGAGGGATAGACTATGCGCCACTGGCCCTTGAGGTAGAAGTGGATCAAAAGAAAAGAATTAGATAAGGGTTGAAATGTACGTATTTAACCTATATTCTTTGACAGATCAAATAATTAGATAAGTGTTGTTGATCACCGGAGAGATAAGAGCGCTGGTTACCAGAAGTGGATAGGAGCAGAGCCGGTCACCGGAAGAAAGGAGGAGCGATATCGATCACTAAAAGCAGGTAAAAAAAGAGAACATTAGCCAAGAAGGCGGCATAAGGCTGTCTGCTGGTAGGAGAAGCTATTTGAGACTTTACCATGGTCAGAAAAACTCTGATATTATGTGAAACCAGAATAACAAACTTCTTGTTAACTTGATTGAATAACAATGTACAAGAGGACCTCGTTATATAGAAGTCTTAGGCTATGTAAATATGGGTAAAGCTATTGCATTGTCCTTATAATGTAAGATCATATCCGATTAACCATAAAATTTCCTTTCCTCAACAAAAAAAAGGTATAAAATATCTTAAGGTATTGTACAAAATATTCTATAATATTTTCCCTTACTCAAAATTCAGCTAATACATGTGTGAATATAGACACATTCTCTTAACATACAAACACTATGATAAACCTTTAGGCTTGATTAAATTCTTTTCTGGCAACCGTTTGTTGACAGCAACCAGATCAGCTGTTGAACAATGAAAACTATAACAACCAGCTCTTTGTTGTGTTATGTCACTGTTGATGCACTCCTAGTCTTAGTCTTTAAATCTTAGCGTGGTTTCCAGTGTATAACTTCTATTGAGTATGAGGAAGGCCATGAGCTTCAGTAAGAGGATGGGATCTGGTCATCATTTTTGCAGTTTATTAGTTGAATCATGGTAATGTGATAAGAGGATAGAGAAGACGGTGGAAGAGGAAAGACCGAGATACTAATTCTTGAACAGACTTGAGAGATGATAGTTATGCTAGACCAAAAACTGAATTGCAAGTTGCTATTGAAGTTAAATGGCATGTAGTGTTCAATCTGTTAGTGAAACACCTACTTTTACTAATATGTGCAGTGTTGATACGACCAGTTTTTACTTGAAAAAGTATACATCACTAGGAAAAATATTTATTTTGGAGAAAGCTATCATTTTGTTTGTATATTAGACAAAGTTGAATTGCATGAAGGTGTTTAGTAGATATATCATGAGCGGTAGTCATTACAGTCATTTAAAGAGAGGACAAAATGAAGTGATAAACCTCAGATGGTCCATCTCGATTCTGGAATTAGACAGGAACTAGTATACCATGACAACCTTGTTATTGCTTCGACTGCACTGTGAAATGTTGGCTACTTATTAGCAGTAAATGGCGCTTCTGAGGTCCTTAAAGACGATCCCATATTATTACATATTTACATTTAGCTATTGTATTACACCAATTTTTTCTATATGCATTTCTATAAATAGTCATCTATATGACTTCCATTTTATTTTTTCCAGAAAAGGTAACAGAAAATTGACTGCAATGTGCGACTGGTAGTTTATGTTAGGAAAGCAAGTTTTGGTTATGAAAGTACAATTCCTTAGGCTAGAGTTTGATCGGTAATTAATACTAATCAGCCTTGTAAACAGGTCAATGGGCAGAGCCTTGTTAAAATACTCTTCAACATCAACATACCCAGTGTAGTCCCACAAGTGGGGTCTGGGGAGGGTAGTGTGTACGCAGACCTTACACCCCTACCTTGGGAGGTAGAGAGGTTGTTTCTGATAGACCCTCGCTTCAAGATACTCTTCACTGCCAAATAATGTGATGATTAAGGACCTCTATTAAAACAAATCTGCAGGCTTCTCCTTGCTTTTTCTATTTTAGAGTACTAAATGAGTGGTTTCACACTGCTTTTAGAAGTCTTCACGTTTTGATTGTGAGATTTTCCTAGTAATAAGCATTGATCCAATGCGCAGGCCCGTAGTTTAAGACTTAAAGCTATGAAACCTTTAAGTCTTTCGGGGAAGTCATCATTTTAGTATAAAGATTGTAGAAGGAAATGTGTTCTCTTGCATGTAGTGACAACTTATATACTCCCTCCGTTTCAATTTATTTGTCTTAATTTCCTTTTTAGTCCGTTTCAAAAAGAATGTCTTTTTTCTTTTTTGGCAATTTTTTATTTTCAACTTTCCACATGGCAAGCTTAAGACCACATATCTTTGGTTTAAGACCACAAGATTCACAAGTCTTCCTTACTTTCTTAAACTCCGTGCCAAGTCAAAACCAGACAAACAAATTGGAACGGAGGGAGTACTTAAACTGCATCAATCAACAACAATGCTTGCGGGAGACTGTCTTGAAGAGCTTAACTTCTTTGTCGGTTTCTTTGGTGCCTCAATAGGTCCTTGCAATGAACATCAAACTTGTCACTGATATTTCATTGTAAATTCTTGAATTGTTTCCTCTAGGTCATGGAAGGAGTGTTGCAGTCATGTGTGCACTGTTAGTAGCTCTTGGTCTGGCTGAAGACTGGAAAAATGCTGAGAAGTTGATCAAAGAAAAGCGGCCATACATACGCATGAACGCTCTGCACCGTAAAGCCTTAGAGGAATGGTCGAAGGATCGACTCTCTTCTCCTAAAGTTGGAGCTAGTTCTGTGATTCTATCGAGTGCTAACGATCGTTCCTGATCAGTTGACTGCAGTTGCAAGAACAATTGACTATAGATGATTGGCTGTTTGTCTTAACTTTTGTTTACACATAATATTTATTGATCGAGATTTTTGGTTCTTTTTATTTAGTTGAAGCTTGCTTTCCTGATATAGTGTTAGAATGTTTGATGTCAGGAATAACAAGCACCAGCTGATTGTGTTAACACAAAAAAATCTAAACTATTTTAAAGCCTAAGCATGTAGAGAAATTGTATTTTTTTTTTGGTGTGCGCATCAAGATTATTACATGCATTTTTAGCCTTGCCTTTTCTGCGAAGTACTCTTAAAAAGCAGCTAAGTATTATAGGCTTTTAGAATTTTTCATTACTGCGATAAGCTGTTTCAATGGTTTATACCATTAACCATGAGATATTATTGAATATACCTAGTGTAATTTTACAAGTGGGTCTAAAAAGGGTAGGATATATGCAGATATTACTCCTATTTTATGGAGTAGAGAAGTAGTTTCTGGTAGACTCTCGACTTAAAAGAAGAGCAATCAAAGCCAGATTGAAAGGAAAATGATGATGACAAAATAGCAAAATGAACATAAACTAAATGAAGCAACAAATAGTATGTCACTTCCACCTTGTCCTATATAATGTCGTTTCCAATCCTATCTTTCCTAATATGCCCATACATCCATATGAGCATTCTTATCTTTGCTATCTTCTTTTTCTGAACGTATGTGTTAGTTTTTGATTGGCCAACATTTTGTCCCATAATAACAGGGTAGGTGTAAGTCTCCATTTCACACACTCCGCTTCAATATGATATGTGACATCATCGTCAATCTCCACGTTTTCTTGGATTATAGACCTACGATACTTGAAACTTCCTTTGTTGGGTATGACATGTGTATCAATCTTCACTTCCACCTCTTCTTCCGCCTGCATGGGTTATATGTCATTGAACTTGCACTCCAGATACTCCGCTTTAATTTTGCTTAACCTGAAACCTTTAGATATTAGGGTCAGTCTCCAAACTTCCATACTATCGTTAACTCCACAACGCGTTTCATCGATTAACACTATATCATCTGCAAACAACATAAACAACGGTAGCTCTCCTTGAGTGCATCTCATCAGTTAACACTATATCATCTGCAAACAACATGCATAACGGTGGCTCTCCTTGACTGCATCTCATCGATTAACACTATATCATCTGCAAACAATATACACATTGGTACCTCTCCTTGAACACGCAACATTAATTCGTCAATTACTTAGGCAAATAGAAACTGGTTAATGGCTGATCTCTATGCCA
Source organism: Jaltomata sinuosa (assembly GCA_003996215.1). Lineage (NCBI taxonomy): Eukaryota > Viridiplantae > Streptophyta > Magnoliopsida > Solanales > Solanaceae > Jaltomata > Jaltomata sinuosa. Next base: position 674,035 of record QJPP01000341.1, on the reverse strand, counting down.
CCACAATATAAACGAAAAATATTCTGAATCACCTCCCATTATTCTTATTAGAGTCTTAATTCCGACGTACATATCCTTAATTGTCCTAATATAAATCAGGAGGACACCTTTAGATTACAAATACATCCATAGAAACTTTATATTATGCCTTTTCACCAGATAATATTAAACACTTGACTATGAATTTAGTCTGAAAAAATTAATGCCAAGAAACACATGGCAAGTATTTGCAGACCCCACATTGATACAATAGCTTTTTTGTTGTTTTTTTTGCTTCTTTGCCACTTCAACAGTTTAGTGAATGAGTTTTGTTTCTCTTTTTGTTTGTTTATTAGAATTCAGACTATATAATAAACATACAAATATCTGTAACTAGAAAAAAGAGGAATTGTAGCTTTGCTTTTTTTCTTCTTCTTTTTCTGTTGAATTCAAATCCTCAAAATTATCATCTGCACAGGTTCATATCTTCTCTACTCATCAATAATTTTTTTGAGTTTTGTCTATGGTATCATACCTATTATTTAATTTTTCTCTTGTTAATTTAGTTATTTGTGTCGATTGAAGTTAGCTAGAGTTTTTGTATTGAGCCGAGGGTCTATCGGAAACAGTACTGCATACATTATACTCTCCCCAGATCCCACTTTGGGGAAATACACCGGGTATGTTATTGTTGTTGATTGAAGTTAGCTAGACTTAAAATTATATTTTATGTATATACACTAGATGTTGAATCTCGTGGTTTCTTCATGTGTTTACTTTTTCATATTTTAAGTTCTTCGGTGAAAAATCCTGGTTCCGCCACGGCTGATAAGCATGGAAGAGGGGCAAATATACCTCTCAACTTTGCGATTTAGAGCGAATATATTCCTCATTAAAAAAGTGATGCATATATACCCTCGCCGTCTAACAAATAATGCATGTTTACCCCTTTCATTAACAGACTTATATTTACTGAATTTAAAAAATTCAGGTTTAAGGGGCCATAGCTTCCATACAACTAATGCTTCTTCTTTTTTTGGTTTGAAGATTCTACCATATATCTTGGTTTATATAATGCTAAGAGATTAATTTAGTCTAATTAATCAAATCATTTTATGTTTCCTAGGTGTAACATGTCAACTATTTGCATTCCTTCATCTTGCTTGCTCAAAGGTTCACCATCAACAAAATCCTCTGCCTATACCAAAAAGTCTCCATGTACTCTTAGGTAAGTTAATTTCACGTATCGTCACTGAACTTTATCCACTATAATTAATAATAAAATCATAAGACTACTTTCGTCATATTAAAGTAGTGGTACCGTCACAAAACTTTTGTCATCTTAAAACAAATAAACAGAAAATAGTTTAGTGACTTTACTGTAACTGTTACCGTGGATAAGTTTCAATCTAGTAACTTTACTACTAAAAAACCATCTAAAACCGACCCAAAAATCAGGAAAATCTAAACCGACCTTCGGAGGTCGGCTTCTTCTAGCGCAAAAAATTGAGAAAATACAACCCGATCTCCGGAGGTCGGTTGTTTTCCCCATCAAAATATACATTTAAAGAGTATAAATAAAAAATAACATAGTTGATACCCAAAGAAATGCATTCTACCACAAAGAAGATGGGGTTCGAACCTTGGATGGTGCATTTTCTTATTTCGTAACTTTTAAGAACCGAACTTCGGTGGTCAAAATTTTTCCGAAAAGAAAAACCGTCCTCTCGAGGTCGGTTTGGTTTTGCGACCAAGCTTTTCCCGGCTTAAAGCCTTTTAAATTTTGTACCATATTAATGCATAAAGTAGACGATCAATTTTCAATTGAAACCTTATACCATAATCAAGCCACATAACAATGAGTAGCCATCCATGTGCTTCATAGAAGCTATAGAAAGATAGATCCATGTTTTGACTTTTGAATCATTCAGGGTGTGTTTGGTATCATGGAAAATATTTTCCATGAAAATGTTTTATGGAAAACAAGTTGGTTTCTTACTTATTTTCTCATGTTTGGTTGGTGAGTGAAAAATATTTTCTATTGTTTGATTGATGAGTGAAAATATATTTTTCAAATTTTTTTTTTTTTTTAATTTTTGATTAGAGAGTAGAAAATATTTTCTAGGGGGTAGTCGGGGGTTGGGTGTGGTGTTGGGGGGGCTGGGGGGGGGGGGGGTAACTAAAAAAAATTTATTTTTTTAAAAAAAAAAAAAATATTTAAACATTAAATTTTTTTTTGGGGGGGGGGCACTGGGTGGGGGTGGGGGTGGAGGGAACCAAAAATATTACGTTTTTTAAAAAATAAGTAACTTTTTAAAAAATAAAAAAATTGAATTTTGGGTGGGGTGGAGGTGGTAGGGTGGGGTGGGGTGGGGGTTGGGATACCAAAAATATTTTTTTTTTTAAAAAATAAAAATTGAAAAAAATTTAAAAACTGAATTTTGGGTGGGGTGGAGGTGGGGGAGGAGAGGGGCTGGGGGAGTAGGGTGGGATGGGATACAAAAATATTACTTTTTTTAAGAAAAATGTATTTTTTTTAAAAAAAATTGAGTTTGGGTGGGTGAAGGTGGTAGTGGTGGTGGGGTGTGTGTGTGGGGAGGGGGGGGGGGGTGTTAAAGTGGGGTGGGTGGGTGAGGTGGATACAAAAAAAATTACTTTTTTTAAAAAAGTTCATTTTATTTTTTAAAGAAAGAATTGAAAAAAATTAAAAGAAATTGATGTGGGGTGGAGGTGGGGGTGGGGTGAAATTGAAAAAATATTTTAAAAAATTGTGTGAGGTAGAGGTGGGGGGTGGAGGTAGGGGTTAGACTAGGAGGGTGGAGTGGGTGGGATTGGGGTGTTATGAAGGTGAGGACTTGTTTTCCCTACTTTCATTAGAGAAGTCTTCCTTATTTTGGAGGAAAATGTTTTCCTAAAGAAAATATTTTCCAATTTTTTTGACCAACCAAACACAAGAAAATTGGAAAACATTTTCCTCCGTACCAAACACACTTGAGAGGAAATTAAAAGCAACCTTATTGTTCTCAAGTTATTGTCATTTCGTATGTTGCTCGGACTCTCCAAAATATAGCCGCCCTCGTGTCGATCCTTCAAAAATGCATTACTTATGGAGAATCCAACACACATCCGTCTATATTTTTGAACAGTCACAGCAACATAGGTCATTTCACCAAGTACATAGCATTAGTGCTACTAATACTAGATCTTGGATCCAACACTTGATACTATGTTGCTCAGACTCTTCAAAAATGTAGGCGAGTGGGCGTCGGATCCTTCAAAAATAGTACATTTTTAGAAGATCCGACATGGGTGGACAATATCTTTGGAGAGTCCAAGCAACATAAGCCTTTCAGCTAGTAACTCATGAAGGCTTATATTCATGGTCTGGTAAACATTAAATCCTACTTTGATCCTCTCAATGGTGCCAACAACAGTCTCAAAAACCTTAGTAAGTGTTATATCGTCAATGCCAGTGACCAAAATTGACAAGGGCAACGAAACAGTGTCAGCATTCGCGGTACCAAATGCAGTGAGGGCCATACATGGCTTGTTTATAATGGTTCGGGTTATACTGATAGTGAACTAGTCCTTTAGGGAAAACAAACGTGTCTCCGGATCTTTGCTTCTGCATATGTAGAATGCTCTTTGTGGCGATGAATCCAACTTGTAGAACACCTTGTACGATGAACACAAGCTTATGTGTGTGACACACTATCCATTTAGAGCTGGGAATTTTGCCAAACTAGTTTTTGTCATAGTAAAGGTTTGTGGGGCTTTGTGAACGATCCCGGGCAATGGGCATGCCAGTGTAACTAAACAAGTCACCAAACACTGTTTGATTTGCTGGGAGCAATGACAGAGGCAGAATTTTCATTAGAGGAATTTATCATCTATATGAAATGATTTTCCAGCAAAGGGGGTTTGGGTGAAACCCCTTCCGTTCATCTAGCTCCGCCCCTGGCTAAGAAGATGAAATGTGAAAGAATGTCAGAGTCACTTGCAAAGAGTGACAAAGAGTGTTTAGTGAAGTCCATTGTCATAGGCATAGTTGAATCAACACTTGGGATTAACAACGGAAATGACGGAAAAGGGTATTTTTGATCCAATTAAATAACAATAAGGACATTTTTGGGCCAACCTATTATCGACAGGGACAATTTTGGACTAAACTATTAACGGAGGGCATCATGGCTCCCTTCCTTCATCAATTGATGAAAACAAGAGCTAATAGCTGAGCAGTGAATAATAGTACTGTGCTATGAAAAACAAAAACAAACATGAAGCTCATTTGGTAGCCTTTATTTTATAATTGCTTCCTCTAGTGTGTTAAATGGGTGATTTTTCGGATGAATTTGAGCGGATCAAAATGGGTTGAATTAATGGGACTTTTACGGGTAATTCACAAAAATGGCCTTGGAATTGAGTGGTGTTGAACTTTTGACCTAGCTTGCCCCATGAGCAAAAATTTAAGAAGATTTTTGAGAATTCTCAGTTTGTTTGAAACCAAAATCATTCGTTTCTCTATTGTTTCATATATAAAATGTGCAATTTAGAGATCGTCGAATTAAACTTGGTGGATTAAGTCGTTGATTGTTGTTGCTAGAGATGCAAAATCGAGTTACGACTACTGAAATTCGTTGATTGGATAAAAAAAATAAGGTTATTAGGCTATGAGAAATTGACAACTTAAAAGAAAAAAATATTACATTAATCTTGAATATTTCTTAAAACATTACATAAGTCTTTGTTAGCGATAGAGATGCGTTCGAGATGGCTCGAGCATCACCAATATGTGTACAATTTTATTATATAAATATGTGTACTATATGTCTCTAGCTGTATTGCTCGAACATATAATGCAAAACAATCTTATGTTTAGGATTTTTGAAAATATAATTAAAAAACGTATAGCTTGATGCATAAAATATCTCGCGTCAACAGGATATAGGGAAGGGTCACATCCCCTAATGCAAGCATTAATGACTGTCTTTAAGTAATTTTGCTGAGTCTTTTTTAGTTAAACAATTTTTTAACGATCAATTACAAGTAAATAATGTGTCTATGATATATATTAATTTATTAGTGCCAAAACAAATCAATAACAAAACACAATATAATTTCGTAAATGCTAAGTATTTAAACGAATAACTTATACTATATGTTCTAATCTACTATACAACTTTATATTACAACACGTTTTCATAATGCTAATATTTATATTAAATGTTAATTCGTTAATAGTGTAACGATATAAATTTTGTAATAATTAACATGAAATATGCATACAATGTATGCATTTAATTACTCATATAAAAGGGAAAGATTTTTTTGTTATTTCTACTTTTGTTCAATGAAGCAAGTATAAAAACAAACTTAAGGAAGAACTACCCAATTGGATCAAACTGTTAAATATGATTATTTATCAATTTAAAATTTATAATTTTCTTTCTATATTCTTATATTGTTACACAAACACATCTTTTAAATATTATTTATGCTATTTTTAAAAATCTATTCTCTATTAATACAAGTGACGCGCACAAGATGCATATATTAAGATTAATTCATTCAAACAATACAATATGATAGAGTACAATAACAACAACATATCCGGTGAAATTTTATGAGTGGGGTCTGAGAAGGGTAGAGTGTACACAGATCTTATCACTACCTCGTGAATGTAGAGAGATTATTTTCAAAAGACCTCGGCTCAAGTGCAATAAATTCACATAAAAGAGAAGAAAACGGTGAAGAAAGCATAACAATTAATAAGAAAAATAGGCAGAGCCTACAAGAAAAGAACAGTAACAACATCAAAATAATGCAATACTTGATACACAATAAACAAAATATGGTGATAAATATCAAAAGCAAGGACTACAAGAATACGACTAGTACTATGACAAATTCTAACAAGCCTAAACCTTCGAAAAGCAAGACAACACTCTATTACCTATACAAAGTTATGCTATGTCCTGTCTAGTGTCTAATACGATATAAAATGATATATTATAAAACAATACGTAACAGTCATCCAAACAGTGTAAAATTGGTCACTCAAATTACCAAATTTGTCCCTCATGCACCACCCTATGTTATCCCATTTGAAAATTTTCCATCTCTTCCCTTTTTCTCAGTTCTCACTCCCAGTGGAGTTTAACTGATAATGGATACCATTCTCACCGGAAACCACCACTCCGCCGCCGTCATCTCCTCCTCCAACTCACCTGAAAAAATCCCTCCTCCACACACTCCTAAATTTACCAAAATACCCCTCAAACATCTACTTAATTCCACCCCACCACCTACCCTCAGTAACAAGCTATGGTTATCAAAGAAACTGTCACCAACCCCACCCCCTCCCTCACCCCTCACCACCCCACCACCTAGCCTCAGTAACAAGCTATGGTTATCCAAGAAACTGTCACCACCCCCACCCCCTCCACCAATATTACCAAGAAATGAGGAAATGCAGAAAAGAGTTGAAAATAGTGAAAAAGGAAAAATCTTTAATGAGGAAATGCAGAAAAGAGTTGAAAATAGTCAAAAAGGTAAAATCTTTGTGGGGAATTTGCCATTATGGATTAAAGAAAAGGAGGTAGCTGAGTTCTTTAGACAATTTGGGGCTATAAAGAATGTGATTTTGATAAAGGGTAATACTGGAAATGAAAGAAATATTGGTTTTGGGTTTGTGATATATGAGGGTCCAAATGCTGAGAGTGCAGCTATGGGGGCAGTGGAGTTTGATGGTGTTGAATTTCATGGAAGAGTTTTGACTGTGAAATTGGATGATGGGAGGAGATTGAAAGAGAGGAATGATGAGGGGAAGAACAGGTACACGTGGCACGAGGCGAGGGAGGGGTCAGGGAGAGATTTCAAGAAGGTTCTTGAAGCACAGCCGGAGAATTGGCAGGCGGTTGTTCGGGCTTTTGAGAGAACCAAGAAGGTGATATGCTTACTGGAATACTTCAGTACTATGCTAGCAATGCTGTAGTCCCTTAAAATGTATGATTGAAAGTGTTAGATAGAGTACATAAGTTAGTACATTTATTAGAAGCAAAAGCATGATAGGGATTTAGAATAGGATAAATTAAGTTGGTTCATTATGTGTTAAATATGGTGCGTGTGCAAATATTTATGAGTTATTTGCTTTGGTAATGAGAAAGTGATATGTCTAGTACTTATCAGCTAATTCTTTTAACTCCTCCATCCTTAATTATTTGTCCCCTTCTCCGTTGACACAAGATGCTGCACAGTTCCTAAAAATGGAAATCTTTGCTCATGGTTTACCCCTAGGCCCTAGCTTTATAAGATTATGTACAATTTATGTAAGGATAAGATGAAGTGCTCGAGAGGTTATATCTTTCCTTCGATTAATAGACTAGTAGTAACAATGGGTACTTCTTATGATTTCAAGTCCTAGAAGACTTATATTTGCTTGTGTATATGTTGTACTTGCATGAAATACATTTGTATTCTAACCTTATGAGTTATGACTGCTTAATTTACTACCACCGTTGATATGACTTTCTGGTGATGAAAAGCCACGGTTATTTATGTATTCTTTATGATCGTTTTAGTCTCATGTAAAGTTGCTACTGTACTAGAACACTGGATTATACTTAACTTTGACAGGTATTAGCTAAAATTTACTTGAATGGTTAAAGTGTGTTAGGCTTTTAAGGAACTCTTGATCATATTCTTTCAGGTAAAATAATTCCTTCTATTTGTAGCCATCCAGGAAAGAATTTGGCTTAATGGTGAACTACTATGCAAGGAGGGGTGACATGCATCGTGCACGTGAAACCTTTGAGAAGATGTGTGCTCGAGGAATAGAGCCAACCTCTCATGTATATACCAAGTTAGTTCACCTGTTGCTTCAGTTCTATCTATCCATTATTAGACCATTCTTCCAAGTAAATCACTCCATGACTAAACCCTTATGGCCTTGACACATCTTTGCTCACTATTCAGTTTGGCATTTCGTCTTCTTTTCTGAAGTGTAGCACGAACCTGTTTGTGCTGCTCGTCTTCTTGTTCATCACCCCCCATCCAAACACAACACACACAAGAAATGAAGAAACAAAAAGAAGATAAAGCATTTTCCTTAGAGCATTCATGAGAACTTTTTACTATTGTGAATATTCAATGTATATGCTTATTTTCTCTGTAATATATAGCATTGCTACTTCTGAAAATTAGTACCGATCTATATGATACTCCTGAAAATGAAAACTATATTATCTGTATTGCTTCAATGGAAGTGTTTCGCATTTGCAGCCTTATTCATGCTTATGCAGTGGGTAGAGACATGGAAGAAGCACTATGTTGTGTGAGGAAAATGAAAGATGAAGGAATTGAATTGAGTCTTGTAACTTACAGCATTCTTGTTGGAGGATTTGCCAAAGTGGGCAATATAGAGTGAGCAATTCAACCACTTTTGTTGTTATTCATTTATCATTGTGTTGTTTTTAACATTTACTTTAGTTTTGTTAAGTTTGATTAGTTTGAAAATGTTGACCTCTCCTTTTTTCACCTTTGGTTAATAAAGGACCTCGGAGATGTCTGATGAAACTGAAAACAATATTAGAGAACAAAAATTGAGGCTTGTATCACAGTTACCAATTTTCAAAAATAAAATAAAAAATTGAGGCTTGTATCTCCAAATATTTTTTTGATAAGACTATCTTTGAATATGTTTATTCTCTATTTTAAGTATTAAAATATAAAATTGTGCATTATTTAAGTTATCATCCTTGAAATTGTTAGAGTAGAAAGTTTTATTAAAAAATAGGCTGAATGTATTGAGCAAATATGTCATAATTCTCCGGTATACAGGCAAATATTTTTGTTAACCTCAATAATTATCACATATTTTTCTTATATATAACATCAGATGCAAGTCATGATTCTCCAGTATACAGACAAGTGTTTTTGTTAACTTCAATATTTTAAAGGGAAAATGACTCAAAACACACCTAAACTATGGCCGAAATTGTTGTTACACACTCTAACTTTGTAGGGGTCCTATGACCCCCCTGGACTATTTTATAGCGAATATTGAGGGTATTATCAGCTTAGTTGGACCATTAAATCACTCAAACTAAAGTGAGTGTTTACACACGCTACCAAAAAGAGGAGTCAATTATCATTAATGTTAATTTATCTTCCATTAACCTTAGGATTTTCCTAAAACTCTCTAACTTTATCTTTAGAATTATTGATCAAATAACACAAATCATTCAAATTTCTTGTGATTTTTGCTTTCAGTCTATTGTTTTAAAGTTGTTGCTTATACGTGTGTTCACTTGCACGTCCAGCTATGTTGATAATACCCTCAATATTACACTATTAAATAGTCCAGGAGGGTCATAGGACCCTCACAAAGTTGGAGTGTGTAACAACAATTTCGGTCATAGTTTAGGTGTGTTGTGTAACAGCAATTTCGGTCATAGTTTAGGTGTGTTTTGAACCATTTTCCCTATTTTAAACATGTCGCATTTTCACATGCAAAGTTCTAGGCATTGGAATATCTATCAACTATCATCTGATATTCATCATCTTTATCAAAAAAATCATCTGATAATCATCATTCTTAGATTTGAGTTGTTCGAACCTAAACTTTCGTACAGCATTTCAATGACCAGCAGATCTCTAAAGTGATTTTTGCTTTACCTAATCAAACATACTTAATGGCTAAGTCTAATAACTTAACAGGCAACTGGTACTGAATTGGGTAATCAAGCCCATTTAGGCTTTAACCTTTGCTCAGTGCCTTACGCTGGGGGAATATCAGTACTGTTCTATTTAGTTGTTTCTTTTCTTTATAGTGTATCCCCTATGGCATCTAAACAACTTAGTCCTATTGCATGCTAGAAAATAAGAAAACTGATTTTCCATATATGGTAAATGTGTACACTGGGTATGTTGTTGTTGTTGTTGTTGTGGTAAATGTGTATATGATAATGTTTGTAATGCATAGAAGAACTTTCGTCTTTAAGTTTTGTCTTCACTAAACTCTTCTCTTGATTTATCTAGTTTTCTGAGTTCTCTCAACTTCTTTTTTGATCAGGAGTTCTCTCTAGTTTTCTGAGTTTCGACTTTTATTCGGGATATCTGATGAGAACTTTTCCTGATATGTCATTTCTCTTTCTGTTTCTTGAAGAGCTGCTGAGCGATGGTTTAAGGAAGCCAAAAAGAGGGATCTGACATTAAACGCAATCATATATGGGAATATCATCTATGCTAACTGGTGTGTTTTCATTGAATTTGAGCCTTTCTGTTTTTTTCTCTTTTGAGTTAGAGTTCGTTTGGTCTTGTGTATGCAATTTTAATGTAAACAATTGCTGTTATTGGCAAAACGATAATTGCTGCAGCACTATTCTTTCGCTGCAGTTTTTTCATATTATTTTTATAGGATATTATTACGAGTTAATTGTTGGCTAAATGCTAATTCCTGCAGCAGTTTTCCTTCTCTTCAGCCTTCTCATATTAAATTCTTTTCTTAAAGATATTATTACCAGTTAATGTTGTCTGTTGGTTTTATTATCAAATGCCAGTCAAACATTCAATATGGATCGAGCCGAAGAATTGGTCAGGGAGATGGAAGAGGAGGGTATTGATGCTCCAATTGATATATATCATACCATGATGGATGGTTATACTATGATAGGAAATGAAGAAAAATGTCTCATTGTATTTGATAGACTTAAGGTAAAAGTTTGTTCAATGTAACTTCACAGATTTTGAATGATGAGTGAAAGTCATTATGAATTGGTGAAACTTGAATGTATCTCTACGTGTTTAATATGGTTCTCATGCTTGTTCGTTTTATTTTGGTCAGATATTGTAGTTTCTTTATTGAGAAAAAAGTAGAAAAGATGATTTTAGGTCAATATGCATTAGTTGTCTATGTTTATTTATTTTTGGGCATCTTACTGTTGTATTCATTTATGACATAATTTTGGCTAGTAGTATAAATTCTAGATAGAAAGGATTAGCAAATTGTAACATTTTGCTATGAAGTGGTGTTCGTTAGAGGAGAGATGGTTGGCATTTACTTTCTCAAAAAAAAAAGGAGATGGTTGGCATTTTCGCCGACACGGACTGGACAGCCTTTGGGCTTTACCTGAGACAATTTGCTATGAAGATTGAAGTGTTCTAAGTGTCATCAAGTGTTTTCAGTAAGTGAAGAAAACTCTTCCTATAGAAAAGGAGAAAGTAGAAAACCTGCACAGTTCAAAATAGCACAGCGTTTAAGAACAGTATTTTAAAGATGAATGGGCAGCTTTATGTGCATTGAATCTTAATCGTCATTGATGATTGATCTAAAGAGGTACTGTAATTATTATCACAGGAGTGTGGATTTACACCTTCAGTTGTCAGCTATGGATGTTTGATGAACCTCTATATCAAGGTGAGTTACTCTGATTGCTGTTAGATCATTCAGAACCTTCTTTGCGTTTAACTTGTTAAATTGCTTCTTACTTACAGAAAAATAACTTGCTGAATTTGCTTCTTTTTATCTGTTTTTTCTTGCACTCTTTGTCTGATATCTGTAGCACAGACCATGCAGATATAGGCAATTGGCACTAAAAAAATAATTGAGTTTAAAATCTGACTTCTGCTCTCAGTTTAACATGTCAGATTCTGCCTTCAGAAAATCAAAGAGTCAACAGCGTGGAAGGCTTTTACTTGTCTAAACAAATAAAATATAGTTACTATTTAACCACCAAGAACCCTTTAATTAGGGGTTGCCAACTAGTGTATATCAAGCCAAAGTACTAAGTTGGATAGCTTGGTCATATTAGTTATTCGCTTCTTTTCCATTTCAATCAGTCAATAAACTAGGCTTAATTCCAAACTACTTAGGGTCTTCAATATGAAATCTTTAACCCATTTGAACATATAACTCTAGATACTAATCACAGTTTGATATTGTTTATGTGTGCTGTATTACAACTTCTTTGGTTTATTTGAATTTTGTAAAATTGATGTTAAATTGTCGCAGATTGGTAAGGTATCCAAAGCGTTTGAGATCAGTGAAATGATGAAATTGGCTGGCATAAAGCATAACATGAAGACATATTCCATGTTGATGAATGGATTCATAAATTTGAAAGATTGGGCTAGTGCTTTTGCAATTTTTGAGGATGTAATAAGAGATGGTTTGAAGCCAGATGTGGTGCTTTATAATAACATTATCAGAGCATTTTGTGGCATGGGTAACTTGGATCGTGCCCTACGCATTGTTGAGGAAATGAAAAAGGAGAGGCATATGCCAAACTCGCGGACATTTATGCCAATCATTCATGCTTTTGCAAAAGCTGGAGAAGTAAGAAGAGCACTTGATGTTTTTGATATGATGAAGAGGAGTGGGTGCACCCCAAGTGTTCACACTTTCAATGCTTTAGTTCTTGGCCTTGTTGAGAAGCGTCAGGTAAACGACTGAACCATATATTTGCATTAGGCACACTTAAAAGGAGCCACGTTTTACTTCTGACCTATCATGTCAATTGCTATCGGAGCAGGGGACGTGCATGTCAGCGTGATCTATTTACATAAAATCAAAAATTCCAAACTGAACCCGAATTGTTGATTCTACATGCAAACACGTTATAATGGTCAACTAGCACTGCTGCCTCCTAATGTAGAAGGTTTCCCTGTCACAATCCCAACCCCCAACCCCACCTCAAAAAAAAAGGAATAAGAGAGGAAGCACGTAATTTCCTTTTGGGGAAATTGTTTTATAGCTTGGGAATGTAGCAAACCAGTGTTATAGTTAGATAGATGTATCTGTGATCTGTATATATATTGTCAATTTTCAATATTGGCTAAAAGACCAATTCAAAACCACCAAGCACAAAATTCGATAGAAAATTCTTGATCCCGCTTGCAAATGCAGTCTCTTGGACAACTTGCGTTGTTGACTTCCATCAAATAGAATTAGTCCTACAGCGCTTGTAAACACATAGTATAGTTGGAATGAATGGTATATGGATATCGTGGATCAGCAATTTTTTCTTGGTACTTCTCTAGAACCGTGCTCGAGAGTGACCAAATATGCCAATATTAGTGCTCCCTTTATATTTAAGTTCTTTTTTGAATTTGCTAGATGGCCTTTAATGCTAAATTTTAGTGTAGATGGAGTTCATAAAATCACCATTTCCTTCCATATCCCTCGTTATTTTCTTCTTTCTAGTGAGAGAAGGGTTGTAACAGGGAGGCCCTTCATTATAATAGCTGTTTGCATAATCTAGTTTTATGAGTCAACAATCCTTTACTTTTGGCTTATATTCTCTATTGGGATCCGCAATCTCATTTCTGGAAAATTGTCATGCCTAAGCAACTGCTTTTTCTTAGCTCTGTATTTGTTCACTTAACTTGATACAGGTGGAGAAGGCTGTACAAATTTTAGACGATATGTTGCTTGCCGGTGTTAGTCCAAATGAGTACACATATACAATCATTATGCATGGTTATGCATCTCTTGGTGATATTGGAAAAGCTTGTGAATATTTTTCAAAAGTTAAAAATGAGGGTTTGGAGCTTGACATATATACATATGAGGCGTTACTCAAAGCATGCTGTAAATCAGGCAGGATGCAAAGTGCTTTGACGGTGATAAAAGAAATGAGTGCCAAAAGCATCCCCAGGAATACCTTTGTTTTTAACATATTAATTGACGGGTATGGCTAGTTTTACAATTGATGTGTACCTGTTTATCATACTGCTTTTGTTAGGATCGTAGCTTGCATTATATACTTTGATAAACCTTGGACCCTCACTCAATGGCGCAAAAACAGAAGGAAAGAATGTCGATTAGCATAATTTTAATTTCCACTTTCCCTACTCTCTGGAGGTTCTTCTGCTCATGTTTGCCTTTCTTGTTACTAGACCATGATTCTCCTCCTTTCTTCTGTCTTTTTTGTTAATGCAGATGGGCTCGACGAGGTGATGTCTGGGAGGCTGCTGACCTGATGCAACAGATGAGACAAGAAGGAGTTCCACCTGACATCCATACATACACGTCGTTCATAAATGCTTGTTGTAAAGCTGGTGACATGCAAGTATGTACTTGATGATCTATCAACAACTTTCCCTGCATTATATTGTTAAATTTAGTTGTCTTAATGCCTGCAGATGAATATGTTGAAATCATTTTTTACTTTATATGCTGATCAATAGTTTTTGTTACGCATTTTGAAGAGGAGTAACTATTATGCAGTGAAACAACAACTACTACGCCAAAGTTATTTGAGATATATTTCATCCACGTGGCATTGAGTTAGCAACTTTATGGTCCTAATAATACTTTAGTTTCTTTTTCGTTATCTTAATTGGTCTTTAAATGGTGGCTTTTCTTGGCAAGCAAAGTTATCTGATCAATGTTTTCATGTGGTTTACAGAGAGCAATGAAAGCAGTTGAAGAGATGGAAACTGTTGGGATCAAACCTAATGTGAAAACCTATACCACTCTTATACATGGATGGGCACGGGCTTCTCTTCCGGAAAAGGGTCTGAAATGTTTTGAACAGATGAAGCAATCTGGTCTGAAACCAGACAAAGCTGTATATCACTGTTTAATGACATCATTGTTGTCAAGGGCGGCCGTTGCTGATCAAGATTACATTATAACGGGAATCCAACACGTTTGTGAAGAGATGGTGGAGTCTGGATTGACTGTTGATATGGGAACTGCAGTTCATTGGTCCAAGTGCTTGAGAAAAATTGAGAGGACTGGTGGTGATATAACAAAAGCCCTTCAAAAGACCTTCCCACCTGATTGGAGTTCTCACCGAACTCTTAATGCAGCATCGAGTGACAATGAGAATGAGGATGTTTCAGACAATGGTGACTATGAACATAGTTCTTTCTATGAGATCGAGAGTGATGCTAACGATGATTCAGATTTCTATAGGAGGCGTTAGCATAAGCTTTGTCAGCTGGATGTCTTTGGTCTAGCTGATGCTTGTGTCCAAGAGTTCCTAGGTGTATATGAAATTTTGACACTAGTTTGGCTTGATCAAAAGTTCTTTATTTTAGCCGAGGGTCTATCGAAAACAACTTCTCTATCTCTATGGGGTAGGGTAAGGTCTGCGTCCACTCTACCCTTCACAGATCCCACTTGTGGGATTACATTGGGTATGTTATTGTTGTTTGGCTTGATCAAGATGTACAAATATGTATTAAATCTGTAACTTGCAGTCAAATGCACATTCTTTTTGTTTGCAATTTTCATATTTTTTCTTGTAATCAGATTTGATGTATCACTTGGAATCAAGATGACATTTAACTATCAACAACATACCCAGTGTAATTCCAAAGGGTGGGGTCTGAGAGGGTAGAGTGTACTCAAACCTTATCCCTACCTCGTGGAGGTAGAGGTTTTTGAAAGATCCTCGACTCAAGTAACGCATATCGAAGCAATTTGAAAAAAGAAATGTATAGAAATAAAGAGGACAACGCAAATAATAGGTGTAGCATTAAAACAAGAAATAGTAACAATGGTCAAATAATGTGATAATCGAAGCACAAAAGCCAACAGGAACATGATGTCATCACATCCTTTAAACAGAAGATATCCTGCAACTATATGCTACCTACTTTTTTTGAGTCTGGATATGGATTCGTCTTTGCTAAGGATCGCTTTACTTCAAATGCGAGATTTTGCAGCGGGAATCTAATTTAATCACACTCAAATGCAGTACTGGACAGGAAACCAAAATAGACAAGACAGCCAAACAATCACATAGCGAGAATTTGAGTTTTATTTGTTTCACTTTGTAGTGGTACTTTGAGTCTCTAATTATTAATCTTAAACAAAGAATCCTTTGACTTTGAATATGCCGAAACCTTGAAAGCAAGGAAGGGTCTATAGAATCTCTTCCTTAAATGTACTAAATCATAGCGATAGTTTGACTAATTACCAAACGTAAGATGTAGCAATAGTATACTTAAAAAAACGATGAAAAATGGAAAAAATAATTCCGTTGCCGGGACTTGAACCCGGGTCTCTCGGGTGAGAGCCGAGTATCCTAACCAACTAGACTACAACGGAGTTATTATTGTAGTTACATCTGGTACAATCTAACCACTGAAAAACAAACTATAATTATTTTTAATATTTTTTTTTAGATATTTCAGGATTGTCATGGATATAAATACTCGTAAATCATGGCGGAGACATGATTTTCACCGAAAGGTTCAATATTTATTGTATAGGCATAATAAAAGTTTTTGACCTTGTATATATTGTGATTTTTCGATGAAAGGGATTCACTCTCTAGTGTCGTTCCTGCACGTAAGAAACATTGTGGATACATACCTAGGTACTAGAAGGTTGGTTATGAGTTTACACGAACCTAATAGTTTTTGTTTAGACTTTATATATATATTAAGAAATTCACTAAATATTTACTATAAGTTCAGTTATTATTATAATATTAACTTGAGGTTATCCTAAAAACTCATAAACTTCAAATCCTGAATCTGCCATAAATTGACATCTCAAAGTTGTCATTAATACGCAAATATTTTCTCTCTTTTTTTATTTTGAGTTGTTGCCCTTTCCACATCAAAATTTCTTAGAATTGATCAAATTTATTCGATCCAAAGTGTTTCGCGTGGGAATTCATTGTATTTAGGGTTCTTTCATAGAAATCACATAGGATTAGCCTTGTTATTGATTTTGACGATTGGATCTTCCATGAATGGACAAGGTGTGTTTCGGATCGGGAGTGATTCACTAGTGATAGGGAAAAAATAAGGGGGAAGGACAAAGGAAAGAGTGACGCTTACATCAAATCAATCGATTTGTCATGGTAGAGAAGAAAACCCCATCCTGCTAAAGAAGGTCGATGCAAAGGTTAGATTTTACCACATCTATCTATCCAACTAGTACTATTCCAAGTAAACATTTTCTAGAAATACATTTTCCGTGGAAAACATTTTCCTTCGTACCAACACACCCTAAATTGTTGAATCATTGTCAAATACTTGAAATATCAAGGAAAAACTATGAACGTTAGGACCAAAAAAAGAACTCTTTGGGAGCAAATATCATAAGGTTTTGCTATACAAAAACATACAAGATATGTTGACTACTAGACAACCTTTAATACAAGCACAACATTTTTGGACAAGAGATGTGACAAAATTATAATACTTGGGCAGATTCCATATTCAAATACACTAGTGAACTGCTCTATACAGTTTGCTCTTTTCATTTTTTTTGTGACTTTTATTGCATCCTGTAGATTCTGAACATATCGGTACAACGGAGATGAACCAGAAGGCTGCCATCAACTAGGTGTAGGAACTCGATCTATGTAGCAACTATATCACCAATGGCAGAGGAAGGATAGTGCAGAGGGCGTAGCTGGCGTCAAAAGCGGATAGCTGAGGTTCACCGTTTGGGCTCATTCAACGTCTTACCCTCGAAGAATTCACCGAGCATACGGTCAAGATCTTCAGCTGTATATCTGATGTACTTTTGGGTGTTTTTACCACTCTCAACCAAAGACCTGTCAAAAGAAAGCATTTTACATCATCTCAACTTTCCTATGCAAAGCATTTTTTATGTTTCATTTTATCTGCCAACATTTCGGAAGTCAAACAGTTTAATCAGTTTAAACGATTTCTTCAACCAACTTTTGTGATCTATATTATTCTATGTACTTTCTATGTAAATTCTATTCGGGAAGGCGTAGAGAATGGATTTTATACCGGAAATAAGAAGGTCATATTCTTCTACTAATGCAACTTACTTTAAGAATGAAACAAACGAACTGTCTCTGCTTCACATATTTGAAACATGTCTAAGTGACCAAACAACTTTCTAGCTATATCGTGTTGGAGTTCACAAAAAACAAGCATGCAAGAGAGAAACGATAGCAAAATCAAATTAAACATACCCAAAGTGCTTAATGAAAGATCTGTATGCAGGCAGCAAAACTTCAGCGACCGCAAGCCTCAATGACTCTCGCAACTCAGTATCTGGAACAGCCCATTGAGTTTGTCTTTGATGAAGCTCTTCAAACTGCACATTGAATATCTTCAACCTGATAAAGAGTGACAAGAAGTTTTCATGCCAGAAACAAGATTAGATCATGACTGCTAACAAAAGTTCATAAAATAAGAAACCTGAGAACCTACCTATCTTTTACAGTCGATCTTGAAACTCCACTACTATTTTGTCCATCTACACTACCAGAGTTATTACTGCCTCCAGATGATGTTAGCCCTTGAACCGATAGGCATTGAAGGATCTACTCAAGAATAAAGCAGGGTATTGATTAGGACAATCGTATGCGAAATCCCTATTTTTTTGTAAACTGTGATCATGCTCATGGCATCACATAATTTCACCATCTGGAAAAATTAGACAGTTCAAAAAGAGCAGGAAATTTGCACGAAATTTAGATTAAAGAGGCAACTTGAATTTCTTTAACAAGTAAAAGCAAAGCAATCATCACTCTAACTGAGACCATAAGCATAAGCAGTGAAAAATAGCAAAATCAGAAAGATTAATGCCCATTCAAATTATCACTAGAAAAAACAATCCTTTATGGTACTGAAATTAACTTGACCTTGACTTGGAGAAGCTCTAATATGGTTAACTAAGTTCAAAAAAATCAGATTTGAATTGGTCCCCCCCACCCATTTTTTTCCCATTTTCTTGAGACAGAATCATCAGGAGGAAAAAGCGAGATGAGCTTTGAGCAATACCTTCGCCCAAGCAATTCTTTTATATTGATTTGCATGTTGCTGTACAACTCTCCGGTGTCTTTGCACCCAGTCATCCCCTAATAAATCTTTGGCTTCAGACCTAGAAGCAACAAAAGATAAGCACCCTGCCATAAAGCAATAGAGCAACCTTTGAGGTCGTCATTCTGATGTATATTAATTCAACAAACCTGCGCACAGATCTGACCATATAGTGAATATTGTTCATAAGAAACAAGTGAGTCAGAGCAGAATCCTTATACTGCTTAGATTTCCCATCCAAATTGGTTTGAAGAGCCTGCATTATACGCATCGTAACAGCAGCTAGCTGAGAATTTGAATCTCCTCCATTTTCAAATTCCTGGAATAGTTGTTTCAATGTTGATTGATAGCTGGAAAAAAAATTGCAACTCGTCAAGGCAATTATGTCAACAAAGACTGACAGCTAAGTCTTCCTTCCATAAAAAGAAAATATAGAGGATTCAAATTATTGATTCCAACTGATTTGGAAGAGGCGTAATTGATTGATATCGCCTCATTCCATTCGCCCTTTTCAGTCTCCAGAACTTTTGCACTATATAATCCTAGAACCTACGAAGTCTGCAATTCTCTTAAAATCTATGTTGCTCGGACTCTTCAAAAACGTCGATGGGTGCATGTCGGATACTCCAAAAATAGTGCATTTCGGAAAATCCAATACGGGTGCGGTGCGGCAACAGTTTTGGAGAAGCAGTAATATCCCCTTGAAAGAGGGAAGCGATTATCTGACTTTGCTTTCATGCATACAAGGAAAAAAAAGAGCACATTATGTAGTTGAGTGAACTTACTCAAACAGGAACTTCACATAATTAATCACATAGCTGGTCAAGGGATGGACAGTTCCATCTGAGACAGCAGTTTTAGTTGCATCTTTCTCGACTGCTTCTTCAAAATCACCAAAGGTTTCTTGGGCTGTCTGGGCAAGTTGCTTTGTCAAACCAAAGGCAGATTCCCTAATTTCAGTGCAAGCTTTACCTCTGAAAAGTGATTCAATCTGCAGAAGACGCAATATCCTCGTCAAATATGCACAATATGCAGACCAGAAGGCTAGAGAAAGATTCTAACGTCATCAATGAAGGAGTACAGTCATGAAAAATTCGAGGATGGACTAAGATATAGAAGGAGATTTAGATGGGTAAAAATACATAGGATACAGTGGCGTAGACTGGTTCAGGAGGCTATCCATGTAAGTGTCCAAAACTTAATTTGGAACTTGTCTATGGTACTCATAAAAAATTATGAGTTATGAACTTATGATAGATCGTTAAAGGTTGTTGGTTGTATAACCGATAAGGGTCTATCATAACTCACAGTTAGTATGTCAAAGAACAAGAACAAGTAGCAAAGAGAGGCTGCATGGAGCCATGGACAATATATCCAGGTCTTAGTAAAACCATATGCATGCGAAGATTCTACAATAGTGTACCTATTTTCTTCTTTTAATTGACTAGGATATGAAATCCATATATTTATATTTCTAAATGTTTACATATCCTTGTTAACTAATAGTAACAAATTTCCCTTAGTAGGTACTGAGCCACAGTTGGTTTCTTTCTGTTTTTTCTTGGGGGGCGTTAAGTAATGGTAATTTTTTTACAAAAAAAAAAAAGGGAACCAAGTGACTGATATTTTAGCTACAGAAAAGTGAAGTTTTAAAGACTTCTTCCAACTATGGAGAAAAACTTCCATGTCTGAGACAATAGTTTCTCTCAATAAAACATAAATTTTTTCACGAGTAACACACGAAGATGATGTCAAAACTATGTCTGTGATGATATTATTCTTATGATATCTATTTGATAATCGGGGTCTATCAGTATAAACAAGCCTAACTTGAGATTAGTAGATTACATGAACCAGCTTGCTAGATGGCAGCTTTTAAAGTCGGTGGAAATAATTAGTCACTTGGATAATGATTTTAAGATAGCACAAAAGCTTATTAGTAGCTGATATATAAAGAACCAGATCAATTTTGGCATATCTATGTCAAAAGACTTCTCAGTATGATATACAACATAACTGATCCCTCAGTTAACAAGCATGAGCCAGAATCCAGGATCTAAGAACTCCTTGAGTGTTTTTTTTTTTTGGTAGGATCTACAAACTCCTTAGTTTTGGAGCTCAAACTCTACATTGTTAGTATATTAAACCATGAAATTTGTTTAACGGTCGACTATTTGTCCTTGTCCTGTATTCCATGTAGGCATAATATAATGAATCAAATGCTTGTTTGCTCGTATGTTTCATACCTCTGAGTGAAGTTCTCGCATTATTTCATACATATCTAGAAGCACAAATAACTTCTCAGGTGATCTTTTGCTTTTTGCAATTGCATCACCAAAACTAAGCAACACCGCAACACTTGCAGTAGTAACATCAGCAAAACATTGGTCATTGAGTGAATCAAATCCTTCAAGAATTTGATCACACACCTTACGTTCCCCAGCAAATAAGAGTTTGACCTGTTCAATTAACCATAAGAAAGTCAAAGGCAAGCTTTTTCTCTACTTCCAGGAGCATTAGAGAAAACTTACAGCAATGCGCATAAAATGAATCCAGTTTCCAATTTTAGCTTCCAGAACTTCCCATTGCATCTTCTGAACATCATCTTTGCTAAGTTTCTCCACTCCCAAATTGCGAAGACTTTCTTCCAATACAGGAGAACGTGTATCCCTATTGAAACATTTATAAATCAAAAGAATAAGAAAAGGAACGAAGTGAGGAAAGAATCTATAGCAGTTCAAAAAATACTGTTGCAATGTGCGTGTAAAAATTACCAAGAAACTACTACTTATTTTCAGCAATAAGAGCACAGCCAAGAAACTTGTCCTGAAGTCACAGCTTTCAACTCCTCAACTTGGTCTCTTTATATGTAAATAAAAGAGTTCACTGAATGAAAAGGTACTTAACCGACAACTACTTATTTCCTTCTACTCTTCTATTTCCAGGTGGGTTTCAATATGAACAAAGTTGAGGCAACTAAAAGGTCTTCCATCTATCGAGAAAAGGGCATTATAGTATTTCACCTTTGAACTCCAAGTTAAAAGTGGAATGTGTTATATTATAGAAATTGAGGTAGTAACTACACAGGTTTACCAACTAGACTAGACTATTGGAGGTTCTGAGCAAGATTGAAGATTAGGGTTCTCTTTCTCTCTCACACACAATTACTTCAGTCAGCTTTTCTCCTTTTATTACAGTCCTCGTAAACCAAAAGTTCCTGGAGACTCCACCACCAACCATGTATCCACTATTTCGTTTGCTTTCTGTTGAGTTCTATAGAGTATCTAGATGTCCATGAGTAATTGAATCTTCAACCTGGAAAATAGTTCTCATTTCATACCTAAGAATGAATGGGATGTTTGGCTTTGGGACTGTAAAAGTTCAAGGCTTGAGTTTAGCAGTTTCTAGCCAGGTCCAGGATTATTTGGCTTTGACAAGACAGTGCACAGCCCTAAATATCCTGAATAGGAATGCGAATGAAAAGATGCATATTTACATGGTATTATATACTACATATAATAAGAAAAAGAGCATCTTTACTGTTCTTGTTCTTGTTACTCCGGCATAAGAATATTAAAAGCCATAATAACCACATAGATGTGCAACCCATATTTACTGTATTGGACATTTAAACTTCTGCAACAAGCAGAAATTGTATCAGCTATTTTGGAGTTCAATTCCAGACATTGACAAAGCATGTAAGGCAGTCATCTCATCTTAAGCTTCACCTATTTCTTTGCATGAACTGCTTAATAGAGAGAGACTTCAGCTTTTAGGCCAGTAGACTGATCTTTTCTCAAGGATATTATAAATACGTAAACATTATGTACAAGATCACATAGTTCATAGTTAAAAATAGATATTACCTGTATATGTTTACAAATTGCTGTTGATGGCCAGCTTGAACCATCTGTTGGGCTAAATCATGTAGTAAAGGCAGGATCCTTGGAGGTATAAGAGTTGGCGGTGTGAAGACAGCATTTTCTGCAGCATTTTGTTCAGCATGACTATGACTCTTACCACTAGAGTCCTGGTGTCCAGGTGATCCAGACGGTGGTCGCATTGAATTTGGGAGACACTCAAACAGCCGATCAGGTTCAACGGGTTTACTGAAAATGTAAGATTCAGATTTAGTCAAAAAGCTCCATTGGAAGGTCAAGTAGCAGAATTTGAGTGCATTTCTGCTTCAATTTTGAAGCCTCCTGTGGAGTATTGAAGGTTAAGAATATACGCAAGACATAATATTTTAGAACTGATAGCAACACAAGGACATTCCTCACAAAATGCCTCGAATCTCGGACCCAGAAATGGTACTAGGACATAATCACAACCCAAATAGAAGTTAAAGAGTACTGAAATAACCATTTTAACTTCCTTAAATACTTCACTAATCCTTAAAAAAAATGTACCATGTTCAAAAAAAAATACTTCACTAATCTTTACATGGAAGATATGATAAAACTACAAGTCCTATCAATATTGATACTTGAATCTCAAATTAATCATAAGTCTACAAATAGTTTTCATGGAACTCTTGCTGCGAAACAATTTACATGCAAAGTATTCAGAAAACAAGATCAGAATGAAGTGTAGAACAAGGTTTCAAGTCTACAGATATAATATGTTGAAAACAGTAAGAATGTCAGCAAACCTATAAGATAACAAGAGCTGCTTAAACTCCTCTTCGAGCTTTGAAATAGCCTTGGTCAGCAAACTATTAGCATGACTGAGCACTCCGTCGCTACTCTTGAAGCTTTTGTTGTTGCTGAAGAAGCGAATATTGTTTCTCAGCTGTTCAATTGCTTGAAGATAACTTTCTAGGTCCTCATGTGGCCCTTTAAGTATTTTAACTTCCGCCTAAAATGAAGGTACCATTAATTAAGAAGTTCTAATTGAAAAAGGTGCATTTAAGAGAGACCAACTTAACTGATAAAATTATCACAAAGAAAACAAGGATTCTTTGCCCCTGATAAAGACAAAAAAGGACTTCAATTTTGCAATGGATTTTTTTCCACTTTTTCCGGTCACTTCTCCAGCGAATTCAAATTCAAAAACAATTTGTTAGAACAAGCAATGGAAATAACTAACAATGGGAGAATTCAAATTCAAACCCATGTGCTACCAAATTGCCTTTGGTTGTGTGGTCTAGTGTCTCTACCTATTGACTGTCCTCTTCCTCTAAAGAAGTTTACACGAGTTGTTCCCATGAACCTTGAGATTTTGGGGCTACAAATGCCATGATACGGGTGTGTTTTTCCAATTTGCTCATCATTGTCCTCTCTCATCTCAAATCTTTTTAAAGCATTTACAAATGGTGTGAATGTAGGGTAAGGAAGTTTCCCAAGACTTACTCCCATGTCCTCTAGCAAAGTTGATGACTTTGCTATCCTCATCCAGTAGCTTGCCTATAGCTATGAGCCTACCATAAATCCCTTTGATTTCCTTGATATATGCATCTCCCGTCTTTTACCCCAGTGTTATGGTTTGAAGCTTTTGCTTTAATTGAAACTCCTCCTCCTTGCTCGCTCGTAGCCTTGTAGGTAAGTGTATTCAAGACAAAGCCACATTTGTTTTGTCGTGAAGCACCCTCTAATGAGGAAGATTGACTTTTCGATCATTATTCCAGAGAGCCAACTTCTAACAAGAACGTCACGTTCTTCTACTTCTGTGAACTTGGGGTTTAGGATTTGTTTCTCCTTTCTCATTCTCTAGGGTGGCGGATAGAGGATCATCATTTACAATTTGGTTGTCCTTTAAAGTTCGCATGAAATGGATTTCAGCTTGAAGAGCAAGTAACGATGAGTTAGTGAGTGAAGAGGCGAGATTGTGAGGCCAGGGCTGGACGGTTTTAGGGAGAGCTTCAGTATCGTGCTTCAAGTTTCAGCTTTAACTCTAATACCATGAAGAAATTCAAAGAGGAAATTGATACTGAAAGTTAGGCTTTTCTTTCCTGTCCTACATTCATGTACAAGGTGTATAAGTATGCACTACTCAGATATTATCGCTGTCAGCCTTCTAGGAAGATTATGCTCATCTCTACATGTTTGTATACATCTGAAACTTATCACATAGATATTGGAGGAGAGTTTCGGTTTATCCTAAACATAAGTCACATGTGAAGAGCCATCAGGTGGGTTGGAGTCTTTATCTATAACAAAGATCACAAAAACTCCTTTTCTGCTAAATACAAGTCCTCTTTACTAATAAATTCAGGTTCAATTAAGTATACTAAAAGGATATCTCTATCAGATCTAAGCAAATCAATGACATAAGAAACATTAGAGTCTAAAGCAAACCTGACGAGAAATATCAAATTGGGACAGTATAATCTCAGCAGCTTTTAAAGTCTTGTCAATGTTTCCATGAGCCGTCCTAATAGCATGAGTCTTTATCTGCAGATAGCAGATGGAGCACCAGTCAAGAAATGAACCAAAACTGATATGATCATAAATGTAAATGCAATAAATTAGAAAGTACTGACCAAAATTGGATCAGGAAAAAGGACTACTATCGAAAAGGAAGAATAGTTTGCCTAAAATGGAAACAAGAAATTAAACAAATCCAGGAATTGAACCACTTCAACATTCAGATCTGTCCAACAGAAACCACCTAGTTTCCTCAATTGTTCCCTTTTTCTCTAATAAGCTCTTTAAATTTAAAGTAAAATGACCCCCTTCCTTCCCTTTATCTTTTCTCCCAAATTTATGCTAACCAGAGGCAAAAGCATGATTTGAACTTTATGGGTTCAAAATACCACAACTTACTGATCATATAAGTTATTGGGTTAAAAATGTAATATTCGTACATATTTAGTAGATTTCTTAACACCTAAGTTGCACGGACTCTACACTTTTGATGCCGCACTCGTGTCGGATTCTCCAAAAGTACACTACCTTTGGAGAATCCAACACGCACCCGTTGACATTTTTAAAGAGTCCGAGCAACATAGCTTAACACATATACAAGCTTTGAGGCAAAACAATTAGGTTTGGCCGAACCCATAACTTCTACCGTGCATCCGCCCCTGATGCTAACATGGTGTCCGAGCTAATATCTGTTCATATTTAGTAGATTTTTTAACACATATACAGGATTTGAGGCAAAACAATTGGGTTAGGCCAAACCCGCAACTTCTATTATCCATCCATCCCTAATGCTAACATGGTGTCTGAGCTAATATTTGTTCATATTTAGTAGATTTCGCAACATATAATAAATACATGAAAATGGCAGCCCGTGCTCCCGCTATGCGCGGGTCCGGGGAAGGGGTCTATTATACGCAGCTTTAACCTGCATTTATGCAAGAGGCAAAACAATTGGGTTAGGCCGAACCCATAACTTCTATATTGCATCCACCCCTGATACTAACATGGTGTCCGAGCTAGCTTGCCCGCACCTCAACTCGAATAATCTATCAAGCAAACTACTACATTGTCAGGTAAATCCATCTAAAACCGAAATCTCCACGTTGTTACTCTATGACACCAAACTATTCGTAGCATAAATAAGATCAAAAATTTGCAGAACTTGGATCATCATCCAATTGAGACAAAATCAATCATTAATTTTCTTACTTCACTACAACTATAGTGAGGGATAAAATAGATAGTCCTGGGATAAAAAAATAGTTCAGGCATAAAATTTTGGTGTCTTGTTTGGTTGCCAAGTTTGGGATAACTTATCCCACCATTTATACCACAGTGATGGGATAAGTTATCCCATATACATGGTGGGATAACTTATCCCACGATAGTTAATCCCGAGATAATTAATCCTAGGATAACTTGTTCCCAACCAAACGACCACTAAGGGCTCGTTTAGTTGGGAACAAGTTATCCCGGGATTAGTTATCTCACCATGTATAGTGGATAAGACTAACTAATACCTTCACTCAAATGCAGATAAAATAATCCTGCATTTTATCCCGTGACTATTTTTACCTTATACCTCACACCAAACAACCCTTTATTAGTCCATAAAATTAGTCAAGATACGCGCAAGCTGATCCAGACAACACGGTTATCAAAAAGAAATTATACATAGTAAAATTAGAGAAGATTAACGGGGAGGACCTGTGTGGGACGCATAGCAGTTTCAAGAGCAGAAAGACGGTGGTCGAAAGAACCCAAAATGTTGACAACATTGTCAGTAATGGACTGACTCTTGTGCAGTGAATCTCTCATCATTCTTGCTCTTTCACTCAGCATATCTACACCTCCACCCCCATCTACATTTCTTGGTATACCCATCTGAGTTTTTTTCTACACAAGATTTTGGGAGAAAAAATGATGAGAAAAAAAGCAATAATAATGAATCAAAGAGACAAATGGGGTGGGGTGTGGGGGTGGGGATGATGATGAAAGGGGTCCAATATTAGTTGACAAAAGGTGGACTCATTTATTTATTTTTTACTCAAAGTGTATCTTTGGTAGGCTTTAAGATCCTCTATTTATTTATTTATTTTAACCATCTCTTTCTTTGGTTTTTCTACAATGGTCAATTTGAAAAGGAAAAATATAAGTAGATATTATTGGGGAATGTTTCTCTATTTTTTATCTTGGTTTAATATATATTTATTGCAGCTTATCGATGACACGATCTTAGATAGGTGTGGTAATATTAGGAGGTAGAAGTGCATCCATACTAGTAAGTAGGAGTGTTGTCCTTATTAGTAGTCGTAATGCTACGTTTGTAATTTTGGGTTCTGAGTTTTTTACCCTTCCCAGACCAACTCTGTAGGAATACACTGGGTATATTATTATTGTTAGTATTATTGTTGTTGTTGGTTTAATATAAATGTATTCAATTTGTATTAGAATTGTTCGATTGAAAACAGTCTTTCTACCCACAAATGAAGAGTTAAGATTTGCATACAATTCACTTTTTCTAAACCCCATTAATGGACTTTGTTGTACAGCGCTCTCCAAGTGTGTTTGTTTCCCCCTTCTTTTTTATCCTGGCAAGTCTTTGTGAAATAACTTCGATGAGAAAAAAAAGAAAGTGTTAAGAGACCCTCTTGGCTAACTCTAGACATTATAAGATTTTTTTTCAAACCTGCTCTCATATCGATTTCGAGTCAAGAAAAGAATAGCTTGAATGGTATGATTCTCCCGTCACCCCATAATGAAAGGGGTGATTTTGTAGTTCTTGATCGACTATATTGGGTATGTTACTGAAATGTGTATCAAATTCCTTTAATATATTTAATTTTTACATCATTCATACTATACATATTTATTCAAAGCCTGTTTTAACTCAATTGGAGTCAATTTTGGACTAAAAATGGTATTTTGATTCAAAATCCTTTCAACAAAGAATAAATACATTTCAAATCAGGTTATTTATTTATTTTTTGTAATCTTATTTGTAGCATAGCAATACAATATATTTTTGGTTACATGACACTCGCGTATTTTACATACAAAAGAGACAAGTGAAAGGTGAAAAGTGAAAAGTGAAAAGTGAAAAATTTCTATTTAAAGCCTCGTTTGAACGCCATAATGTATCTAGTTTTTTCATTATTATTATTTTTTGAGTCGTCTTTTTCATTTTATAAAAAATTTCACCCATTTTTACACATCTTATTTCACCATTGCATCACTACGCAACCGTACTATCCTCTTTCACTACCGCATTGCCACCTCCTTCCACTATTGCACCACCACACCACTTTTTTTAAGAAAACTCAATAATACATATCGAGAAAATAAAGTAACTTTGAAAATTTTGGTAAAGAAGAAGTATAGTTATAATTTTAAATATTTTTTTTACTAGTGACATGTTTCATAACATTATTGATGTGTGACACACACTTTTTGAGAAAAAAAGGGATCAAACACTAAAGGGATTTGTAAATGTTAAGTTTCGAATAAGTGTCTATGTATAGTCAAAAACTTCTAAAAATGAAATATGTCATAATTTGGAATTGATCAAAACTCTAGAAATAGAAAAATAATTAGACATTTTTCTTAAACCATTCTTAATTTACTTTGTTTGTTCTTAATTATGCCCTTAATTTAAGTACTTAAGAGAAGTGTTTGTTAAATAATGGTAATGGATGCATAGTTATGTTAAATTATCCTTTATATAATTTCTTCTAAAGTTACAATTATTTTACTTTGATTCTCCTTTTGTTTGATCAACAAGATTTCCTAAATCTTTTTGGATTTATCAGTTTTAGTATAAATTCTTCAATATTTATGTTGGATGAGTTTTATTGTACTTTAGTATCAAGTTTACAAACAACTATTTTTTGCTTAGCCATTTTAACTAAAACATAGCACTTGTCATAAAAGTTTCAAAATCACAAGTGAAACTTCAGGACATTTTCACGAAAAGACAACAAAATAAAGTTTATTCACGTAAAGAGTAATCTTTTTTCGGCTCAACTTTTTATAT
The DNA here is from genome assembly GCA_003996215.1 of Jaltomata sinuosa. Classification (NCBI taxonomy): domain Eukaryota; kingdom Viridiplantae; phylum Streptophyta; class Magnoliopsida; order Solanales; family Solanaceae; genus Jaltomata; species Jaltomata sinuosa. The sequence goes on along the minus strand of QJPP01000341.1, from coordinate 644,890 downwards.
CAAGCTAAATTAATAACATTTACATTTCAAAATTTAATATCAAACTAAGCCAAATCACATAAACACATTAGTTTTTAAATCAACTTAAGTGAAATTTCCATTTCAGACATTAAACAAAGACGTTAATTAAAGATGTTTATTAGCATGAAATATTAAATGAATGCAACTAATGATTGACAAAAACACTCAAAAATAAAAAAATAAGGGAACAAATATAAAAGAAAATATTTGTATAATATATAAAATTATAAATGATATATGGTTAGTTACAAATCAAAACCTCAGAGAAAGTATGTGTAAAAGAAAAGAAAGAAAAAAAGAAATAAGCTTTGTTTGCTACATTTTGCTTATTCTTGCACCAAATCCTTCTTTAAAGGCAGTTTAATGATTAAAAAAATAAAGCTAATGTTAAATAAAATGATTTCGTTACACCAAATAGAAAAAAGCACCAAAACATTTATAGTGATAAAGCAATTTTGTTTCACCAAATATAAAAAGAAAAAAAAAAAGATTGACTCGCGAGGAGCAAAATCTTCTACTTCTGATTTCAATACAAATATAAAAGAATAGGTTTGTATAATATCTAAAATTATAAACAACTTATAAACTACAAGTTAAAACCTCATAGAGAAAGTATGTGTAAAATTAAGGAAAATCAAACAAAGAGATCATAAGCTTTATTTCACTATATTTTACTTATCCGTTGTACCAAATCCTTCTTTTGCTATTGTCTAGCATAAGAAAGCTAAAAAAAAAATAAGCTAATTAAGGGGGGGAGGGGGGAGGGGGGGGGGAGGGGGGGGGAGGGGGGAGGGGGGGGAGGGGGACATGAATAAAATCAACACACAAGCAACAAAATCATCTACTAATAAGAAACTAAACTAAACTAAAATAAGGCAATTTTGTTACACCAAATAAAGAAAATTAAAAAAAAAATTGACACACGAGGATCAAAATCTTCTACTTCTAGATTACATAACAATTCCATTACACAAATATAAACGGCGGAGGGTTGTATAATATAGTATAAAATTATAATGAATACATAAGTTATAAGTCGAAATTGAAACCCCATATAGAAAAGTATGTGTAAAAGAAAAAGGCGAACAAAGAGATAAGCTTTGTTCCGCTACAATTTTACTTATCCTTTGCACCAAATCCTTCTCTAACTGCATTCTAAGCCCATAATAAGCACCAATTTTTGTGATAAATCACACCAATTTTCTTTTTCTTTTTTTCTCTCACTTTGTTAACACAACAAGCAATAAAGGCCAAAGGTAGTTTCTCTAATCTTATGTACAAGAGAGACCACCAAATAGCAACAACATTTTGTTTATTGTGAGAGGGCTTTGGCATGGGCCTTTAGCCTCTTCCTGCTTCAGCCTTCAAGTTTTTAGTTCCTACAATAACCTAAAGACAACATCTCGAACTCGCCTGCAGAATTAAATAAACAGCACGTCAGTCAAATCATGTAAATTGTCTTGGATTAATATTAAGGAAAACGAACTCAGTCATAAGAAATTTACTCCGCGAAAAAATCATGTAAGTACTAAGTCATGCGGTGACGGATTCAGAATTTTTAAAACATGGAAGCTCAAGTGATCTATTTGTATGCATTACTTAGTTTTCTACCTAAGAAGTAATGTTTGGGTTCCAAAATAAAGGGTGCTTAAGCATCCAGCAGAGTGAATCAAGATTCGTTAACCTAAGGGTGTGACCTAATGGTCAATGAATTGAGTTGTGAATCATGAGGTCTTGATTTGAATTGCAGTGGAGATAAATTAAAATGCTCGGTGATTTCTTCTTATCTGTTCTAGTCTTAGTGAATAGAGTTACCCGACACTTATACTGACTCGAAGTAGCAAATCCGTGGTTTAAATTGCAGTCGAGATATGTGTAAGCTGACTCAGACAACATAACCACCAAAAAAGAAAATGTAGGTCCTCTCACTATTGAGGTCACTCTCTAACTATTAGCTAAAAATTGCCTTATAATTTTCATATGTGTGTTGCCACCCATAGATACACAAAGTCATTAAAACATGTATTTAAACAATTGTTTTTCAATTCAAAACTCTTCCACAAATACATTTTCAAAACTTTCTTCAAAAAACCATTGCAAAAAGCTTGTCTTATAATTACCAATAATAGATAATTTACACCTTTAAGCTATACCAGAAAAAAAGTGTGTAGGGTTGTGAATGGTAATTTTGGGGATCCATAAAAAATTAGATGAAAAATAATAATTCAATGAACACAAAAATAATAAATCGATTGCTAATATAGAAAACAAAATGGCAATAAAGAACGATATAAAATAATTCTATTGATTTTTCACCAGGCAATAAGCAAATATTTTTGTTTCAATTTTAAGACAAATATTTACTTTTTTTAGAAAAAATAACATACCCGATTTAATCCCGGAAAATAACTTTGTCCGCGATATTCATCAAAGGCTTTAGACAATCCGGTGAGAATTTTCTTGCAAACATGTGAGGATACGTAGAATTCGATTCCCGGAGCTTATAAATAAGCTCCGGGGATATCTCTGCAGGAAAATAAGTACGCGGGTGTCCATCGACACTCTCGGTCCAATTGACACGTGTCAGTGTATATTGTGTGCACCCTTGAGGATCCTCCATTGATAAAAGTGTAGGAAAATAATGTTCCTCAGGGTAACATGAATCCTCATTCAAACAAGGCATTCTAAATTTCCTCCATAATCTCCTATCCCTAATGACTACCAATGCATGCCTTCTTGTTAGGACAAAGAATTGTGACCCGAACCGGAACCGATCGAACGGTACCTCGGGTAGCATCGCGCTCTCGCCACGTGCAATGTAACGGTCCCACATGTACGACTCGTTCGATAGTATTTGTATGAAGCTTAGGTATTCGTGAGATCGAAAGAGGGAATTGTAAATGAAGTTGAATGAATGCAATGGGATGCAATGTTGGGATACAAGGGCAAAATAGGAATTTAACGGGTCGTCTAAGAGGGCGGTCGCCATAAGACGGCGAGCCGCGGATATTAGGGTAGGGGATGCACGTTGGGTTCTTTTGGCCGCGATGAAACGGCCTTTGAAGACGCGTCCGCCAGGTGGCGAAATCTTGGATGAGGGATCTGCATGGATGTAAATGTTGAAAAGACTATCATGGCCAGCGAAGAACCGGTCCCAGAGGGGGGCAAAATGAAGATCCGTGTTGGTGAGGAAGAGAAACGCGATCTTCATACGGGGATTGGTGGTGCCAAGCCGCGAGACGGCACCACCTCCCCCGTCAATGGAAGCTAGGGTTGCACGACGGAACAATGCAAGATCATCAAGTTCATCAGGGATCGAGATCTCAACGTGCTTAGGCGGAAAGATTTGTGGTGCGAAGAGGAAGAGGAGAGGGAATGATAACAAAAGTGCAAAGGATATAACAAAGGGTGTGTTAAACATAGCCACCCTTTATGTAAAACATATGAACTATAGGGGAAAACAACAACAACAACAACACCAACAACAAAAACAAAAACAAAAAGGAAAATGTAGCTAGAAATTATAACAAGATGATTAATTGAATGTGTTTATTTACAATGTGATGAAGGATTTGGTCTCACAAGGAGGAATTGGAAATGTTATTACCAAATTTGAAAGGGAACAAAGAGGAGGAAGATAGAAGAAAAAAAGTTGGAATTTTGTGGATATTGAAGAAGAAAATTAGAGAATATTGGTGCCATGATAATTCACAAAAAAGGAATATGGTCTTATCAAGGTAGTTGGGATTGTGTCTCAATTTCCTATTCTTTGGGTGGACATGGTAGGATTTGAGTTATTTTAGGAAAAAAACACACTCTGGAAAATATTTTTAGTAGTCATTCTAGATTAATAAGGGTATATATATATGACAAAGGGATTTCTTTTAAAAAAAAATAAAAAATCATCTGATGTCTAGTAAGTGGCGTAGCTACGTAGAGTGAAGGAGGACGGTCAGTTACCTCGAATATCCTTTATCGAAAATTATAATGAGTTTATAAAAATAATACTTTGTTCATAAATCAAAAGAGATATGTATATATAGGGGACGAGCTCCCTATTAGAATTTTTTTATTTTTAGAGTTCGGACTCAAAATCTTTAACTAAAGGTGAAAGAATCTTATGTATCCCAAAGTTTGAAAGAGTTGGAACATATCATATATAGTATTGCTGATTTATATGAATTATATTCTTGAACATAATGTTTGGTTAATATAGCTATTTCTACTAGAATTAACCTTTAAAATTGTGATTAAAACATAGAATTTAAATTTAAGTGTGTTGTTCAAAGAGCCTCCTTTTTTTTTGGGAATGATTAATATTTTAATTTTTTTCTTACAAATAGTATCAAACTCATAATAAAGTTACATAAATATTTTTTAGGTTTTCAATTGATGTGGTACACTTTTTTTAATCTTTATTAAAATAACGTCATTTCTTTAATATCTGAATTATTTAATGCACCAATATGACACAATAGGGGCAAAAAGTTGAGTCCAGTGTCAAAAGGACAATAATTTGAACATGATAAACCAAAACGGACACTCTCTAAAAATTCATATCAAAAGGAACATCCTTCCGTATGAGCGAACTGTGTGCCCTTCCGTTAACTGTCTTTCATTTACGCTGTTTACCTCAAAAAAATTTAAAAATATTTAAGGGGTTGGTTCTTCTAGTGCCTGGCGAACCCTATTTCTATAAAATTATTTTTTTATATAATTTGTCCATGTGTGGACGAACTACATTTTCACAGCACATCCTTAGGTTCATGTCAATCCTAAGATCATACAATTGCCAGTTGTGGCATTATTTGCTATAATAGATTTGAAAACAATAAAGCATTTTTCTTTTTGGTGTAAAATATTTCAATTTGGAATGTGATTTTAATTTTATGTTGTCCTGGTGGAAAGTTATTTGACACATGTTCGAGAGTTTGGTGTTCTTTTCTTTTTTAGTTTTCAATTCCGTGTTTAGTATCTATTTTGCAGCTCGACTAATTCAGATTTACTCTGAAAAGTTCCACTTTAGTGGTATAATTGAGGTCATTCACAAGAATGCCTCTATTTTGATGTGATCTTTAATTTTTGCCCTTAAAATTAGTGATCGTTAACTTTTGATCTTCAGTATACTTTAACACAAATGTGGACGAAAATACCCCCTCCCACCAAACTTCAACAAACATCCGTACTTAAAAGAGACTTGAAAGCTTTAATAAAACTTAAAGAATTACCCTAAAAATCTACATCTCTGCCTTACAATAATTAAACAGGCAAGATATATTAAAAACAAATAAAAATGCAAAAAAATCATATTGGCTAGTTGTTGCTTTCATAAAGCACTCATAACTTTTCGTACAGAACTCTGATTGACGAACGATTTGGTGCGTTGGAACCCAAATTCGATTTCCTATCATCATTGGTAGAAGTGATAAGTCTTGGCAGATTTGATGATGCTCCATAATCCACCAATAGGAGATAAAAGTGTCAAAAGTACACCAACTATGATGCATAGCCAGTTGATAGTCCATGACAAGCCAAACCTTTTAGGCTTTTTGAGAATAAGCCATATGATACATGGAAGATAATATGATGTTGGTGCTAGAGCAAAGCCTCCAAAGAATCCCATTAAACCACCAAAGAATGGAAATGTCATGCCTACAAACAATGTAAATGCAACAAAAATCCAACGTAGACAAACGCGAAGATGAGTTGAAGGTTTATATTTCAACGACTTGACAACGTATGTCTCTATCATATCAAACATCGGCATTGCATAAACCTGGTAACTCCCAATGACATGAACCACCACGAAGATGTTAGCAGCCGCGATAAGCCAAGTAGGTGTATGTAGTGTGAGTAATATATTGTCATCCACACCATTACCAAACACCCAATATCCAATGAATGCCACAGGCAAATAACACAATGCCACTATAATATAAGCTGTAACTACACCTTTCCACATTGCCTTCTTTGAAGGTTTCTCTGGTGTAGAAGGAATTGTAGCTTGAATTTCAAGAACCACATTATGTCCAGCATACGCAAATGCTACATCTCCTAAAGCACTCAGAAACATAAACGCGTTGTCTGAACTTCTGTCACTCCTTGGACCATATTAACTAACAAGTGCTCTTCCAATTGCGTGTTCTTTTAGTGACGTAGTCCATGCTATAACAGAGTAAGTAATGGACAAAATCGCGGCAACAAAGGAAACAGAGGAGATGGAGTTGAAGTTTGGCAAGAGAGACAGGACGAATTCGATAGAGGAGAAGAACATGATGAAATATGTGAGCTTGATTGGTTTGACATGAGGAAATAGAATTTCTTGGAATTTTTTCAAGGATTTGCCACCGGTTACCATGTAAATAATGCAAGTGCTAACCTCTACTACGATTTGTTGTGGCACCACAATCCATAGCCCAAGTTTTTCACCAAACGCGTACTGTCCTAGCTCATCTCTTGCCTGGTATCATCTCATGCATCTCCACCATTTGCCAGATCGTATAAAAAGTTATAATCCACGAGAGTAACATTACGGTTACACCAACTCCCCATCCCATCTCGGACATTGCATAAGGGAGACTAAGAACACTGGCACCAACCATGGCTGTGACATTGTGCATCGTTGAGTACCACCACTTGGCATTACGGTTAGACATTATCGGTAGCCATTCATCTATAGCTCTCTCCTCCTTTGTCCTCTCATCACTATGATCATTAAGTCCAGTTTCAGCAATACAAGCCATGAAGAAAATCTAAAACTAACAAACGTGACTCAGTAACCAGGGAGACTCAAATCCGAGTCGTCCTCCTCCTTAGTTTTTTCACAAGTAAGAGAGATGAAAATTTTGAGTATATTTTCTATATGCCAACGCCTCCTATTTATATAGGTGATTACCAGCCCCTAAATCCTAAATTGAGTAGATAAATAATAATAATAATAATAATCAAAGAAATATTTCCTAATCCTTTTAGATATATGAAAACAGGTTATGTCAGAATAATAATTCAAAGTTGGAGAAAAATCAAATTTATTTAGGATCTTATATTTATTTAATTCACATTATAGTTAGGATTTGTTTCTTCTAATTCATATTGGAATAGGTTTTGTAGACCTAATTAAGTATATCTAATTAAGTAATTTGTGATTATTATCAGTTTTAGAGTACTTTTGAAAGACTTATTTTAGAAAAAATGTGCGAATACAAATTAACTTCCTATTTGTAGTCTTAATTTGTCTACTTTTTTTTTTTTTAATATACTTAGTTGCATATGCCTTATATATTTTCAAACGTAAATACTTAACACCATTGTAAACTAGAAATTCTATTCAAACTAGTATTAGGGTAAGATTTTCTCTGCCAATTAAGGAAGAGAAACGCGATCTTCATACGGGGATTGGTGGTGCCAAGTCATGAGACGGCACCAGTGGCGGAGCCGGACATTTTACGAAGGGTGTGCAAAAATATAAAGAAGCAATTAAAAAAAAAAATTCACCAATCTAGTGACTTTATCATGAACGATGTCAATAATTTATTTTTCACCAAATACAAACTGTCTATATTTTTTTCTTTAATTTGAGTTGCTTTTAGTTATAAAAATACACGATAAATTATATGAACTAAAATGATAATTGTATAGTGGATGGGTCAAATTTTTTACTGAACACGTATTACACATTCAAGAAAAAAGAACACTAATTTATCGATTTTTACTTAAATTTAAAGTTATTTTCGTTCTTAAATTTTACTACATTTTACAGATATTAAATTTCTTGTGCTTTGATAAAGAATGTATGAAATCATCATTAAAAGTTTCAAATCTTAGTTAGTTCTCCTGATTCGCCTATAAATCTATGAAAAAAATTAACCCGTTATTAAATTTTTTTGATCCAAACCTCCTAATAACCTACTTAGGAGGGAATGAAAAATACAATAATATATGTGTACTTGCACATAATCTTTTCTTCTAATTTTTTTGCTAGAAACTTGTTTAAAATATTATTTTATATTTAATACAAATAAATATTCAAATTAAAGTTTCAATTAAATTTAATAATTAATAAGTATTTATTCTATCTTAATTTATATAACACACTTTTCTTTTTAGTTTATCTCAAAAATGAGTATCTAAAATTAAAATAATTTAACTTTAAAATTACTTTTTTAATCTAAATAAACTGATTTATAACAATACAAATAAGTAAATATGTCATATAAATTATGAGGGAGGAAATAATAATATTTAATACTTTGATTTTGAGAAGGAGGGGGGGGGTTGGGGGGGGGGGGTTGGGTGGGGGACATGCTTTAAAAAACAAAGGACTTTCAAGTTTCAAGACTAAAAAGGAATTAAAGAGAAGTTAGTGGATTACTGGACCCACAAAAAACTCTTGAAAAGAGTATATGAGTTTTGACAAAAGATGAAGCTAAGCGAGAGTCGAACCTGCAACCCTACAAAGCCTATAAACGGTCTTTGCCACTGAGCCAAAGGCTCTAGACATATCAAGGTTCTGCAGACGCTAATATATATTGATATTTCACAAATTTTGATCTATATACACAGTATAATTTTTCGACGAAGGGTGTTCACTTGCACACCCTTCATTAGCTGTAGCTCCGCCCCTGGACGGCACCACTATCCCCGTAAAAGGAAGCTACTAGCTAGGGTTGCATGACGGAACAAAGCAAGATCATTAGGAATCAAGATCTCGACGTGTTTCATTGGACATGGTAGGATGTGAGTTATTTTAGGAAACAAAGACACTCTAGAAAAACAAAAGTAGAGTCATTCTAGAACAAGGTATATGACAAAAGGGATTTTAGAAAAAATAAAATAAAATTCACCTAATGTTTGGTTAGTCGTAGCTACGTAGAGTGAAGGGCAGTCAATTACGTCGAGCATCCTTCGTTGAAATTATACTGAATTTATAAAAAGAATACTTTATACATAGGTCAATACATTTGCATAAATAAAGTATTATATTGACCTTTGCATAAATAAAGTACTTTTGACTGGTACGTACCAGTCAGGTCTAAGTAAAATTCTGAGTTACAATGCATTAGACACAAGCTCACAACCCTAATTTATTTGTTAATTATTAAAATTTACATTTACAGTTATAAAATTTACATTTACATTGTTATAAATAAATATTTTAACTTTAAAATAAAATATTTATATTTTAATAAAACAATTTATGCATTAAGATTTCTTGAATTTGTTTAATATAATAAAATTTTAAAAAGGACTAAGGGGTCAATTGGTAATATTTCAAGATTAAATTTGTGGTTAAATTTATATTTTGTTTGATTGAAAATATGAATTTTTATTTACAACTATCACCAACAATAATAAACGCAGTGTAATCTTACACGCGGGGTTTGAAAAGAGTAAAAAGTGCGCAACCTTGTTCTTACCTTTTCTACTTGGTATAGAGACTATCTTTTATTGAACCTCGACAATCCTCCTCTATAATACAACCTTGGGATCGACAATGTGAAAGAACTCACACGGTGAGATATTCCACCTTATCCCATCAAATTTTGTATGATAAAACCAACATAAAATATCACGCCACATAGCTCAATAAATAGTATTATATATTATATTTTGGGGAAAATCATTACATATATAATGTGTCGACCTTGCATGAAAGATTATAATAATATATAAAAGGTACTTATAGATAAATATAGGCTAAATCTTGTATAATATTTCATATTGAGTTACGTAGCATAAATATTTTCTTCAAGTAGACAGGTTCTGCACCCAAGATTACTGTCGCCTAATGGTCAATGAAGTGGGTTGAGAATATGAGGTCTCAGGTTTAATTTCATCAGAGACAAAAACACTAGGCGATTTCTTCCCATCTATCCATTATCTAGTACTTGTTGCTGGTGGGAGGTGACAAGTATTTCGTAAAATTAGTCGAGGTGCACGAAAATTGATCAAAACACCTCCGGACACCATGATTACATAAAAGAATTATAATCCTTAAACTATGATTTCGAAATAATTTAGTTTGTGAACAAAATGACCGTTAACATCTTTCTTTGAACTATGTAGGGTTGTGTATCAGTTGGTTCGATTCAATTTTGATAGTTATCAGTTTGGCTTATCGGTTATCGATTTGTAGACATTCTAAACCGTTAAGATATCGTCAATTGGTTGATGATTAATCAGTTATTGATTCAGTTATCGGGTTAACTATTAAGATTACACATGAAAATTGTTCTTTATTGAAAATCACTTACAAACAATGTGACAAACAAAATCTAATAGGATGTTCCAAAAATTATCAAGTGATTTATGCCTAAAAATCAAGTTTTATTAGATTGAATATAATCTACTTCTTTAGAATAAGTATTAGGAGCACAGTGCATACAATGTTAGGAAGATTAATTACAAATAGAAAATAATAAGCATAACATTTGATACAAAAGTAACCCGTTATGAAAAATCCCTAAACCATTATGAAATTAATAACCCAATAAAAAGTAAAATTTAAGCCATTATTTTGAACCAGTAAATCAATAATCTATTACCAATACATTAATATTATTTTTTTTAATTCGAGTTATCATTTTTGATTCGATTTTGAACAGTCTTAGGGGCGGGTGTAGGTTTGGTATTTGTTGTTATCCTAAATCGTTACGAAATTGATAACACAATAAAAAATAAAATTTAAATCATTATTGAACCAATAAATCAATAATCTATTACCAATAGACTAATATCATTTTTTTATTCGAATTACCAGGTTTAATTCGATTTTGAACAGTCCTAGGGGCGGGTGAAGGTTTGGTATTTGTTGTTATACCCTAAACTATTACGAAATTGATAACACAGTAAAAAATAAAAATTTAAACTATTATCAAATCAATAAATCAATAATCTATTACCAATAGACTAATATTATTTTTTTTTATTCGAGTTATCAGGTTTGATTCGATTTTGAACCGTCCTAATCGGGGTGCGTAGGGGGTTGTGTGGGAACATGTGAGTTCAATTTTTGAGTCTTTGACTTGGCCAAAGGAAGGCATAAGCAAAAGACCACACAAAGCTTAACCTTCTAGAATCTTCTATTACCCCAAATCCCTCAACTCCCCCTACATCAACAAATCTCAGCCGTCCAATTTCCCTTTTTTCCCCATAAAACCCCCCCACCCCCCACCCTCCCCTCTTCTCTTTCTTCTCATTCCCCAAACACCCAAAGACCTAATCTTCTCTTCGAAGATTCCAATCTGTACGTACCCCAATTCACAAAAAAAAAATAATAAAAATTCTTGTTGATTCTTGATTTGTTTTTTTAAGGTTTCATTAGTAACTGATGATGAATTGGATTTGTGATTTGCAGGTGAAGAAAAAAAATTGAAAGATGTTTGGGAGAGCACCAAAGAAGAGTGATAACACCAAGTACTATGAGATCTTGGGAGTACCTAATACTGCTTCACCAGATGATCTCAAGAAAGCTTACCGTAAAGCTGCTATTAAGAATCATCCTGATAAGGGTGGTGATCCTGAAAAGGTAAAAGATTTGACCTTTATACTGTTTTTACTTGGTTTTTGTGTGTGGATTTGCTAATTATGTGACCCCTTTTGGTAGATTGTTGTTTGTCTTTGTATAAAGATCAGTCTTTTGTCTATGGATTTGCTGACCCTTTTGGTAGATTGTTGTTTATCTTTGTATACAGATCAGTTTTGCTGGTTTTTGTGTATGGATTTGCTAATTCTGTGACCCCTTTTGGGAGATTGTTGTTTATCTTTGTATACATATGAGTTTTTTGTAATAGTTTGCTGTTTACCTAAGATCCCTCTTAGTTTCTGTTTTAGGGCTTAGGAAATTAATTGAAAGTGGAAGATAAATACTGTTAGTGAAGCTGGAATGGCTTGTGGGATAGCAGTAGAGGCGGAGTTAGGATTTGAAGTTTTATGGTTTCAGGATTTTAGTCCTTCTGGGTAGTTGTTAAGCTATTGAAAGATGTTTGGGAGAGCACCGAAGATGAGTGGTAACACCAAGTACTATGAGATCTTGAGAGTTCCTAATACTGCTTCACAAGATGATCTCTAGAAAGCTTATTGTAAAGCTGCCATTAAGAACCATTCTGATAAGGGTGGTGATCCTGAAAAAGTAAAAGATTTAATCTTTATACTGTTTTTACTTGGTTTTTGTGTGTGGATTTGCTAATCTTGTGGCCCCTTTTGGGAGATTGCTGTTTATATCAGTTTTTTGTAGTTTTCTTTGCTGTTTTTTGTTTATGGATTCACTAATCTTGATAACCCCTTTTGGGAGATTGCTGTTTATCTTTGTATACAGATCAGTCTTTTGTAATTTTTTTGTTGTTTATTGTTTATGGATTTGCTAATTTTATGACCCCTTTTGGTAACTTGTTGTTTGTCTTTGTATAAAGATCAGTTATTTGTAATTTTTTCCTGTTTACCTAGGATCCCTCTTTGTTTGTGTTCTGGGTTTTGATTTAGAGCTTAGGAAATTTATTCTACTGGGAAAAAATTGAAAGGGGAAGATTACCACTGTCTTGTGGGATTTGAAGCTTTATGATTTCAGGATTTTAGTCCTTTTGAGTAGTTGTTTAAGCGAATCGAAAGATGTTTGGGCGAGCACCGAAGGAGAGTGATGACACGAAGATAATGAGATCTTGGAAGTACCTAATAGTGCTTCACAAGATGATCTCAAGAAAGTTTTAACGTTAAGCCGCCATTAAAAAACATCCTGATAAGGGTGTGGTGATCCTGAAAATGTAATTTTTTTCATCTTTATACTGTTTTGCTTTGTTTTTGTTGATGGATTTGCTAATTTTGTGACCCCTTTCGGGAGATGTTGTTTATATTTGTATACTGATCAGGCTTTTGTAATTTGTTGCTGTTTACCTAAGATCCCTCTTAGTTTCTGTTCTGGGTTTTGTTTTAGTGCTTAGGAAATTTATTCTAGTGGGAAAAGTTGCAAGGGGAAGGTTGATACTGTTAGTGAAGTTGGAATGGCTTGTCGGATACTAGGCAGAGGCGGAGCTAGGATTTGAAGCTTTATGGTTTCAGGATTTTAGTCCTTTTGAGTTACTGGGTTCTAAATTAATAATTTGTACATACTAAATGAATTTCTTGAGGCAAATATAGAGGCAGATACCTGTGCTGGCGGTCAGGGGCAGAGCTAGTTAGAGGAAAGGGGGTCCAATTATATGGTGCAACGAGGTAAAAATAGTAAAAATGATTTTTTTGGGTTATATATAAACTGTTGAGACCCTTGACGTAAGGGAAGATTCTAATGTAGTGGTAAGGGGGATTCAAAAGTTGTTTTAGGTCACAAGTTTTAATCAGTAAATTCTTGGCTTCTATACTGTTGGTGGGTGTTATTAAAGGAACGAGTAAGATGGCCCAGACACAAACATTATCAAAAAGTCACCCTAAATTCAGATCTTGCAATTGTTCAGTAGGAGTTTTTATTTGATCTCTTCTGGGGTTGACTTAGTTTGTGAGACACCGTTTCTTGATTTCTTCTATATGGTATGTTGGAAGTTCAGGTCATATGGGATTAAAAGGGAGTCACTGTTGATCCTTCCAGGTGTGGGGTGGTAAAAAAGAATTTTATCTCTGAAGGAAAAAAAGATTTTATGGTCTTATTTTTCTGTTTAACCAAAGTAGTAGTAAAATGCTTTGGTGTTGCATGACCTATCATGTAATTGGAACCTCGATCTTGAGTTTCTCCCCAACTCTTGAGATGCAGTTATTATGTATTAGACACTTAAATGCAGTTCACTTGAAATTGCACAGCTATCTTGGGATGTTGAATAAAACTTCTGGCTCTTGGAACTCATGATTAGCGGACCCGATTACATTTTTAATCATTAGGAATGTGTACTTTAGTGTCACAATATTTACTGTAATGCTGTGTTTGATGTTGATTATGTTTCTAGTTGTGCGGTAATGGTGATGCTTTTGGTGCAGTAGTCAAGTTATTCTATTTTAAATTTTATGTTTCAGTTTAAAGAGATTTCCCAAGCCTATGAGGTTTTGAATGACCCAGAGAAACGTGAGATTTATGATCAGTACGGTGAAGATGCTCTCAAGGAAGGAATGGGTGGTGGAGGTGGTGGACACGACCCGTTTGACATATTCCAGTCATTCTTTGGTGGAAGCGGGTTTGGTGGTATGCTTCCTAAGCATGTTTACTGATTTCTTTCACGCATCTCCAATTTCTCATGAATGTGGATTATTTTGATGTCCAGGTGGTGGAAGCAGCAGAGGAAGAAGGCAAAGGAGAGGGGAGGATGTTGTCCACCCTCTCAAGGTTTCTTTGGAGGATCTATACAATGGGATATCAAAGAAGCTATCACTATCTCGCAATGTGTTGTGCACAAAGTGCAAGGGGTGAGTATGCAATGTGGTTACTTATATTTTGCATAATCTACCGACGTTTTATAAAGTTTGCTGAGATGCTGCTCTATCTGTATTTCCAGAGTAGGGTCTAAATCAGGTGCTTCAATGAAATGTTCGGGATGTCAAGGGAAAGGAATGAAAGTTTCAATCAGACAACTTGGCCCCATGATCCAGCAGATGCAGCACCCCTGTAATGACTGTAAGGGTACTGGTGAGAAAATCAACGAGAAAGATAGGTGCCCACAGTGCAAGGGTGAGAAAGTTGTGCAGGAGAAGAAGGTTTTGGAAGTTGTTGTGGATAAGGGAATGCAGAATGGACAAAAGATAACATTCCCAGGAGAGGCTGATGAAGCAGTAAGATATGCAACATTGTGTTTGAAATATTTTGTTTCTTAATGACCAAAACTTTGTTGATCTTTAACATGGTTTGTGTTTGCAGCCTGAAACTGTCACTGGAGACATAGTTTTTATCTTGCAACAGAAGGAACATCCCAAGTTTAAGCGAAAGGGAGATGATCTCTTTGTAGAACATACCTTGACCTTGACTGAGGCTCTATGTGGTTTTCAGTTTGTCTTGACTCACCTAGACAATAGACAGCTGATAATTAAGTCCCAACCTGGAGAAGTTATCAAGCCTGGTAAGCCAAAGAAACTTAATAATGGGCATTCGATTCTGATATTTGTACAAGTATCATTTTTGATCTATTGGAGTCTCTTATATAGGCTTCTTTTTCATGGCATGTGCTTTCAGTATTAACTTGATATCTTTGATGTGAATAGCTAATAATGTTTTTGCTCTATTGTGATTCTCCGTGTTCCTTTTATTTCCTCATATTCTTAACAAATGTTCATACCGAGTCTACTTTTGTGGTCATATTCTATACCTCACCCGCTCCATATCTACACGGTAAGCGTGCATTGATAAGTATATGCCTCTATATGATTGTCTTTCTCATGGTTAAACGGGTCTTCTTGCTGATTTACTTCTGTGGCGGATATACATATTGCGGGGGGAGGGGAGAGTATTAAATTGGCTGGTGTTTCTCTACATGTAGTTATCTATAAATATCTTGTTTTTACACTTAACCGATATCGTGTAATTTCTTTTTTTTTTTGGGCACCATAGATCAATTTAAGGGAATAAATGATGAAGGAATGCCGATGTACCAAAAGCCATTCATGAGAGGGAAACTGTACATCCACTTCACTGTGGACTTCCCGGACACATTAACCCCAGAGATGTGCAAGAATCTTGAAGCAGTGCTGCCCGCAAGACCTAAAACACAAACGTCCGATATGGAATTGGACGAGTGCGAGGAGACCACCTTGCATGATGTGAACATTGAAGAGGAGATGCGCAGGAAGCAGCAGCAACAGGCCCAAGAAGCATACGATGAAGATGATGACGATATGCATGGTGGTGCACAGAGAGTGCAATGCGCACAACAGTAATTTGATACTCTTTCGGTAGATAACATGGCGTAATTCCGTCAAGTATCAAGCCCTGATCTTGGGTTTGATAATAGGGGGCTCTGATAAGAAATGACAGTCAGGAACAACATTGCTTCTAATAGGGAGATAGATTACTATGATTTGGAATTTTATTTATGCTAAAGATTGTAAGCAAAATTTTGTTATTGACAAAATTGCACGAGTGCTGGAAGATTTTTGCAATTTGTTTTGATTCACAGCTGTACTCAATTCTTTGAATATCTTGTTTAGACTGATATGAAGGGTCAAATCTTTATTATTTTTCAATATGCAGCTCCCTCATCAATATTCTTGGGACTTATGTTGTACCCTCATGAGGGCATTACTGTCATTCTTACTTGGATCTCTTTTATTTTTGTGACCTGGGATGTTTAGATGACGTGGCTTGATGGTCATACTTGGACCTTCCTTCTTACCAGTAGTATCACCATTATTCTCGTAGTTTCTTGATTTTCAATTTTGGCTATCACGGTGTTATTGTGCTTTGATTATTGCATTAGTTATTGTTATTGCTTTTTCTCTTGCTGCTTGTGTAATACTCTCCATTTTGCATTGTTATGCATTAATGTTTTTCTTGCTTCTCTTTTTCCTGTTTGTTGTTTAATACTCCTCTCCATTTTGTGGTTATTTTGCATTAATGTAGGGTTTGCTTCCATTTCTGCATCTTCTTTTTCATACTATTTGGCGGGCTTTGTTTAAGTTGAGGGCTTATCGGAAACAACCTCAATCTATTTCCACGGGTTATAGGTAAGGCCTGTGTATATTCTACCCACTCCAAACACCGTATGTGTTGTGACGATTCTTCGTCTACGCAAAGATGGATTGCTTTCCTCTTTTGCATTAGTGACCGGAGACATTGTGCACCCAAGAGTATAATGCAACTATTTCTAGGAAGATAGCATTGCGACATATGTACTGTTACATATGTATAGTGACATGTATCGTTTCAAAATTTGTCCGGACGAGCTCAAGCTAAAGCAAAAAAAGAGTGTTAGCTTTCTGTTGAATGAGCTCGAACAGGGGCATACACACAAGACTAAAGCAAGTTTAGCTGGTCAAACAAAAGAGTGAACCTAAAAAGGCTCAATTTTTCTCCAACAAACCCATAGATAAAAATGAAAACTAACTGAAGAAATCATGGAAGACTATCAAAATAGGGATTAAATACTTACCCACTTGTTAAACCGAGAAGAATGCCGCGAAAATCACTTAATTTCAAGCTCTAGAACTCCAATTATGCTTAAAATACCAAATAAACAATGTCTGAAATTTCAATTCATTGTTCAGAAAATCTGCACCAGCTATTTATCACACCAGCAATATTTAGTTTCACTAACATGATCATAAATCCCTCATACGACGTCGAAATGTCCGGTTCTTTTCCGGTAGTTCTTAAATAATGATACGGATCTATTCATCCAATCAGAACTCAATTTCGCACTCGTTTGCCCTGTCAGATATAATTTTTGTCTGTTAAAAAAATATTTCATGTTCCGCGATAAAAAATTTGATCTCGACTTACCGAAATTATACACGATTGAATTCAACATACTCTTGAAATAGTTGCTCCAATCCGAACACCTATCTCAACATTTGAATTCACTTTCCTAAAAAAATTAGACCTTAAATTAGTTGGATTTTCATATTGTCAACACTAGACCTATTTGTGGATATTTTGGAATTGGAAGTCACCTTTCAAGTATGAAAAAAAGCATAAAATTTCCAGTCGATTTTATTGACTCGAGGGATCAATTATTCCATTGGTCCCCCTTATTGCCTTGGATGAGAACTATACTCGATTCCTTCGTTTCAATTTGTGTGATACTAATTCCTTATAAGTCGTTAAAATAATGATATATTTTTATATTTGGAAATATCTAATTATAGATTAATTTCTTATTTTACTATTTTTTTTTTGGATACCTTTCACCCAATTTCACGTAGAAATAATGTTTACAGATCACTTTTCGATCCTATCTTCGAGAAAGAGTCCTTTATCCTAGAGTTATATTCAAATTCCCACAAGTGAAACTTAGCTAGCATTTGGTTATAGATTTGGTTGAAAATTGAAAAAAAAAAGAGTTTGTAAAATTGTGTTGAAAAATAGTTTTTGGAAGTTGAAGTTATGTTTGAACATGCATTTCACTGGAAAATTTTGTGAAGTTTTGTATTTTTTTTTGGAAATCCACCCCCAAAATCTATGGTCAAATGGGAGCTCCAGGATAATATTGGAGTATTTTTTTTTTTTTATGATCGTAGTGTCCGAACCAGCTTTCGCGCACCTCGATTAATTCCACGAGATACCTGTCACTTCTCACCCGAAACAGGTCTTCGCTGAGATTTGAACCTGTGATCGCAGACCTCATGGTTCTTAACCCACTTCGTTGACCACTAGGCCACATCCTTCGGGTGCTAATATTGGAGTACTTTTCAATTATACAAAAACTGAATTATTTTGTAAATTTCCCCACAATTTACACTGCATAAGTTTTCCTCACATAAAATTTTCAAACTCCACCAGTTAGTTACAGTCAACATGGATAAATAATGAGTTTCTAGTTTCTAGTTGAATTTTTAAAATGGCTAACTAGCCAAATTGCAATTCTTGGGAAGATACCTCAACTTGCTTCCCACCCACCCCCTGCAAATATAAAAAAGAAAATGATTAAAATAATATACACTGATAGTATAAAAAAATATTCACACGATCAATATCATTTAATATGTTATAGCATATCAATTATTAGTTTTATCTGATTAAATTACCAATAAACGCTTATATTATAACCGACGGACTCCAGATAGTGGTAATTGCAAGTAAATCTTTATGATAAACATTGATTGGTAATAAGATAAAATTGGCGAACGCTTTTGGTTTTTTCACTAAAACTGATGTTCTCGATATCGTCGGAAAATGGTGGGTCGATTTACGAAAATCGATGGATTGCCTCAGTTAAAATCGAGGGATGACACTCGATTTATCAGAAATATATATAAAAAATATGTAGCAACTTCAAATCAAACCCAAGTATTTACCATTACATTGAACAATTCAACCACTAGACTACAGATACAATCTTTGATGAAATACTTTTGTTCTTTTTATTTATATCTTCAACTGCAGTTTTGCACTTAAAAATCAACGTACTGCGCGAAAAATAATTTGTCGATTTTCTTGAATTAATTTTAGAAAAATCATTGTGTCCGTCGATTTCAGTTTGTCGTATATGTTCTATCGATTTTTACCGATCTTTTAGTAGTAAAAGACAGTTCGGTGTACGAAGCATCCCATGCTTCTTCTCTTCTTGGTCAACCCTCTCTAGGTTGCTTGAGTCCTTCATGACATCATGTCTCTCATGACTAATATATACAAAGCTAACTCAAATAATTAAATTGCATCTCCTTTTTCTTTTTCCATCTCTCAAATTCTTTCTTCTTCCTTTAGCCACACAAAAAAAGTCCAAATTAAATCCTCCAAATTTTCTTCTTCTTCTACTCTACCATGAACAACAACACAATTGTTGAAGATAGTGAAAGTCCTAATGATATTGAGTTAAGTGATGAAACTTTTGGGAAGAATTATGGCTATGGAATTGGATTTTCACTTGGTGTCCTAATATTATTTTCAATCATGGCTTATGCTTCTTACTTATGTATCCGATCGCGATCGCGATCGCGCAACAATTCTAACGTGCCTAATAGTTTACCATCTTCTTCTTCTCATGGTACAATAGTTGATAATGAATTGGTTTTTGTTCAACAAGGTATTGATGAAGAAATTTTGAGAAATTATCCAAAGTTATTGTATTCTCAAGCAAAAGTTCATGTGGCTAAGGATAATAATATTGGTGATGATATTATTGCCTCTGGATGTTCTATTTGTTTGGGTGATTATAAAGACAATGATATGTTAAGGTTATTGTCAAATTGTGGACATATTTTTCATGTCAAGTGTATTGATCCTTGGCTAAGGCTTCATCCAACTTGCCCTATTTGTAGAAATTCTCCATTTGTAATGAGGTAAAGTTGAGTCAATCACTATCAACTATTTCTTCCTAATCACTCGATATTCGATACTCATATATTTGAATTTGCTCGGGCAAAATCAGCGAAAGGAAAAAACGCTCTCTATCGGGATTTTTTTCGTTTCCATGGTTCGAAGTTGATACTTCTAGTTAAAGATGAAAAAATCTCATCCGTTCAACCAGCTTATTGATCAAGAGGATATATGTTCCCTTCCTTTTACTTTTTGATTTTTTAGGGCTAATGTTCTTTTTTTTTTTTTTTTTTTTTTTTTTTTTTTTTTGTTGTAAAAATATGCAAATGACCATACATTTTAGGTTATTTAGATGTAGTGATGAAGTAAATACTACCAACCAACATGTGTTGTGGTGCAATGGTGGGACTGCTCCACTCTTAATCAGAGGTCCCGGGTTCAAGCATTAAGTATGGAGAAAATTTTGTTGGAGGGCCACCCCCAGAATGGATCCTGCAGTGCGCAATCCAAACTAGTCGGAACTCTAATATGGCACCGGATATCGAGTGAAAAAAAAAGAAGTAAATACCTACCAAAGGGAATATAATTTTTTGCAAAATGCCATTTTCTTCAATTTGTTTTCTTGTCTACATGTGTTAGTATTTTTTATTTCAAACAAGCATGAATCATACCATCTCCATCTATTTTTTTTAATGTTACTGTACTCCTCTTAAGAAATACATTAAATAACTTTAGTATTACGTACATAGTTTGTCTTTTATCGCTCTTTTAAACGTTTTATTTAATTTATATTTTATTGATCGAAACAATAAGCTAGTTTTGAAAAAAAGAAGGGTAATATGATTTCTTTTCAAGTATTTTGGACCAAATTTAATTTGTTAAAATGAACAAATTTTGAGAGTAAAAAAAGTATCATTATTTTTAGTTTTTTTTTTTGGGGGAGGGGGGAGGGGGGTTATGCTAAAATGCCAATTCATAAGGAATAATGCAAATTATGCATATGGTCAATCATATGGATAGCTTTTGAGCTGGCCAAAAAAAGAAAAAAAAAGCATATCTTTTGATACCAAATATTCATATTTCTCTAATATATTGTTTTCCTTTTTATAGAAATTGTATGTATTAATTATATATAATCTATTACAAAAATGCTTAAGATATATACTCTAAATTGTCATCTTTTTTTTTTTAAATTTCTGATAATGATAATTATTTTCCATATGAATATACAGATCTAAAAAGACTCAGGGTGTAGATGTTTGGCAAGCGAAAAAATATTTTTCTGAAAACTAAGTGAGTTTTTTATTTATTTTATAGTGTTCAGTAAGTAAACAAAAATATATTATCCTTAGAACATTTATATATAATCTAACAAAATATTGTGAAGGTGAGATAGGGTGGAAAGTGAGGGTTCAGGGGTGGCGGTGGGTGGAATGGTCAAGAGCAGGGGCGGATCCAAAGGGTACTTAAGGGCTTCACCTGAACCGTCTTGATAAAAAATTATACTGTATATGAAAGATATTTTTTAAATCTTTTATGTGTATATATGGTTAGAGGGTGACTTAGTGGTTAAGGGTTCAAAATTTACCTTGAGGTTTCAAATTCAAATCTCAAGCACTACATTTTATTTTTTTAAACCCCTTAAGTGAAAATCTTGGATTCGCCACTGGTCAAGAGGTAGGAATTGGGGGCATTAGATGAGTGGAGAAGAGACAAAAAACTTAGAATATTTTGAACTGTGTTAATAAAAAACATTTCTTTCTTTAACGAATTTTATGGAATGCGAATCCAAATTAATCCACGTCTTAAAGCAAATACCACACACAGAATGAAAACAAAACTAAAATATATATTGTCTTTTAAGTGGAATTTTGGTTGGGGACATGACAGCTAAATTGATAGGTGGATGATTGTGGATAATTTAACACTGACCCCCCCTCCCCCACCCCACACACACACACCCCAAAGAAAAGGAAAGAGATAATTGATAATTTTATATCCCAATCTTTTAGCTCACTTGCGTTCAAGGGTGTGGTCATAGTGGTTAACGAAATAGACGGGAGAATCATGAGTTCACATCTAAATTTCAGCGGTGACAAAACACTTAAGAGATTTTTTTTAATATGTCTAAGTTTAGTGGAGTAAGTTACTTAATATCTATGTTGATGATTAATAGAAAATACTCGATAAAATAATCGAAGCGGAAACAGACACTACAAAATAGGAAGGCTTTTCTCATACTCAATTTTGATATCATGTATCATCTTCCATGGTGGAATTATAATTGTAAAATCACATTGAGATTACATGGACGAATTCAGGATTAAAAGTTTAAGGGTGTCAAAAACGATCTTAAGTTAATACTATAATAATAATTGATTGACAGTTAAAAACTACTGAATTCATGTGAATATATAATCGACCCTCTAGATTCGCTCCGAGGAAGAAAGAGGTTTTGTTGAAAAGAAACTTGTCTTTTGGAAGTTCATACCTCCCAATTCCAAAAAAAATAATATGCAAGCAAAATAAAAATCAATATTCACATTTATTTTTTCAAACCTAAAACAAGATCACCAATTGTCCCAAAACCAAACCATTTGTAAATCCAAATGTCTCTTCCACATTACTTAGAAAAAGTGAACCACCAGTTCAAGTACAAGATACTATCATTATCGTCTGCTCAATTCTATATGATACTTTCTTTAAAATATTTTCTTCTATGCTAACTCTGGAGTCACCCTATCAGCTGCTTTCTTTGCCTACAGAAAAGGACAAAAGGAGACTTAGCATTATTTGTAAGAAGACAACAAAATAAAGAAAGTTGAATTGGCAGATGGGCGGGTTGGGTCAAATTCGTGCCGGTTGCATTTCGACCCATTTTTTTACCTAATAGTTTGATTGGTTATTTCGGGTTCAACTCGTTAGGTCAAGTCAATAAATCTTATGAACAATTGATATATTGAAATGAGATTTAAAAGGAGGGAAAGAAACATTAGATTTACCTCTTTTTCCCAATTTGTCCTCAGAGTGACTACTAAATAAATGAGGGCTTGAGCAAGAAGTGACAGAGTGAGTCCCAACCAAAGTCCCTTTTAACAACATCAAAAAAGTAATAAATATCATCAATTTTGTCATAATACATTAAAGAACTATGTTGCTCGGACTCTCAGAAATGCTCCCATGTGCTCGTGTCGAATCCTCAAAAGACGCATTACTTTTGGAGAATCCGACATGCACCATGCAACATTTTTGTAGAGTCCGGTGTCATAATAAATTAAAGAACTATGTTGCACGGACTCTCCGAAAATGCTGCCACGCCCGTGTCTGTTCCTCTAAAAGATGCACTACTTTTGGAGGATCCGACATACACGATGTGACACTTTTGGAGAGTCCGGTGTCATGATACATTAAAGAACTATGTTGCACAGACTCTCCAAAATTGCTCCACTTCTTGCGTCAGATCCTCAAAAGATGCACTATTTTTGGAGGATCCGACACGCACCATGCGGCGTTTTTCGAGAGTTCATTGCCATAATTTAAAAAACTATGTTGTACGGACTCTCCAGAGTTGTTCCCATGTTCGTGTCGAATCCTCAAAAAATGCATTAGTTTTGAAGGATACGACACACATCCTGCTATGTTTTTGGAGAATCCGAGCAACATAGTTAAAGCATTAAACAAAATGCATAAAGAAGTACCTTTCCTCCAACATGGTAGAAAAAAGCTAATACAATACCAGCAGGTATTCCCCATAGGTAATAAGCTCCCAAATTAACAATTGCACCTACTTTTTGCCAACCACAACCTCTAGCAATACCTAAATTTTGCATATAACATTATTGCAAATATAAGATTGTTGAAAAATGGCTAAAAGTTTTTTTTTTTTTTTTTTTGAGGATTTGAACAAACCTGAAAGTACAGATTGATTTGCATCTATGAAGTGTGATCCTGCTATAAACAACAACATTTCAGCTACATATGTTACTACTTCTTCCTCATTGCTGTAACAATGCCCCCAAATTTTACGAACCGAAATGATGAACACTGCTACTAGAATTCCTTCTGTTGTAGCTAAGAACAGTGCAGTATACGCTGCTAGACGAGCTGCTTTTGGTCGTCCAGCACCTAATTCATTCGCAACTCTTATGCTGATGCGGAAAAAAATATACAAAATGTGAGAAACAGTTACAAGGAAAGTGTTGAAAGAAGCTTGAGAAGGAAAACGCGCACCTTGTGGCACCACTTAGTCCAAAAGGCAACATGTATATCATTGAAGATGTATTAAGGCTGGATAAAATTGCATATAACAGTAAGTTATCACGGGGCGAAGTATGATAGAAACATGATGTTGAATGTGATAGTAGTACAAATGTGTTCGCGAACTAACCTGATGGAAAGAACTGAGGTTTCTAGTTTTGGATTCGGAAGAAGACCAGATAACAGAACCATCATTTCAAATGACCAACTCTCCAAGCTGAATCCATACAAATAAAAAACGCGATTTTTTTCATTTATTCAATGGAATTGTGTGTCTATGGCTCTATGCATTGTTAAGTAGAAGTGAACGAGGGATTACCAAACCATAACGGCTGAAGGAATAGCTAGTCTAAGGTATCTTGGGATATCAGAAAACGCTGCAACTGAAAATCCTGTCCAAGTATTTTTGCAAGAAGGCGATATCCTTATATATGCAGCTAGCAAGAACACATTAATCCAGTAAGACGCAGCATTAGCCAGAGCAGCCCCTTTGTTGCCAAGCCCCGTTTTGAGGACGAGAAACCAACAAGTGAATAAATGCAGCAGAGTAGTGGCTCCTGCAGTAAGCATCATAGGGAGGACGTTGTTTTGAGCTTGTAGAAACCGAATCTGACATTGTAGTAGTCCATAGGCAAAGATGCTCGGTATCATGAAGCGTGCATAATCTCCTGCTTCGGCTGCTATTTCCGGACTTTGTCCCAAGATTACAAGAATATGTCCTGCATTTGCCCAAATATAGGCTAGGGGAATACTGACTAAAAGAAGAACTATCATGGCCCTTTGCATATGAATACCAAGCATATGATATTGCTTTGCACCATATGATTGCCCACAAATTGTGTCCAATGCACTTCCCATTCCCATCTGATCAAAGCAAAAATAGAATCCAAAATGCAAAGATCAAAAAGTAGTTATATCAATCACTACTACACAAGTTCTTCTATTTCAAATATCATATGCTCGTCTATTCCGTTTTATGTGACTCTCTTTCCTTAATTAGTCTGTTTCAAAAAGAACGACACCTTTCTGTATTTTGGAAACAATTCGAATTTACCCTTAATGGCATTCTTTTGTAGCCAGAGAAATGTCATGTCGAGTTCTAAAAGTCTTTGTTTCTTTCGTTCATAAACTCCGTGCCTAGTCAAATGCGCACCACGTAAATTGAACAAGAGGGATAACTAGCATATAAACTTAATTTTCATGCTTGTTAGTTTTCAATACAAGTGCTTTTAGCTAATATGACAGAGTAATGTTATCCTAAACACTCAGTTCATGAACTCCCTTTGAAACATTTGAAGTCTCACTCAGTGTTATCAAAGACGAAAAGGGAAAAAATCTCTAAGGTCCGTTGGGCTTTAAGAGAAAAGCACAAATATAGTGTGGGCTTTAATGAAGAAAGGCGCAAATGGAGAAAAAAAATACAAATATATGAAATGTGTAGTCCAAGACTAATAATTATAAGCATGAATAACAAATATATAAACAAAGAAACTGAAAAAAAAAAACAATAAAGTGAATATAAATTGTTTAGTGTCGCCTCTTCAAAATTACTCTCATTGGCAAGAAAAAGTATCACTTAGAGCCTTAATGACAACACTAAAGCGCCACTAAGCTAGGCGAAGCGCTCAACATGTTTTGCGTCTCGCTTCAGTGCTTAAGCGCGTCTTTGACAACACTGGTCTCATCTACATGTAAAACGAGGACAGCAAAGATGTGAAGTAAAAAAAAGACTTACCAACAAGCTGAAACCAGTGACAGTGGCAAATGAAGTAGCCATTGAAGCACCAGAAAGAGCTAACTCTCCAAGATGACCAACAAACATCACAGAAATCACTTGTAAGCAATATAGCAGAAAATTGACTGACATTAAAGGCCCTGCTAATGCCAAAATCTTCTTAACTTCTTCAAGAAAATCATCACATTTTCTCTTGTTCTTGGATTCCTCATTTCTTGTTTTTGATATTAGTGGACACTCAATGTCTATTTCCCTTTCTTGAATATCCATTTTGCCTACTCAAAGCTGAAAAAAAGTGAGAACATAATACAAGATTCAAGTTTTAAGATCTTTAGACTAAGTACAAAAGGGGGAAAAAAAGGATATACATAAAGAAAGATATTTTTTTGCATATAGCCATCTTCATGACTATATATGATTTGGAATAGATCAATAAGGACAAATGTAAGTTCTTTCCTCAACTAGGGACAGACATAAAATAGGAGTAGAACTTTTTGTATTTAAGTTGTAATGTTCCAAAACAAGAAGATGATACAAAAACATCTTGAAAAGATCCTACATCCAATGAATGGATAAAATATAGATGGCTTTTTATAGTCTGTTTTGGCAAGCTATTGCCAAGTTGTTTTTTTACTTGGAAAAAAAGTACTTTAAGAGTGAGGTGTTAAGTATTTTTGAGTAGTAACAGAAGTTGAAAAAAATAGCTTCTCCGACACTCGAAGTTATCTAAATATTGATTAACCAACCAAATATAAACTGCTATTCTTCAAAAGCATAAGTATCCAATAACTCTGTCCACTAAAACGTGACTAATTCTACGAGATATCTGCTTCTTCCACCAATACATGTATTGAGTTTGTTCACCAAAACTTGAACACATGGGGAGAAATGTTTAAAAAAATAACTTTGGAGATTCCATGTTGGAATAAGAAAAAGAAAATTATATTTAATTTTTTATTCACTTTCAACGAAGTTATTAGTTACTTTTGTTTGTCTTACTTTTCTTTTTAATCTAAAAAAAAATGTCACTTTCTATATTTAAATAATTCTTTACACATAGGAGTTTATGAAAGGAATAAATTGATGGATGTTATGAAATAAAAGAAATTTAGAGAGATAATATTAGAACCTTTCTTGATGATCTTGATAATGATCTTAATCATCTTACAAATGGTAAGAGAACTTCCTATTTATAGAAAGAGAAATACTTAGTCACCAAGTAATTAGTTAATTCTAATTAGATTAGTCCCATAGTAACTATAAATTATTTCTAGTTATATTAGTCCCAACCAAACCTTGCTCTTCAAGTATAAACTAATTACATATTTTATGATACATTTTTTGACTCGTGGAAAGTGGAAAAGCAGAAGCGTCGGCTAGTCAGTCACGGACTACTTGACTTCCTTATGATGATTCAATGTTAATGACCTTAATATTATTAATAACAATGGCTTTGATTATTTTTTTAAAATTTTTTGTTTGAATTCTATAATATAAAAGAATAATCATTAATATAGACTATGAATAATCCAAGTTTTGTTGCTTAGATAATTTAGATTGGCCAGCTAAATAATTCCAGCAAAGTGTACAACCATTTTTATATTGTTGACAAAGATTACAAAAGAAGTATGTTATTCTTCTATAGAAATTATTACAAGAAAGTCACTTTTCTTTATTTCGTAAAAAAATCATTCTTTTTTTTAGTCATTTCACACCTAAACTCACTTATATTACACTCAAGTAATATTTTCTGCTACTTAACTGACATGTCAATTAAAAAAGGGCGTCCGGTGCAATTAACTGACATGTGTTACAAAAAGGAAAAAAGAAGTATACAAAGCCTCTTGTCCTTGTCTGGAAATTTCCTTTGAAAAGTATCTTTTGTTCTTGTTAGAAAGAGTTGTAGTTCTTTCTTTGGTTTAACTCAACAGCAGAGTGGTGCCACTTGGAACAACAACTACTTCTTGTCTCTGAGTGAGGATGAGGGAGAATTCAAAAAGATCCATAAAAGGACAGCTAGTTATATAAAGCATTTCGCGTTCACTTAGAGTTCGGAGAAGAGATGCACCCCAAGGGCAGAGACGGAGCCAGAATTTGAAGTTTATGCGTTCTAAATTTGTCATCAAACCCATAACTCGTCTTAGTTACTAGGTCCAAAACTAAATATTTATACATGTTTAATGAACTTTTAATACAAATACATAATCTAAGAAAAAGCTACAGAGTTTGTCCGAACCCCTGGCAAATGATCTAGCTCCACCTCAATAAGGGGGTGTAATGTAGGCGGCCTACCCTGACGCAAGTATCAATGACTGATTCTAGGGTTCAAGCCTGTGACTTATAGGTAACCCAGTGACATATATGTAAGTATCCTACCCTAACATTGATTCTAACGCTTGAACTCGTGACCTATAGGTCACGTGGAGACATATGTAATCGACAACATCAACGGCTGATTCCACGGCTCGGACATGTGACCGACATATATGTAAGCAACCTATCTTGATGTGCAAGTACCAGTGGCTGATTTCACAACTCGAACTCGTGACCTATAGGTCACACGTAGACAACTTTATTGTCAGCCTATCCTGATGTGCAAGCATCAGTAACTAATTTCAAGGTTCGAATCGTGACCTATAGGTCACACATAGACAACTTTATTGTCACTCCAAGGCTAGAGAAAAATGACTCACCTAATGTACATACTGTGTGATGGAGCAGTATACATTTTTAATTAATGATTAGAAGAAAACCATTGGGTGGTGAAGGGGGAGATTACCAGAAAAACTCACTTTGCTTCTGTTTGCTCAATGAAATTTTCTTGGAAAAGAGCTATACCCCTGTCCATGGAACATTAAATCAGAAACTTTATTGCTACTATTGTTAGGATTCCTTTGTCTCTCTGTGGCTGTTCATACTTATACTCAAATTTTGAGCAAACATGATTTTGCCATTATGGTTCACTCAGCTAAATTCAAAGCAACAACAACAACAACATACCCCCAGTATAATCCCACAAGTGGGGTCTGGGGAGGGCAGAGTGCCCTACCTTGGCAGGTACATAGACTGTTTCCGATAGATCCTCGGCTCAAAATTCAAAGTAACAACCTTCAACTAATATGATGCAGCAAAAATAAACAATAATCAAGAGCAGTATGGAACTAATACTATTCATTTATCTCAACTTCCCTCTTTGAGAGAACAAAAAAAGAGTACTCTTGAGCAGTTACCATAGTCATTTACATTATCATTCCCCGTTTACGAGGAAAGGAAAGACAAAGGAGATACCGAGCTAGTTACACTCATATACGAAAAAAAACAAAGAAGAAACTCTCCAGGGAGCGCTAAACAGCAATTAGCTTTTCAAAATTCCTAAATGATATGTAGAACAAAAATGATTAGCTTTATGTATATACTCGTAAAGCTTTATTACTCGTTGCTTACTCTGATGCTGACGGTAGTATGGCCAAACTGTTAGGGTCAAAGTTCGTTGTGTAATGGAATTCAATTTGTAGCCGCTGATGAAGGGGTGTCGATGCCATCAATCCTTTCTTTACATCAACTTGTAACTCCCTAATAGGGATTGCTGCCAAAAAACTCTTAATGTACTCTTTACATGCCTCTTTACCTCTGAAAATGATGTTGTTTTCAGGAACAATGTCTTCCTGCATCCTATCGCTGCCATTGGCGTTAATGACAATTTTGCCTTCATCAGCAGCTTCTTTCACATCAGTTTTCTCTTTTCTATTGCTAGCTGGCTTATCATCTAATTGTTGAAACTCACTAGGTACCCGCAAAATTGTTGTGTCTTTGTCGAATTTGAGGATATATGCCTGATTACAACCCTCAAAAAGCCTCTCCCCCAGTGTGTCAATGATATAGTACGCGTCTTTTTCAACCTTGAGGATAAAGAAGTGGTCATTCCAACTCACAATGTAAACAAAGAAGTCACCATGACTCGGAGTTTCTTGAGCAGATTTAGAAATCTCGTCCCAAATGTTGTCAAAAGACATGGCACCATGAAGGAAGTCAAATCCTTCCTCTTTTTCGATTCCTTCAGGATGAAAGAACCCAATGAATGATTTTTCTGACACTACTGAGAGTGGACGCACTTTAGCCTCAAGGACTGTCTCGAGGTCAAAATGCTTATCTGGGAAACGTTCCCTGTAGGTCTCTTTTTCACAAAGATCCCTCCACTGCAACGAACCTTCACGGATAAGACAATCAAGTTGGGACTTGATGGGCATATCTTGCGGATTGCAGTGGAACCAATCAGCTATGACAGCAACCAAGGCTGTACAAGCACTTTCACCTGCAGCTCGTTCACTTCGTTGATCAATCGAAGCAAAGAAGATCTGAGTCTGCAGCTTCATTTGTCCATCACGGCTTATTATCTCTTTCTGCTCCCAACTACCCACAGCAAAACTGTCATCTCCAAACTCGGAGACTGAATTTGGAGAAGCTTCCTCAGATTTGTGCCACTGCAAGAATTACACACATTGCTAAGAGGACTAGTTATGACATATATATATATGTTCAATCATGAATACGAAAACCTCAGAAGTCAGACACTTGATACAACTATACAAGTACAGTAAGCTACTAAAGAAAGCTATCAAGCTTTGTAATATATGATTTAATAAGCACATTGGTGGATAAGTTATTGCACATTGATCAGATCATGACATGACGATAATAAATGACACTATGCAAATTCCATTTGGATACCGGGACAATCAAACATGACAAAGAAAGCACAAAAAGTGGACACGTACCCCTGAAGAAGATTCATCAGATGAGCAAAGCTGTCGGCGATCAAAGTCTATATCGTCTCCACCATCCTCTCCATAATGTTTCTTCAACAAAGGCTCCCCCTTGGTTTTAGGAGATCTGAAACTCAACTTCCTCTTTCTCCAGGAGAGAATGATGCGCTTTGAACTCTGCTCTGCAGATTGATTCTGTAGTGCTACAGTTGTATCCTCAGGGTACTTATGCCTTGTGTCTGAAATATGATGGCTGTAGTGGACTAAATCCTCGTCGTCGCTGCTGCTGCTTGTGTTTGAACAAAATGATCCACCAGCATGGTTTGCATAAACAAGTGTTTCATAACTGAATGACTTCTGAACACTTGTATCCTCCTTTCCTTCCTCTGATTCTCCTTCTTCCGAAGCATCATCAAGTGAATCTGTATCCACGGGGTAAACATAATTGGGATCCTCACTTCTGACTGAGTTCCTTCCATCACTGCTGCCTTCTTCTTCATGATATGCCTTCTTGTGTCGCCTAATAGATAATGCCTTGAAAAATTTAACTTTCCGCAGACCCGCTTTTAAAGAAGAACCCTCATTTCTGTCCGTCAACAAAACCTTTCCAGGGTTTGGAGATACTGGAGCGGACATGATAAACTTTGGAATGGTCTCTGAAGCTTCGTGAGTGTTCCTCAATTCCACAAGGTTGAGCAATAGCTGTCAACAAATATATGAACATATCTTCAGGAAACAGTCGCATTAAACAATATATTCGCGTAGCTGCAGGAATACGAGAGAGCAAGCAAAAAGTATGTTTTAGTTTCTCTTACACAGAGTGAAAGACAACTCTTGAATCTGCCAATAGAGGCTTCCAAAGGAATGAAAATTTCAACGCCGTCATCTTTTTCTCCAGCTACTGAAGCAAAGTCTGCAAGGTTCAATGTCGCAGCAGCAAGTACGGGTACCTTCTGATCTGGTCCTTTGCTTGTACCCTGATTCAGAAGAAGTATGAATAAGTACTGTATCAAGCAGCTCTCAGAGAACCTCAAAGAAGGGAGTAAATGAACAGCAAAATCGAACACAAAGACAACGTGTTCAATAGAGAAATTAGTGTTGATGAAAGCTAAAACTGAAATTAAAGGATTAGCAGCAGGAAGTTATACACCCATGGATTGAAAAAAACACAATTACAATGAACGATAGGTTCAAAGCAGTCAATGAAACATGCAGCTAAGGCCAACGTTGAGCCTATGGCAGAACAACAACTACATGCTTCAGTCCCAAATAAGTTGGGATCGGCTATAAGAATTTACTATTCAATTTAAGCTCAACTCATGTCATCATCATACCAAATAAAAATTAGAAGTGAAAATAAGTTAAATAAATATATATAATAACCATAATAATGATGATAACATTAGAAGTCTCTAACAAGATTATATTAAACCTATTCCCAACTAGAAGATATGACCTATATGATCTTATTCCTCCATTGTGCCTATCTTTCGCCAAATCTGCATTAATTCCAAGTAATTGTTGGTCTTCGAGACAACTTCTTTAGGTCTACCTCGTCCCCTTTTAACATCTTCTGTCACCATGGTCTCACACCTACTAACCGGTGCATCTGTAGGTCGACGGAAGACGTTGAGCCTATGAAAGAATTAGCCATAAAAAAGTTCTTACTATTGAACACCACCTCATATTTGTTTCTTCCCTTAAAAAACAATTGTTGGATGCATAAGGAAAACAACCTTTGAAAGGCATATTCTCCAAGGTTCCTAATCAATTGCTACCATTTTTAATTAATAATAATAGATTATGCCAATAATGTTTTTTTCCCTTTCCAAAAAGCACAGTTGTATATGTCTAAGAGAAAAATATGAATGAATTATAGTAGGTCTCACCATCCATCATATAACATCAAAATAAAGGAACCCCACAAGCTCAAAAAGTGCATCCATTAAAAGGCAATCATTACATTCCAGGAGGCTTAAAAAGCTTTTGACTCCCAGTGCATGTCAGGAATAGTATCTCCATTGTTCAAACTTTTAGACTTAAAACTCACTTTAAGCCCGTGGCGTATTGAAAAACTATACTATATATATATATATAGAAAATTATATTGGACACCGATAGTGAAATTCTTGGCTTTGCCACTGCTAAATCCACTAAGTTACTAGTAGTAATAAAACTCAGTAAAAACCATATTGATGATGGCAAAGCCAGGATAGGCTTCAATATACTGAACCACCATGATCAAATAATCAAACCAATAAAAGAAAAAATAATTATCCTAATTTGAGGAAATTCAAGAAACTTATCATAACCAAAATGTTGTATGACAAGAACAGGTTTCATAACACTATATAAATATCAAGAAAGGCTCACCCCTTCTAATTTTGTACCCAATTTTAAGACAACAAAGGTACAAGCACTAGATATTCAGATAACATACAGTTCTCAATAACACAGTCAGACCTCACTATAACAGAGAACTTCTAAAACATGATTTCACCATAACGGTCAAGTTTTCTTTGAAACCGATTTCATGTTATGATGTATTATATGTTCTCCATAACAACATTTTACTGTAGCAACCAAAAAATATCCCGACAAGCAATGCAATTACAGAGAGGTTTGACTGTACATCAACTTTTTTATAGGAGAAATGAACATATAACCACCACAACAACAACATACTCAGTGTAGTCCCACAAAATGAGGTCAGTGTAGTCCCACAAAATGAGGTCTAGGAGGGTAGAGAGTGTACGCAGACCTTACCCCTACCTCAGAGGTAGAGAGGTTGTTTCCGATAGACCCTCGGCTCAAGGACAATTGAATTTCAGAATTCTTATTGCATAACAAAATCCAAAGTTAATTTTTTTTAATTCTTTTTTCCTTTTCACTCAACAGCAAAAAGACACAAAAGACCAAGAGGATCAGAGGTAAAAAAAAAAAAGCAATCAAGAACTCACATTGAACACAGTAAAGACAACTTCCCAAGGATGAAATGCACCACCCTCTTTATAACCTGAAAAGTTACAAACACTCTTAAATTCCTCATTCCATTCAACAATCCCTTCATCTTCTTTCAAACACTCTTCTTTAGTACTAAAATTCTTCTTCTTCCACTTCAAAGAAATACCCTTTGATGATCCCTTCCACTTAATTTCAACTCTCAATCTATCAAAATCTTGGACCCCCACTTGCTTATTTAACAAAAAGCTAAAACCTTTAAGGCAATTTACAGTAATCTTGGCCTCAAATTTCTTTGATGATAATAGTGGTGGCCATGGCATCCACTTCATCATCTTCACAACCATCTTATACCCAAAACAAGAAAATACCCAAAAGGCTAAAAAAGATCACTTTTTGTCCTTAAAGACCAAAGTGATCCAAGATTTGCTATAAGACTACAGAACCAAGAACAAGAAAATACAATAAAGATCACTGCTTTGTGCTTAGAGGATAAGAAAGTGAACTTTTTATGGATAATTGTGAGATTAAGAGTGGATAAAATGGGGATTAGGTGTTAACTAATGAGGGATTATGGAAGTTAGTTTGGAAACAAATGGCAGAGAGAGATAAAAGGGAGAGAATTTGTAGGATGAAAAAGGCTAAGAGAGAGAGAGAGAGAAAAAAACACAAGTAACGTCTCTATTTGTACTACTAGTAGAGTGCATGTAGACACTATTTTTATGGTGAATCCGTACGTGTTAATTTATTTGTCTTTTATCTTCTTTTTTTATTCATTTAAAAAAGAACGTATCTTTCCGCTTTAGAAAAATTTTCAATTTCAATTATTCGCATGAAATATTTAGAAGAGGAGGCTTCGGATAAACTGGTAAAGTTGTTGGCGTGTGACCAGAAGATCGGGGGTTCAAGCCGTGATAACAGCATCTTGCAGAAATGCAACATAAGACTACGTACAAATAAACCTTTGTGGTTCGACCCTTCTTCAGACACTCATGTGGTCCGACCTTTCTTCAGTGCAATTTTTTTTTTCATATGGTATATTTAAGACCCTAAGATAAAAAGACATTTTAATATATTTTACATATCTTTAATTTAAAAATCTTCTTTATTTTTTTAAATTTTGTGTCAAGTCAAAACTACACAATCAAATTGAATCGGAGAGAGTAGTACTTTTTTTTTCTAATTTTGGTGAATTATTTTACATCTAAGGAAAAAATGTAATGCTAGATTCAAGATTACTAGAATTTGTTAAAGATAAGATCATTTCTTTTTAAAATTAGAAATAAATCTTTTATCTTTAATTTCAAGCTCGAGAATAAATTATTTTTTAGTAAAAAAGGTCTACAAAGGTTTTTCCGACGTGAATTCACATTAGTGGGACATCAAGAACCACGAGAGGATCGAAAACGATGCGGGAAAAAAAAATTATTATTTTTGTGTAATTATTCTATTTCTTTTTTTGATTTTTTCCTATTTTGGTGAATTATTTTATATTTAAGGGGAAAAAATATAAATGCTATGTTCAAGATAGTACTATTTTATAGATAATATCTTATCCTTCTAAACAACGAATTGCCAATAAAATATAATTTTTTCATTAATTATAGGCACCGATTTACCTCAAAATAGAATTTTTCGATGTGAGATAAAATGGGAACGAAACCAAGCGAGAAATTAAAAAAAGGGCATTATTCTTTTATAGTGATTTTTTTGGGGTATTTTTCTGTTTTAGTTAATTAATTTACATTTAAGGGAAAAAAATCAAATATTATATTCAAGATTAATGAAACATGTTAAAATCTTAAAGATCATATCTTATCCTTCTAAAATAAGAATGGTTAGTGAAATATAACAAGACTTCAAATATTAAAGTGGATTCGGCTCCGCTCCATTAATTTTTGCTCAAGTAATTGTCAATGCACCTTCGGGTTGACATGTAGACTAATAAATATAAAAGGTTGGGATTGCTTATTGGCTTATTTACTATTTTTGGTGTATTTTTTATTAATGGTAATATCAAAAGATATGAGACTAATTCTTTATTTATTTAATTTGATAGAATTACTATGTTATTAGTAATAAAAAAATATGGAGCCAATTCATTAACCAATTATTTAACTTTTTTTATAGTATTACGATAATATGCTATCATGCTCACATTACCAATAGATAACACATAAAACACCCAAATTCAATGCAAACTCGAATTTTGCATTACTTTTAGTAGTGACTTTTCTAACAAAACTAATTTTTCAAAAATAAACAAAACAAAACTCAAAACGCAACTAAATATTTGATGGTGAAATTTGGATTCAATTAAAGTATTAATCTTATGCCTACATAATAAATAATACTCTCTATGTTTTAATTTATTTATTTTATTTTCTTTTTAATTTACTTAAAAAATATATTTCTTTCCCTTTTTGGCAAGTCATTAGTTCTAATTTTTCAACTGACATTTTTAAGATCACAAGATTGAAACGTATTTTAATATATTCTACATATTTTTAATTTAAGACCATGAGATCATTCAAAAAATTTCTTT
Source organism: Jaltomata sinuosa (assembly GCA_003996215.1). Taxonomy (NCBI): domain Eukaryota; kingdom Viridiplantae; phylum Streptophyta; class Magnoliopsida; order Solanales; family Solanaceae; genus Jaltomata; species Jaltomata sinuosa. The sequence continues at coordinate 608,729 of QJPP01000341.1, read as the reverse complement.
ACTTTCTGAAATCCCGCACTAAATCAAAAATCAGACAAATAAATTTAAACGAAATATATAAAACATACTCGATATGACGATATATCATCAAGGAATGTACTAGATGATTGAAATTCCTCCACCTCTAATTACCAATCTTCTCGGATTAGAACCTTTGAGAATGTAGAAGTTCGTGGTAATAGCATGGGCTAGCCCTAGGAAATGGAATGACCCTTAATGAACGTTGTATCAGGCATAAGGTTAAATTAGTCGAATCAATAAATTTTGTGTACCAAATTGTTAAGACAAAACAAACAAAAAGAAAAGTAGAAAACGTTTTGAATATGTCAAACGAATGTAACGTTAGCACAATAATGCCAGCAAGAAAAGCCAAGAATAAAGTTGTACATAAAAACTAAGAAATTATCCAAATTTAGGCTGGACAACTGGAATTTGTCTCAGAACAAATGTTTAATTATTTCTGGATATAGTTTTGAATAAATCTGTATGTCGTGAAATTTATGTTCTACGTCGAAAGTACATTTGAATTCGGTAGTGCAATGCAATATCTGCATGTGACACTAATAAAGATTGTGATGGAATCACTACTAAAGACAGATTTTTTCCATCGCGAAGTAGTGAGAAATTTGTGTTATAGAGCATGATTTTTCCACTCATTTGCCATCGAATCAGTTTACTTAAAAAATGTATGGTGGAACAGATTTTCACTGAAATAATGGAAAACTTTTAAATTTTTCTGTATGAAAATATTACTATTTTTTCTTTTTTCATTGTTCAATCAAAATATCTGTGAGAATAGTCACTGAACATTTTTCAGTGAAAAAGTAGTATTTATTTTAGTAGTGAATAGATAGGAGAGCCTCCACCCTTGATCGGAGATTTCGGGGTTTGAGTTTTGAAAACTTGGAAATCATTCTCGTAGAATATGATTCCCTTTTAATAGATCTTACGTGATGAGAATTTATATTAATTGTGATTTTCAAGCGGGTACCTGACACCGAATTAAAAAGAAATATGACTTATAAACTAATCTACACACACTTTTAGTGGTGGTTTGATGTCTAACTATATGTGTCAATAAAAACCCTAGTTTAATTTGAGCAGTAGTGACCACAAATTTAAAGTTATGGCCTTTGGAGTTGGGCTATTTATGACTAGGAAAATTGAATCATAATATATAGTAATTAATTGGTTCTAATTTATGTGATACCAGAATTTGAAAGGAATTTCATTTAAAATGAAAATTAAATTTCAATGTACCAAAACAATTATTAGAGTTAATGATCAAAAACAGATCTAAATTATCATTTTTTTCGTGAGTTTCATATTTCTACTATCAATTATTTTCTTTACCTATTTAAAACTATCACTCACTTTGAATTGAAACAGATCTCGATGTTGAGGTAGTCAAATGTTGTTCCCACTCAACAACATGCGCTTGTGGACCAACTCAACATCGAAATGTGTTTTACTACAAAGTGAGTGATAGTTAGATAGGTTAATTGAATAATGGATAGTTAAACTATGAACACTATTAGAAATAAAGATTTTTTTCATTCTGAATCAGTGGAAAATTTATGTTATAGAACATGATATTTTCACTCATTTTCCACCGAATCAGCTCACTGAAAAAATACATGGTGGGAAGCATATTCTCACTGAAATAGTGAAAAACATCCTAATTTTTTCATATGAAAACATTACTATTTTTTTCTTTTCCCACTGATTCAATCAAAAATATCTGTGAGAATATCCACCAAACATTTTCCAATGAGAAATTTCATTGAAAAAATAGTAACTTTTTAATAGTAAAAACTCTGCAAAAATGTAATAATTTAGATAATTTTTTACCATTAACTCTAAATTGAAATAAACAATGTAATTGAGAATTGTAATCAATATGTCACTATTCTATATTTTCCTCTATACTCTTTTACTCAGGGGGTCACAAAAAGAGGAGAAAAAAAAGTACTATCCTAAATGGACCATCTATAATGCAAAAATGTTACACTTGACATGAGGTGCATGATCCTAATTGAACTTTTAACTTTCTTATTCCTTCCACTCCTTTATTATTGGGTCCAAACAAAAAAAAAACAATATAATGATTGGACAATATGATGACAAGGCAAAATGTGAAACTTGCCAAGAAATTCTCTTTTCAGTATGTGGACATTAATTTGTAGCAGCAATTGGACATCATGTTAGTACTTTATTCAATTCTATATGATACTATTGTTTATTCTAAAAACGATACAATTGAATTTATAAATGAGGCCAAGAGTATGCGTATTAAATCTAGTTCTGTTTAGGACTCGCTATCAGCGAATCAATTATTTAAGTAGGAAAATAATGAACATAAATAAAAGTAAAACAATGAATAGTAAAGGTTCTATGCAACGGTGCCCTGAGTGACATTCCCCGAGAGTCAAGGTCCTCCAATGAGGGTCTATATTAACAAGAAAGTAACGAGAACACTAAAGCTTGGAAAGCAAGTAAAAAGTGTATTGTATTATGTGTATCAGATTACAGCTTCTGGATCCCCTCACAAGTGAAAGGAAATTCCTATTTATAGATTACCTTGGAAAAGTATAAAAATGAAAAAGAATTTTGATCGGTATTCAACTAAGAGCCCCGTTAAGTAAGATGGGAGCCAATGTAAAGCTAGTGGTCTACCAAGGTGGTTTGACCCCTAGAGCCCTATGGTACGATCGCTAATGAGGCAACGCCAAGTGTCCTATCCATTATAGGTGATAACCTGCATCTGTAGCTTAGGTCAGACAGGTATGCTACGCGTTCGTGCAGCTAACAGACCTGATGATTTTGTCCCATTATCCTTTTTCTCCACGTCACTTGATTCCGTCGGAATGAGGAGGCGCCATCGAGTGAGGTTTCCTCCGGACAAGTCTTGGCGACAGTGGTGGAGTCATGATTTTCACTAAAAGAGTTCAAAATTTTACAAATATTTATAAATAATTGATGAATATCCTATTATAAATACAAAATCTGAACAAAAAATATTAAATTCACATAAATTCATAACCAACCTTCTAGATCCGTCCCGACCTTTCTCACTTCTTATTTAGGGGTTTGGGTGGGAGTTGTATTCAAATTTGCTATAGAGAGGCAAAGAAAATGATTATATTTAGGAATTTGTTGGATTTGAAACTTGTAACTGTGACACATATTATATGGTTCCCTTCACACCATGTATTTATTACTTCTTCGGTTTTAATTTATTTGTCTGGTTTTTTATTTGATACGAAATTTAAGAAAAGTAAATAAGATTATTGAATCTTGTGATATAAAACTAAAAATTTGTAAAATTTATCCAATACAACTATGTTTAATAAATTTGTTTCTAAAAGAAGACAGCTTTATATGCTTAAAAATGTTAAATTTTACAATTTTGAATTAGTCTTAATAATATATTCTTATAATGATAAACATACAAAAAAAATCAAAATTTATGCTTGAATACTAATTAAGGTATTAAATTAATAGTTCTAATTTCAAAATTATGCGCATTGCGGTTATCTTTTTGGAACAACGCACAAATACAATAACGTTAGGTAATTTCTTTATATCTGTTTTAGTCTTAATCGACAAAGTTATTTCATACATGTTATTAATAAAAAGTGACATATATCTTGTAAAATTAGTCAAGTTATGCATAAACTGTTCCAAACGCCATAACTATCAAAAACGAATTTATCTTCTTGGAATACACAAAATATGTGACATTCCAACTTATCCAAATTCAAGAATGCAGATGTATCCTTTCCAGCACAGACACAGCTTTGCATCTATCTACCTTCACATTAATTGATTTAGCTTTGTTTTATTATTATTATTACTATTATTATTTTTTATTTGTCTTCTCAATTAGCACAACCTATAATAAGTTCAATTTTAATTTGGGGTGATGAATATTATTTGATGCATGCAAAATGGTTTAAATATTCCTTCCGTTAATAGTTGGAGTCAAATGTGTTACTCTCCAAGAAATTTTATTTTGAATCTCACACGCGAAGTCATACTTATGTTTTATGTTATTTGGACTTTTTTAAAATGATGGTGCACCGTGTTAGATTCTTAAAAAATGTAATATTATTTTTGAAGGATATTGATCGATATTTTTGAAGATTCCGACTAGCAACATAGCTTATGTGAGGGCTCTAATTGATGGACATGTGTAGAGTTGAAGGTTTCAATTTCTCCATCATGTTTTTTTTTAATTTTTCATTCTTTCCGTACAATTACTGTTTTCAAAGTTTAAGAACAATCAAATGAAAGAAAATGACTTTAATCCTATGTTGTTCGGAGTACTCTTTAAAAATATCAATGAATGCATGTTGAGTTTTCTAAAAGTAATATATTCGTTAGAGAATTCAATACGAGTGCGGCAATAAAAGTGAAGAGTCCCCGCAAATTTTAATTTTAATCACATTTGATTTCAACTGGTGTGAAGGCCATTAATATCTTTAAGTTTATTAATTAGATTTAACAATTCTAGATTATTATTTTTTTTAAAAATGGTCCATTTTTATTAGGGATGGCAATGGAACGGGTGCAGAACATGTTAAAGCTTAACCCGCAAAATTTCAACCTCCCCCTCCCATCTCGCCTAACATCTTTTTCTATTTTCAACACGTCCCATCCCACTCCGTACCCGCCCTATTGCCATCCCTAATTTCTATTTAGGTGTTTCACCTTGTTATTTAGTGCTTTAATACTTTTGGGGGCCAAAGAAAATTCCACACGGCAATGACTTTGCTTTTATCATTCCAACACACACACAGAAAAAAAAAAAAAAAACTTGGTGTCCACTTCTGATATTTTTGGATTCTTGCAACTATATTTATATTCACAATTCCAAGTATTTGTCCATTCAAAGTTATTAATTTTTGTGATATTCTAGCATGTGTTATATTTACAATTGAACATAGCCACAAGCAAAAAAGAAATCAAAATTCCACATAATGATGATATGGACAAAGCTTAAGCTTGTTGCACAAGAACCACAAGATATATAACAAAGTAAAATTGACAGTTCACTACATACTACTCTCTCCGCATTTCAATTTATGTGAGTTAGTTTGACTTATCACGAATTTTAAAAAAGAAAGAAAAAAAAATAAAATTTGTGGTATAAAATAAGTTATAGATGATTGTGTGACTATAAATCATTTCATTAACGATAAAACAGACATTTTAAAGTTATATTGGTACCAAATATAGAAATGTGTCATTTTTTTAACTGACTAAAAAAAGGTGAGTCATATAAATTGGTACAGAGAGAGTATCTTTTTTGTTAAAAGTATCCCAAAAAATATGAAAAATTATGATGAGATGGTAAGTATTATTTAATCTTTAATCAAAGATTTTGAGTTTGAATTATGAAATTGAAGTCGCTTATGTTAAAAAGAGTTTTACTTCCAAAGTTAGTGTTCGTAGCTTATAGGATAACTTTTTAAATCAAAAATTCTAAAGCAACTGCTGAAATCTACTCCAATTGTGGGTTCCACTGGTCTGACTCATTGAAGGAAAACATTCAAGATTTTATGTTTTGTGTTATAGACTTTTTGATGAAAATAAAGGTGTCTAAATGTATATTTTTAAAATTGGGGTATTTAGTTGTCAATTAAAGCCTAATTAGAATGTCGATCTACGTATTATGTTAAGAACAAACATATGAGACTTTATTTACAATTGAACATACACACAATTCAAATACTATAGATTGATCCACAAGCAAAGTGAAATGAACATTTCACTATAGTCTATATATCTTTCTTGATACATTGTATTGTCTGGTATTTGAAATTTATTAGTCTGATTAATTTGAATTCGTGTCAAATTTGATCCAATTTTACTGCTCAAATCTGAGACTTCTCATTAAAAACGAAGAAATTTCAACCATTTCACCGTTCTCCGCGATGATATTTCTAACCTTTCTTGTAAACATACTTGACTTCATTTATTGACCCCCAACAACCTAGAGCTAAGTCAATAGCAACAATAATCTTGATGAAAATGTCTTACTTTTTGATATTAATGGATAAGGCATCGAAATAGAGTGTATTAAAAAGAGTTAAAATTTTATTAGTCTAACTAATTTAAATTTGTGTAAGATTTGGTGTTGTAAGAGAGGCAAAGCACTAACTCCAAGGGACTCTACACTTTTACTGCTCAAATCTAAAACTTCTCATTAAAAACAAAGAAATTCTAACCATTCCACCATACTCCGCGATGATATTCCTAACCTTTATTGACCCCAACAACCTAGAGCAAAGTCAATAGCACATGGGACATTATAGTGGCCCCATTTGACTCTTCTTTATCATATAGTCCATTAATATAGTAGAGTTTGCTAGACACACAACACTGACCAATTATAATCCATATGAGCAAGCTTTTGATCCTTTCCATGAGTATTTTACCACAATATACATACTAATTGATGTTTAATTTTAGATCTTGAAAAATGATCTGAGAATTAAGTAATTAATGTTGAGAGTAAAACAAGAAAAAGAATATGTTTTTCTCTTGATATGCTAAAAGTGACAAGTAAAAGTAAAAAAATGTATGTTAGTATAGTGACAAGGTAAAGTGAACGGAGGGAGTACTTTTTTTTTCATTTTACTCCTAGTAGTCATTGTTCTTGAAGACTAAAAACACCTCAATTATTGGAAGATGACACATAAACAGAGTAAATATTCAATAAAGAGATATTACGTCTTAAGACATAAATAAGAGAAAAATAGTCAAGAAACCCTACTAATGAATATTTCTTAAAGTGCGTGTAAAAAAGAATCGTGACAAATAATTTGAGACAGAGGGAATAGTAGCATTTGCCTCCTTCTTCTTCTTCTTCTTTTTTTCTTCTTTTTTTTTTTGGTTCAAGACGAATTCAGAATTTAAAGTTCATAATTTTTTTCTGTAACTTAAAATTAATACTATATTAATTGTTTGATTCGCAATCAAATATTTATCAATAATTGATGGATATCCTATTATTAATATAAGATCTAAACAAAAATTATTTAATTCACGTAATCTCGTAACCAACCTTCTAGATCCGCCCGGTCCTTCTCACTTCTTATTTAGGGGTTTGGGTGGGAGTTGTATTCAAATTTGCTATAGAGAGAGGCAAATAAAATGAATATGTTTAGGAGTTGGAATATTGAAGCATGGGAACACTCATGGCCCATTGCTTCCCAAGTGCTTTGTTGGATTTGAAACTTGTAATTAGACACATATTATATGTTTTTTTTAAAATTACATCGGGGGTAGGGGAAGGGAAAATGGGAGAAGAAATTATAAGATGGGGAATCGAACCCTCACCAACAAAGTGAAAATTCAGATAGCCAATCAACTGAGCTACTAAAATCCTCTCAAGCCTCATATATTATATGGTTCAGTTCACACCATGTATTTAGTACCAATTATTACGTTTTATTTTTGTAGTTTTAATTGTACCATTTACCAGCATCTTTGAAAATTCTTTACATAATTGTCAAGTTGCTGCCATTTTTTTTCTAATTGAGCTACTAATATTCAACAATTTGAGGCTCTATATATAGGAACTAAGATGACAAATTTTTAACTTTTCATGTCCATTCAATCAACCTTCAAAATAACATGATAGTTTCAAATATAGCAGATCAAACACACTTTGTAGCCCAATGATACTATCCTTGAGCACAATATACAATTAATCGCGATCTAAAATGAGTGAAATTGCGTTGTAGCTCATCGATACATCTTGTACTTTAACATTCTATAGGTGCAAAGTTTGAATATCGCGAAATTATGTGATACAAGTTTCTTGCTATGCAACGTATTGACAGTATTACAGAAGCAAATGAACTCTATCCAGCAAAAAATGAGCTCAACAAGATTTCCAAAAGGTGGATTACAGTAAGTTCACTGCCAGAGTTTGGGAGAAAAGAAGAAAATTTTGGAAAACTGGAAAGAATACTGAAGTGCATTGGAAAAGCAAGGTTGTTTTGCTTGGCAAGCACTAGTTTCTACTATACAATCCTAAAATCGAAAAACCTCCACAAGGGAAATGAAGATAACCAAACTAAAGATCTTGAAATGTACTGATGTTGCAGGGACAGTCTTCTCATTTATTGGGCGTAAGCTTCCAGACTTATTGATCTCATAAGGAGTCAAGGGTAGAAGACGGGCTTGGAGGAGATGAAATGAAGTTAGATAACTCGTTCATGTCAAGCCAGAGCCCATCGACAGGGAGAAGGTCATGGAAAATCTTGATTTCATTACTCCAGAAGACTCTGCCTCGGGGATTTATGAAATCAGGAAAGTAGACTTTTCCAGGCCAAACTTCGCCAAGATAAGGGACACCATCGCGTATGATGAAAACGTCTGCTTGCCTCCCTCTCTTGTATGTCTCATATGAGCTATTTATGCTGATCCCTGTGAACAAATCATTGAAATCATAAAAGAAGCAAGAGTAGTGCTTTGATTAAGTCAGTTGACCCTATACCTTCGCAATTTCTCAACTTCTACAACAATTAAGTATAAATATCAACAAGAAAACGGCAGCCCTGTGCACAAAGCATCCCGAATTCATGCAGGGTCCAGGAAAGGCTGCACCCCAAGGGGTGTGATGTAGGTAGTCTACCCTGACGCTAATTCCACACAAGTATAAACATCAACAGAAGCAAGAAGTTGAACTCATAACTCACCTGGATCCAATGTGA
>QJPP01000340.1:0-75159 GCA_003996215.1 Jaltomata sinuosa | reverse complement strand
AGAGCCAAACTACATACATGGAGTACAAATAAACCAAAACTATATATACAGATGTCTCTGAATGGTAATAGAGTACATGAAGCAAAATATAAACTAAAGCTAAGCCCCGATCGCCAAGAGCTCACCCTCAGCCTGAAGTAGTCCCCAACAGATCTCCAAGCACGAATCACAGCGATCTAACGGCGATGGCCCACGCTAGGATCTGCACCCAAAGATGCAGGGGGGTAGGGGTGAGCACCAAATGCGAAGCATAAGGTACCCAGTAGGTATCATAGGCCGACTGGGCACATATAAGATAAAAGCGTAGTAATAGACAAAATAGAAGCAAGCAGTCACAGAAATCAACGAAAGGTACACAGGAACTAGCCCAGAGGGAATTCAACAGAACCACATATGAGGCTAGTAAGCAGCATATACACACCATAGACACAGGTGAAAAGAAGAACAACGCACCTGGGGTCCTTGCAACAACAGTGTATATAAAATAAGTTTACGAAATGGACGGTATACCGGTAACCTCAAGTGTAAGAAGAGGGAAAGAGTAATGATAGGCATGCTCAGAGACATGAATCAAACTCAACTAATCATATCAATCTTAAACCCAGAAACTAACAGTTTAGCAGTAACCAATTTCATACTTAACCGTAACAGGGAACAATTCTGTAAGTAAATAGCAAGAGTCTACCTACAGTCCCCCGGCGGCCCATACAGCCGAGGAACACAAACAAGTGAAAACAAACCCTCCGGCATCCCATACTACTGGAGCGTACAATCAACAAACAACAAACAAGGGTGGAGCCTCAAACAATGAATGATATGATGCATGAAGATCTCAAGTGAAATGGTATCTCTGTATGTACCTCCTCCGGTGCCGATCCGGCCCAGCAGGTAGGTTCCATGGAAGGACACTGTCCGTATACCTCTACTCCACCGTATACCCCTCCTCCGGCACACGCATCCCGCAGCCCCAGGCCCAGATGGCAAGGTCCATGGAGGTCCCTGACCCCATACTAAAACTCAGTATCAAAACATGTCGTCCGGAAGCAAGTCCGATTTCAAGATAGAGACCCAGTCTCGAATATGCATGCCCAGACCCTGTCCAGGACTAAAGTAGTAGGAAAATATCTCAAAAACCCCTCCAAGGGTGCCTGGGCATAACCGGGTCTAAACAGTAGAAAGTCATCTCAGGTGCTCGGTCCGACCGAGGCTAAAAATTATCTCAAGTAGCAAGAAAACTCAACTAGCACCCCGGCCCTGCCGAGTCTAGCGTTAATCGTAAAACTGGTGTTTTAAAACATAATTTTACTTTCTTTTACCCAGGAATATTCACAAGTTAAATCAAACCATTTCCAAATCATTTCCATTAAAAACTGGCCCCCGGGGCCATGCAAGGTTAGAAAATAGTGCCAGTAGGCCCGAAGCCAAAACCATAGTAAAACATGGATAAAACCTCTTTATATGCATGGAAATGGTATGATCACACACAATAGCTGCCCAGCAGCTAACAATCAACCTATCGACCCTGCACAGGCCCACAGCTACTCAGCAAGCATAACCAGCCTAGAAGGATAATTTTATGCCCGGGACTCGCGGACATTCCCAAAAACCCACATTCTATGTTCCAGAGTAAACAAGGCCTCACAGGACCACAAGGGTAAATAAAATATATCGGCAAGTACTACAAGCAACGGAGGAACAAAAGTAGGCGGACATGAATAAAGCGGTTGAGGTCTGTGGTACCAACCTAATAAACCAACCCAAGGATGCCCATTAATACAATTTTATCCTATATATGCGGAGTCTAGGGAAAATAAATCGTAACCTACCTGTCGTCTGACAATAAGCTATTAGGACAACGATTTCCTAGCTCGAACCGCTCCGAAACGTTCCAAAATAAAATCAAAATTGAATGAAAATTAATCACAACAATAACGTGAGGGATTGAATTTTGGTAAGGAGCTTTTATGTTAGAAATATATATAGAGTTGGCAGATGTGTAACGTAATGCAGCCCCTATAATGCTATATATATACATACCACATACTGCCAACCTTGTTGTACAATGCCTCCACTTCCACGTGGAAGTGGAGGTGGCAACCAATTAGTCCCGTTAAGTATATACTCGGGTATTGCATAAATTCATGGTAAAATATATATAACTTTTTGAATATACCATAATTAATAGAAAATCATATCAAATAAAACCTACTATATTATAATAATAATTTTCAACATAACTAAATTTACTATCTCCGTTAAAATATTACAATGTATAAAAACCTTATAAAATAAATATATATACGATTATATCGTAACAAAAATATTTTTCATAAACCTTTAAAATATTTTTTTAAAAGGTAATAATAATGTAACTTTTTACCAAATTCAACTTTAAAATAAAATATTTTCAAATATACGCGCGATGCTAATAAAATTCTTAAATTTAAGTTTGCAACTCACCATCGCACGATTTTGATACTCAAGAACTCTCTTGGAACCCTCCCTTATGTTTTCTCACTGTTTCAGAACTGAAATGGCGTTTTAAAACGTGAAGTTGAGGCTTTAAATCGATTTTGACCCGACCCGGTTCGCAACCCGGTTTCTGCCAGATAGTCCGCGGTAAAATAGTCATAACTGTTTACTCCAAGATCAGTTGGATGTAAGGTTTTGTGCGTTGGAAACTAGACTCGTAGACCTTCGATTTGGTATTTTGGGGGACTTCTAACTCTTTATATATTGAGAGAAAAGCTCTGAGACATTTTACCCAAAGTTCAGAAAATTTATTAAAGAAACGAACGATCAAACAAATGGACCCGGCGCCGAAATACCGGTCCTGACAAGCCTTAAATGACTTGGGGCCGCTACAAACAAGCTCTAACGGTACAAGGAAAACGTATACGTGGAAATAACCGGAAGGGTCATTACATCATCCACTACTAAAAAGGACTTTCATCCTCGAAAGTCAAGGTCAAGGGGGTACCTGAAGGCTCAACAGCTGCTAGATATGCAGCCCGCCATATTCTCTCTCGCGTCTTCCCAGGTAGGCCTCCTCGACTGGACGGTGCCTCCACTGAACCTTAACAACCAGGATCTCTCGAGACCTCAATCTCCTGACATCTCTGGCCAAAATGGCCACCGGCTCCTCAACAAAGGCTAAACCCTCACCCAACTGAACTGAATCCCACTGCAATACATGAGACTCATCTGGGACATACCGACGCAACATCAAAATATGGAATACAGGATGTATAGTTGAAAACATCAGAGGCAAGGCTAGCCTGATAGGCAACGCTACCAACCCTTCTGAAGAATCTCAAACGGCCCAATGTACCTGGGGCTAAGCTTGCCCCGCCTACCAAATCTCATCATGCCCATTCATGGGCGATACACAGAGAAACACCAAGTCACCGACACTAACCTCCAAGGCACGAAGCCTACGATCAGCATAACTCTTCTGCCTGCTCTGAGCTGCCTGAAGTCTGTCCTGAATCACTCGGACTCGGTCTAAGGAATCTCGAAGCAAATCTGTGCTGTGGCCTAGAACTAAAACCATCAAACCAACCTACCGGTGATCTGCAACGCCTGCCATACAAAGCCTCAAAAGGTGCCATGCCGATACTCGAATGGAAGCTGTTATTATAAGCAAACTCTGCCAAGAGAACAAACTGATCCCAAGAACCTCCAAAGTCAAGAACACAGGCCCGAAGCATGTCCTCCAGAATCTGAATGGTCCTCTCGGACTGGCCATCTGTCTGAGGGTGGAAAGCGGTACTAAGATGAACCTCTATACCCAAATCTCAATGAATAGCCCTCCAGAACTGAGATGTGAACTGAGTGCCGCGGTCTGAAATGATAGAAGCTGGGACCCCGTGCAACCGAACAATCTCACGAAGGTAGATCTGAGCTAACCTCTCTGCGCCATAAGAAATCTGAACCGGCAAGAAATGTGCTGACTTAGTCAGCCTATCAACAATCACCATATGGAATCAAACCCATGAGAAGTACGAGGCAAACCAACAACGAAGTCCATAGTAATCCCTTCCCACTTCCACTCAGGAATGGGAAGTCGGTGCATCAAACCACCAGGTCTCATGTGCTCGAACTTAACCTGCTGATAGTTCAAGCACCGAGATACGAAATCCGCTATATCCTGCTTCATACCACTCCACCAGTAAAGCTGTCTCAAGTCTCTATACATCTTTGCTGTGCCAGGGTGAATGGAGTATCTAGTACAATGTGCCTCATGAAGTATCAACAGAATCAAATCACTAATCCTTGGAACACAAAGGCGACTATCAAACCTCAGAACCCCATCTGAATTTAGAGTAGCCCGACTGGTCTCACCCTGAACAACCCTATCACGAAGGTCACACAACTGCTGATCCTCAAACGGACGGCTCTGAATCTGATCAATCAAAGTAGAACGAACCTCGACACTGGCGAGAACTCTGCTAGGATCCGACAAGTCAAGCCTAACCAAACGGTTAGCCAAGGACTGGATGTCCAAGGCCAATGGTTGCTCTGAAACTGAAAGAAAAGCTAGGCTACCCATACTCACTGCCTTCTGGCTCAAGGCATCCGCTACCACGTTTGCCTTGCCTGGATGATACAGAATAGTGAAGTCATAGTCCTTCAGTAACTCGACCCATCTCCTATGTCTCGAGTTCAACTCTCGCTGACTCGTGATATACTGAAGACTACGATGATCAGTGAAGATCTCACAGTGAACTCCATATAGGTAATGCCTCCAGATCTTGAGCGCAAAAACTACCACCGCCAACTCTAAGTCATGAGTGGGGTAGTTGCGCTCGTGAACCTTCAGCTGCCTCGATGCATATGCTATTACTCGACCCTGCTGCATCAACACACAGCCAAGACCAACCCCAGAAGCATCACAATACACGGAGAAGCTCTGATCCTCAACTGGCAAAGTCAAAACTGGAGCTGAAGTCAATAAGGCCTTAAGCCTCTGGAAGCTATCCTCGCACTGATCCGACCACTGAAATGGGACATCCTTCCTAGTCAGCATAGTCAAGAGTGTTGCTATGAAAGAAAATCCCTCGACGAACAGTCTGTGGTAACCTGCTAACCCAATAAAGCTGCGGACCTCAGTAGCAGTAGTAAGTCTAGGCCAATCACAAACCGCAAAAATCTTTCCCGGGTCAACCCTAATCCCATCCTTAGACACCACGTGCCCTAGGAATGCAACTGACTCAAGCCAAAACTCGCACTTTGAGAACTTAGCAAAAAGCCGATGATCTCTCAAAGTCTGGAGTATAACCCTCAAGTGCTGCTCATGCTCATATCTACTACGCGAGTATACCAAGATGTCGTCTATAAAAACTATCATAAACGAGTCCAAATACGGGCCAAGAACCCTGTGCATCAAGTTCATAAAGGCTGCGGGGGCATTAGTCAACCCAAAAGACATCACCAGGAACTCATAATGGCCATAACGTGTCCTGAATGCTGTCTTAGGGATGTCCTCCGCCCTAATCCTCAACTGATGGTAGCCGGACCTCAAATCAATCTTCGAAAACACGACTGAACCTTGAAGCTGGTCAAACAAATCATCAATCCTCGGCATCGGATACCTATTCTTCACTGTCACCCTATTCAGCTGCCGATAATCAATACACATGCGCATCGACCCATCCTTCTTCTTCACGAAGAGAACAGGAGCACCCGAAGGTGACACACTAGGTCTAATAAACCCCTTAGCTAACAGATCCTGGAGCTGCTCCTTAAGCTCCCTCAACTCAGCAGGAGCCATACGGTAAGGAGAAATAGAAATGGGCCTGGTGCCCGGCTCTAGCTCAATAGCGAAATCAATATCTCTCTCAGGTAGAAGGCCTGGCAAGTCGGTAGGAAACACATCGAGGAAGTCTCTAACCACAGGAACAGACTCAGGAGAAGTAGGGTCAGCACTAACATCTCGGACATATGCTAGATAAGCTAAACACCCACGGAAAATCAACTTCCTAGCTCGAAGACAAGAGATGATCCCAGATGGTGCATGGCTAACAGAACCCTGCCACACAACCGGGGATACACCGGGCATGGCTATGGTAATGGTCTTAGCATAACAATCCAAAACCACGCGGTGAGGGGATAACCAGTCCATGCCCTGTATCACATCAAAATCTAGCATATCAAGAATCATCAAATCACCCCAAGTCTCTGAATCACCAATAGATAGCATACAAGATCTCACAATCCGATCCACTACTAAAAAATCTCCTACTGGGGTCGAAACAGAAATAGGAACAGATAATGGCTCACTAGCCAACCCCAAACAAGGCACGAAGTAGGTAGATACATATGAACAACTGGATCCAGGATCAAATAAAGCCATAGCAGATTGATGGCACACAGAAATCGTACCTGTAATCACAGCATCTGAGGCCTCTTCCTCTGGTCTCCTAGGGACCGCGTAAAACTGACGACGACCTCTACCTGCCCGACCGCCATCCCTACCACCTACTCTGCTGCGCGGAGCACCACCTCTACTCTGACGACCACCCCTCTAGCCGGAGGATGAACTGCTCGTAAAGGCTCGGCCAACTGAACTGTACCCTGCTGAGGGCAATCTCTAGCAAAATGACCAATCGCACCACAAGTAAAACAAGCCCCTGACGGCCTACTCAGTCGAGATGAACCAGCAGATCCCGTATGACCACCACGACCTGATGCCCCAGAAACTGTACCCCTCGAAGACTGGCCGCCATAGCCCTGATGGCTGCTCTGACCCTGCTCGAACTGGGTACTACCGAAAGTCTAAAGGGAAGCCTGAACCGGTTGGCTGGACTGACCCTGGTGCTGCTGTGGCTGATAACTCTGGCTCCACTGTTCAAGACCTCTACCACCATATCTGGAACCACTATAAACACCCTGATGTCGAGGCCTCTTATCTCTGGACCCCTGATCAAGTCGCTGTAAGTCCTCCACAGTGCGGGCATAGTCTACAATAGCCTGGAATGACCAACCACTGGCAATTAATATATCAGCTGGCTGCCTGATCGCTGGCCTCAAACCCCATAAAAATCTGCGAATCCTATCTGCCTCGGTAGGAATGATCATAGCTCCGAACGGTGCTAGCTGATGAAAATGGGTCTCATACTCCGAGATAGTCGTAGACCCCTGCATAAGGTGAGTAAACTGCTCCCTGCGACACTCACGATCACTCTGAGGTAGGAACTTGGCCATAAAGGCCTCATAAAACTCAGACCAGGTCAAAGGAGGTGACGACGGTGGTCAATAAGCAACCTGGGCCCTCCACCATAACTTCGCTGGGCCCTCCAACTGATAGGTAGTATAACCAACCCCGTGAGTCTCCAACAAACCCAAATGATGCAACATATCCTCACAGGTAGTAATAAAGTCATGTGGATCCTGTCCAGAAGTACCAGCAAACCTCGGAGGTGCTAACCTCAAAAACCTACCCAACGCCTTCTGCTCTAACTCTGTCATAACTGGGCGAGGAGCAAGAGGCTGTGCAACAGATGGAACAGGAATGACCTCCGCATGGGGAGCCATAGTAGCAGGCTGCGCTCCTGAGCTCTGTGCACCCAGGGCTGCCCCCTGAGCGGATGTCTGTGCTACCTCAGAAGGCCACTCTCCAATCACACCCAAAAGCTGTATTAGTAATCCCCGAATATCTGGAGACTGAGCTGCGGCTGGAGCTGGCACAAAAGTGGGCACTGGAGCTGGTACTAGAGCTGGTACTGGAGCTGGCACTGGAGCTGGTGGTACCTGGGCTTCCCCCTGATCCACATGCCGCTCGGGCTCTATCTCCACTCTAGCAGCCCTAGCAGGTGCCACTGCTCGAGGGCGTCCTCGACCCTTAGCTGGACTGGGAGGCTCATCTTCGCATGATGCCGATGATCTCGTACGAACCATCTGCGGGAGAATGAAGTAGAACAAATGAGATTTCCAGAAACTTCAAGGGTTCTACGCACGACACAGAAGCAATGAAAGAGTCTAATTTCCTAAAATGCCACTGTAGCCTCCCAAAGATTGAGTACGGACGTCTCCGCCCGGATCCGCAGGACTCTACTAGACATTGGCTCCTATACCGATGACACCGGTGAACTAGGCTCTAATCCCAAGTTGTCACGACCCAATTTCTCGGTCATGATGGCACCTACAACCCCCTAGTAGGCGAACCAATTCCCGTAGCCCAGGACAGTTAGTAATGGGCTACTATCTAACAAATAAGGGAACAAGATGAAGAGAATAGATAACAGGGATATATATATATACATATGCGGAAACTAAACCAAATCCCAAGACCTGGTATCATAGTATAGAGCCAAAACTACATACATGGAGTGCAAATGATCCCAAACAATATATACAGATGTCTCTGAATGGTAGTAGAGTACATGAAGCAAAAGATAAACTAAAGCTAAGCTCCGATCGCTAAGAGCTCAACCTCAGTCTGAAGTAGTCCCCAACAGATCTCCAAGCATGAATCACAGCGATCTAACGGCGATGGCCCACGCTAGGATCTGCACCCAAAGATGCAGGGGGGTAGGGGTGAGCACCAAATGCGAAGCATAAGGTACCCAGTAGGTATCATAGGCCGACTGGGCACATATAAGATAAAAGCGTAGTAACAGACAGAATAGAAGCAAGCAATCACATAAATCAATGAAAGGTACACAGGAACTAGCCCAAAGGGAAATCAACAGAACCACATGTGAGGCTAGTAAGCAGAATATACACACCATAGGCACAGGCCAAAGTAAGAAACAACGCACCTGGGGTCCTTGCAACAACAGTGTATATAAAATAAGTTTACGAAATGGGCGGTATACCGGTAACCTCAAGTATAAGAAGAAGAGAGAAAGAGTAATGATAGGCATGCTTAGAGACATGAATCAAGCCCAACTAATCATATCAATCTCAAATCCAGAAACTAATAGTCTAGCAGTAACCAATTTCATATTTAACCGTAACAGGGAACAATGCTGCAAGTAAATAGCAAAAGTCTACCTACAGTCCCCCGGCCGCCCATACAACCGAGGAACACAAACAAGTGAAAACAAACCCTCTGGCATCCCATACTACCGGGGCGTACAATCAACAAACAACAAACAAGGGTGGAGCCTCAAACAATGAATGATATGATGCATGAAGATCTCAAGTGAAATGGTATCTCTGTATGTACCTCCTCCGATGCCGATCCGGCCCAGCAGGTAGGTTCCATTGAAGGACACTGCCCGTATACCTCCACTCCACCGTATACCCTTCCTCCGGTACACGCAGCCCGAAGCCCCAGGCCCGGATGGCAAGGTCCAATGGAGGTCCCCGACCCCATACTAAAACTCAGTATCAAACATGTCATCCGGAAGCAAGTCCGGGTTCAAGATAGAGACCCAGTCTCGAATATGCATGCCCAGACCCTGTCCAGGACTAAAGTAGTGGGAAAATATCTCAAAAACCCCTCCAAGGGTGCCCAGCGGCATTAAACGGTATTAAACATAGAAAAGTCATCTCAGGTGCTCGGTCCTGGACCCCGAGGCCTAAAACATTATCTGAAGTAGCAAAGAAAAAACTCAACTAGCACCCCGGCCCTGCCGAGTCTAGCGTTAATCGTAAAACTGGTGTTTTAAAACATAATTTTACTTTCTTTTACCCAGGAATATTCACAAGTTAAATCAAACCATTTCCAAATCATTTCCATTAAAAACAGGCCCCCGAGGCCATGCAAGGTTAGAAAATAGTGTTAGTAGGCCCGAAGCCAAAACCATAGTAAAACATGGATAAAACCTCTTTATATGTATGGAAATGGTATGATCACACACAATAGCTGCCCAGCAGCTAATAATCAATCTATCGACCCTGCACAGGCCCACAGCTACTCAGCAAGCATAACCAGCCTAGAAGGATAATTTTATGCCCGAGACTCGCGGACATTCCCAAAATCCCACCTTCTATGTTCCAGAGTCAACAAGGCCTCACAGGACCACAAGGGTAAATAAAATATATCGGCAAGTACTACAAGCAACGGAGGAACAAAAGTAGGCGGACATGAATAAAGCAGTTGAGGTCTGTGGTACCAACCTAATAAACCAACCCAAGGATGCCCATTAATACAATTTTATCCTATATATGCGGAGTCTAGGGAAAATAAACCGTAACCTACCTGTCGTCCGACAACAAGCTATTAGGACAACGATTTCCTAGCTCGAACCGCTCCAAAAAGTTCCAAAATAAAATCAAAATTGAATGAAAATTAATCACAACAATAACGTGAGGGATTGAATTTTGGTAAGGAGCTTTTATGCTAGAAATATATATAGAGTTGGCAGATGTGTAACGTAATGCAGCCCCTATAATGCTATATATATACATACCACATACAGCCAACCTTGTTGTACAATGCCTCCACTTCCACGTGGAAGTGGAGGTGGCAACCAATTCGTCCCGTTAAGTATATACTCGGGTATTGCATAAATTCATGGTAAAATATATATAACTTTTTGAATATACCATAATTAATAGAAAATCATATCAAATAAAACCTACTATATTATAATAATAATTTTCAACATAACTAAATTTACTATCTCCGTTAAAATATTACAATGTATAAAAACCTTATAAAATAAATACATATACAATTATATCGTAACAAAAATATTTTTCATAAACCTTTAAAATATTTTTAAAAAAGGTAATAATAATGTAACTTTTTACCAAATTCAACATTAAAATAAAATATTTTCAAATATACGCGCGATGCTAATAAAATTCTTAAATTTAAGTTCGCAACTCACCATCGCAAGATTTTGATACTCAAGAACTCTCTTGGAACCCTCCATTATGTTTTCTCACTGTTTCAGAACTGAAATGGCATTTTAAAACGTGAAGTTGAGGCTTTAAATCGATTTTGACCCGACCCGGTTCGCGACCCGGTTCGCAACCCGGTTTCTGCCAGACAGTCCGCGGTAAAATAGTCATAACCTTTTACTCTGAGATCAGTTGGACGTAAGGTTTTGTTCGTTGGAAACTAGACTCGTAGACCTTCGATTTGGTATTTCGGGGGACTTCTAACTCTTTATATATTGAGAGAAAAGCTCTGAGACATTTTACCCAAAGTTCAGAAAAATTATTAAATAAACGTACGATCAAACAAATGGATCCGGCGCCGAAATACCGGTCCTGACAAGCCTTAAATGACTTGGGGCCGCTACAAACAAGCTCTAACGGTACAAGGAAAATGTATACGTGGAAATAACCGGAAGGGTCATTACACTCTGCTATAGTGGATCCTCTAAAAATCCGCTATAGCGGGAGCACCGTAGCGGTCCGTTGGCTTTGGTGGTCCCGACGGTAAACAATACAGAAATTTGATTTTCAGCTATATGCACCCATCCCCCTTCCTGGTTACCACTGTCCAAACCTGTAAATCTCTCCATGGTCTTAAATCATCTTCAAGACCATTCCTGGCATCGAACGTATCACAATCAGGCATACACACTATCAATTACAAGAAATCACAACAACAATCGTTTTCCAACAATACCTTCCCGCCATTACACTAATGACTCCTTTGTTCCCATGGTTCCGAACCAAGTCCCGACTGCCCTGAAACTGAAGCTTCCCTATAGTCACAGTTCAAATCCCTTATCATCTTAAACAATGATAAGCCTTTTTCAACATGCAGTACTACTCTTTTAAATCAAAACATTTAACAACTTACCACAGCCTTAGGTACACAAAGTTTTCCACTTATTGACCCTCTGCAGACTCTACATGCACGGCAGATAACAATTCACATACATTCCAAGTAAGTCACACCAGAATTGTACAACACAATATTTCAATTTCAAGTCACAACCAAATCAAATCGCAACCAAATCAAGTCACATAATCTCGCCCTTCATTCGTACCATGGATGACCATTAGCCGGTCATCCATGCTTACCACAGCCTCTCAGCCAAGATACCAATTGGAACCTTCCCGGTTCCAATATCTCTTGCCCGTCTTGTCGTAACTGAAGTACAAAGACCTCATTTACCTTGCTGAGATACCAATTGGAATCGAGAGATACCAATTGGACTCATCCCATACAAGAAAATAAATGATATGCATGAAAGAATGAAAGAAGGGAGGCGCTTCTTAGAGTTCTTCATAGCTTCCCAAAGATTAGATATGGATGTCAACACACCAATCTGCAGGACTCTATTTGACAATTTTCTCTTGTACTGGGAGACCGATAACGTATGCTCTGAAACCATCTGTCACGATCCAACCCATTGGGCCGTACGGGTGCCTACTCTAACCACCTAGATAGACGAACCCTCACCACCCGTCCAACAGGTGACATGCGGAAAATAGAAAGTAGAAAAATAACCTTCCTTTTATTATGAACACCTTGTTATTACAACATTTGAAAATAGAAACAGTTCTAAAATATAAATTACCCTCCCTAGGACCTAGTCTAAACAGGTACAAGAGCTACTACAAGATTTATACAAGAAGGAAAAGTCAATGAGACACAACTTCCGTCATGGAGGAAGGACAAAAGCTGTTGCAGATCACCATCGTCATGTACCTATGAAATATCACCAGCCCTGCAACCAGACTATACCAAAAAGGTATAGCAAGAGTAGAGTCAGTACAACCACACGTACTGGTAGACATCATCGGTCGACCCGAATCCACTCCTACCATCATATAAGAAGAATAGGGAAAAACATGAAAATAAATAATATAACTCCATCCTTCACCGCTTTCCCTTACTAGACCCGATCTCAATCGATTGTCTACTCGTACCCCTTACCTAAACCCTTTTTATTCCTTCTACTGCCGACTCTCTCTCTCTCAGGTCTTTTGAGTCACGCTAAGCTTAGACTTCCCAAGTCACACTAACCTTAGACTTCCCAAGTCACACAACCTTAGACTTCCCAAGTCACACAACCTTAGACTTCTCGAGTCACACAACCTTAGACTTCCCAAGTCGCACTAACCTTAGACTTCCCAAGTCACACAACCTTAGACTTCCCAAGTCGCACTAACCTTACACCAACTGCTAAATCCAACTCTGACTGCCTCACTATTAACCTAGTCAACTCCCATGAATATGCATCCAGAACGGCCCCGACCCTGTAATTCCAGACCCCTTACACCCAGGGCACTACACACAAATACCCGGACCTGCCCCGAGTCCATAGACAATTCCTCTCAGGATATCACCCGCTATTCACACCATGTAAGACTCCCAGCCATTCCCCTAGTTTATCAACCACATGTAAACCACCTTTATAACTATGATCAACAATCAACAACAAAACCAACAACAACCCTTGTCGTATATCCCGGACCCACCCTAGGATCCCCTCTAAACAACACCTAAGTGTTAAACATACAACCCAGCCTAATCCAAGACCAACTCAGCAGATATAACAAGATTTCCGGTCACTCAGGGACCACCAACCAATATCACAATTCAATAAAACAGCCCGGGCCACTCACAGAACCAATAACAGTCAATGCAGTGCAATAATATCAATGCAATGATGCAGTAAAATAAACCCGTACCAGGCGTGGTACCTGAGCCAACCGTTAGTATTCCATACCAGGCGTGGTACTTGAGCCAACCATTTGTTATACCCGTACCAGGCGTGGTACCCATGCCAACCGTTAGTATACCCGTACCAGGCGTGGTACCCGAGCCAACCGAATATCAATAATCCAAAGTCAAATAATGAATAAACAACTTTTAAACCAACAAGCAACACACTGTTCAATTCACAGACTGTAAAACAGGACCCTTAGACATTCTACACAATTCCTCTAAGCCATGCAATTCATACAAACACTTAGATAAGAGTACAAAATATACAACATTCCCAGGAATCGTAAGCCATCACCTACCCGCTCTCCCGAGTATATAACTTAATCTCGACCTCCGTCTGAAGACTAAACACACTCACCCTTTATTTACATATAAAGAACGGTTTCCCCTTTTTAGCATAATTTAACAACCCCATTGATTTTGGAACTTACATAGATAATAACAACACGGGTTACCACCTCTTAGCCATTAGCAAAACAACGACTACTTATCATGCCTTCAGTATTCCCGAAACATCACCTAGGAGTTTCTCACTTTCATGCCCTTTTAGTTGTCCTTGCAATTCTCAGTTCCTCGAACCTTCCTGACATCCCAGTCCCTGAGTCCTATCATTTTAGCATGCCAAGACAACATAAACAGCCCAAAATAACTACAATCAATCCACAGTTCAATCCAACCAATCCTTAGCTCATTCATAACTAATACCAAATTCACCAGACTTCGTGCCCGGAGGCCTAAAACATGAAATCTCCATTCCGCTATATGATGAATACATAATGTAAACAGGTCTAACTACTCATAAAAACCTAGCCTACTTGGATGTCAAGCAGCTGCAACCGTGCGTTTCTAGCTCCGTGAAGGTGTTCCCAACTGAACGATGGTTCTGGAATCCGCTGTTCCGCGTCCCTCCAGCCATGATCCCTCCTCCTCATGATTTCCTAGCGTTGGAGCAGCTTGGGAAGTTTTTTGGAGAAACCCTCGTATGTTTTCCAAATGAGGAGGAGAGCATCTTTTATTAAATCCCGTCGGGAGGCTTCTGCCTCCCGTCGGGAGGCTTCTGCCTCCCGTCACTCCGCTATGGCGGTTAACCCTCCGCTATGGCGGTCCCAGATTATTTCTAAAATCAGAAATTTTCCACTACGTCACCCTACTTAAACAAATGTACTTTAAATTAGTTCCCCAAATAATTCAACTTCGTGATTCTTAAAGTAATGACGGTCCAGTCGTTACAGTCTCCTAGACGAGTACGAGTACTCCCCCTACAGGCTACTCAAGTGTACAAAGACCTCATCCAGGCGATAGGGACGATGCCCGAAGGGTCTTCATCGAGCCTGAAGAAGACAAATATGATTTTATTAACTATATATAATAATTAACTTTCTATATGTTAAATTTTTTAAGTTTTCATTTAACCTTTTAAATGTTTGATCTTGAATTGCAGGTACAATTCAGATAACAGAATTACAAAGATCATCTACAAATGCATCTCCCGACACTACAAAGGTGTCTGGCCGAGTTGGAGCACGGTACCAAAATATGTCCAAGTGTAAATGTTTAATGAATTTTGGGTAAAAACTTTATAAATTAACACACTTTACATTTAAAGATGAATCTTATTAATGATTTTTTGTTGCAGAAATATTTCTGGTGGGCTCCCGAGAATGAACAACGCATCTCTAATAATTTTTATTCCAAAGTCGCTAATAGACTACATAGCTTGCTTTATGATGCTCGGACGAAGCTTAAAAAGCCTAAATGGGTGTTGGCACCTCTTTGGAGTGGCTTATTAAATTACTGACTAACTGATCCGACATTTCTGAAGAGGAGCGAGCTTGGAAAGAAAGCCAGAGCGTCTAAGAAGAGAGGTTGTTTACATATTGGTGGAGCTATCAGCCGGGTTGCTAGCCGGAGGAAATTGGTACGTATTTTTTCATAATTCAATAGGTCTTTTTTCTTTGCTTTTTTTTAGAAGTTCTTATTTTTAGGTATTGATGATTTTATTATATCTAGGAAAAAGAGTTGGGTAGGGTGCTAACTTAGGAGGAGTATTTTAAGCACTTCTACGTAAAGAAGAATAAGAAGAACCCAACGGATAAAGATTGTTGGATTGAGGAACGTGCAAAAGATACACATGTAAGAACTTCATTCAAACTTACAATTATTTTTCAACAATTAATGTTATTTACTTGCATCTTTTCATATTATGTTTGAATAGGTTGATATCTTTTTATTATTAATTACTTGCCTCAATTTAAATATAGAATAAGTATTTGCAAAAGGTTGATGAATACAGTAGTACTCGACCTCCTGAAAGTCAGGACACCCCACTTTCACAAGAAGAAGTTGAGCAGCTTTGGAAAGAGTGTGCAGGTGACCTGGTTAGAGGTTCAGTCTACGGTTTCCCTAGAAAGGCCTCCAACAAACCGAAGTCTTATTTGCACTGTTGATCCTCCTCCTCTAGCGTAGATGATAGAGATGAAATACGGGCTATGATAGATGCTATGAATAAATAGCTTGATGCTACTGCCGAGAGGGAGAGGTTGAGAGATGATGTTGTTACCAAGAAGGATGTTGTTGTTGCCGAGAGGGATAGGTTGAGAGATGAGAAGTTGCAGTCGCTTCAGTCCCATCTAGATTGAATCTTACAGTCTGGGATTTGTATACCTCCATGTCTCGGTGATGCACGACGACGTACAGCAAGTCGAGGCCCACTTGATGAGTCCACTATAGAGTATGAGGAGGAGGACGATGAGGAGTGATTAGACTTGTTTATATTTTAAAACTATTTCATATTTAGACATGTTTATGTATGAATACTTCTTTATGTTTATCTTTAGACTTCTTAGACGTATTTTAATTTGATGGTGTTCTGATCGTATTTTAGATTGATTCGAATGAATTTTACTTTGAATTGAAATTGTGTAGCGTAAATATCATTATGATGTGTTGGCAGCTCTTTGAGCTGCTTTGGGTTGATGTTTTTGTGGATTTTGAGCAGGTGGAGTTAAAAAATGCAGCCTAATGCTGTTATTTTTTTCAAGAAAACGGTATGTTATGGTAAAATTACCAGAAAAACTGACCTCTTGTGGACGGTTATGGCAAAATTACCAGAAAAACCGTCCACAAATGGTCGATTTTTTTAATAATTATTTTTGTATATTTTATTAAAATCGACCAAAGTTGGTCAGTTTTGATAAATTTTTTAATTAATTTTATTAAAACCGTCCATATTTGGTCAGTTTTTTCAAATTTTTTTTTTAATTAATTTTAATAAAACCGACCAAATGTGGACGATTTTTTCAATTTTATTTTTTATAATAAATTATCAAAATGATTTATTAAAAAATAAATTATATACTTTATTTATATTATCAAAATAAAATTTTAAACAACCGACCAAAGTTGGTCAGTAATTTTTAAAAAAAATTGCCTATTTTTTAAAAACCGTCCAAATAAGGTCGGTAAAGAAAATCAGAAATCGACCACATTTGAATGGTTTTAATTACCTACCACCACTTTACCGTCCAAACAAATTGGGACGGTTTTTGATCGGTTTTTCAGGATTATCCACCACTTTTGATCAGTTTTTGGTGGTGGGTAATCCTGTATTTTTTTGTAGTGAGTGGCTTCTGAGAATCCAAGTGTGTGTACTGTTGCTGCTTCTCCTCAACAAATCCATTGTCGTCTTGGTCATCCCTCTCTAGCAAGTGTGAAACAGATGGTTCCAAGTTTGTCTGATGTTAGTCAATTAGAGTGTCAGTCCTGCCAGCTTGGTAAACATACTAGAGTCCAGTCTCCAAGCAGAGTCAATAAGCGAGCTAGTGCTCCATTTGTTTTAGTTCATTCTGATATTTGGGGTCCCTCTCCAGTTGTTTCAAGTCAAGGTTACCGTTATTTTGTAACTTTTATTGATGATTATTCAAGAATGACATGGGTTTATTTATTGAAAAATCATTCTGAGTTATATTCTACTTTTGTGAATTTTACTACTGAGATTCAAACACAATTTGGAGTTCTTGTTCGCACACTTCGAACTGATAATGCAAAAGAATACTTTCCAGCTTCTTTTCAATCATATATGTCTTCTCGAGGCATGATCCATCAATCTTCTTGTGCATATACTCCACAATAAAATGGGATTGCAGAACACAAAAATAGACACCTAGTTGAAACGGCACGGACTTTATTGATACATATGAATGTGCCAAACCGTTTTTGGGGAGATGCAATTCTTGTTGCATGTTACCTTATTAATAGGATGCCTTCTAGTGTTCTTCATGGTCAAATTCCTTTTTCAGTTCTTTTCCCTCGTGATGCTATTTACACCTTGCCTCCACGTATCTTTGGTTGCCTTTGCTTTGTGCACCAGTTTCTCCAGGTTCATCAAAACTTTCCCCGCGTTCCATAAAATGTGTATTTTTGGGGTATTCTCGGACACAGAAGGGGTACAAGTGTTACTCTCTAGAACAACGTAGATATTTTTTCCTTGCTGATGTTACCATTTTTGAATCCACTCCTTTTTTCTTGGAGTCCTGTGATCCCTCTAAGTCGGTGTCTGAGTCGTTACCACTTCCTTCTCCATATGTTAGTGCTCCATCACCTATTCCTCATGAGTTTCAATCTTCTTCCCGACCCTGTGAACCAAAGGAGTTGATTGCTTATCAACGTAGGCATAAACGTGCTCAGCCAGAAGCAGTTCCAGTTGAGGAAGCAGATGTGACTTCTTCTGAGAGACTTGTTGACTCCCCTCTTGTTCCAGTTATACCCTCATCTTCGGATCGACCACTGCCTCCTTTTCTTGAGCTAGATTTGTCTATTGCCCAAAGGAAAGGTACTC
This sequence comes from Jaltomata sinuosa, assembly GCA_003996215.1. NCBI lineage: Eukaryota > Viridiplantae > Streptophyta > Magnoliopsida > Solanales > Solanaceae > Jaltomata > Jaltomata sinuosa. Next base: position 56,734 of record QJPP01000340.1, on the reverse strand, counting down.
GCTCTACTGCTAATCCCTTGTATAGTCGATCCTCTAATTTTATCTGTAATTTCCTTAATTATAATCGATTATCTGCACCCTATTATGCATTTCTATCTTCGTTGGATTCTACCTTTATTCCTAAGTCTATTACAGAAGCACTCTCACACTCGGGTTGGCTGGAGGCAATGGAAGATGAGATGTTTTCACTCCATACTAATGGTACTTGGGAGCTTGTATCTTTACCACCTGGTAAGACCACGGTTGGGTGTAAATGGGTGTATACGATAAAGGTGTCCCCTAATGGTAAGGTCGATCGATTGAAAGCTCATCTTGTTGCTAAGGGTTACACACAAGTTCCTGGTTTGGACTATGGGGATACTTTCTCTCCTGTAGCCCAGATTGCCTCGATTCGCCTATTTTTATCACTTGCTGCAATTCATCACTTGCCACTTAACCAGTTAGACATCAAGAATGCCTTTTTACATGGCGATTTGGAGGAAGAGGTTTACATGGAGCAACCACCTGGGTTTGTTGCTCAGGGGGAGTACTTTGGCAAGGTATGTAAACTCTGCAAAGCTTTGTATAGTCTCAAACAGTCTCCTCGAGCATGGTTTAGTCGTTTCAGTTCTGTTGTTATTAACTTTGGTCTCATAAGGAGTCAATCAAATCATTCGGTGTTCCATAGATACTGTGATGGAAAATGCATCCTTCTAGTCGTATATGTTAATGATATTATCATCACTGGAGATAATGTTGTTGGTATTACTCAATTGAAGGCCTATTTGAATTCACATTTTCAGACCAAGGATTTGGGTTCTTTAAAATACTTTCTCGGAATTGAGGTACTAGACATCTTACAGGAAGCTGAGTTGCTTGAGTGTAAAGCGGTTGACACTCCAATGGATCCTAACGTCAAGTTAGTACCAAGAGAAGGGAAGCTTTTTTCAGATGTTGGAAGATATCAATGACTGGTTGGTAAGCTCAACTATCTTACAGTTACCAGACCAGATATATCCTTTCCTGTAAATCAGTTTTTAGACTCACCGACAGAGGTTCACTGGAATGTGGTTATTCGAATTGTAAAGTATCTGAAGAATGCCCCTGGAATAGGACTATTGTATTAGGACATAGGTCATACTGAAATAGTTGGCTACACTGATGCTAATTGGGCTGGTTCCACATCAGATAGGAGGTCTACCACGGGTTATTGTGTTCTGTTTGGAGGAAACTTGATCTCCTGGAAGAGTAAGAAACAAAATGTTGTTGCTCGATCAAGTGCTGAAGCAGAATATAGGGCTATGGCTGTAACTACATGTGAGTTGTTGTGGTTGAAGCAATTGCTTGAGGAAATAGGACTATGGCAGCCTCGTCCTATGAAATTATATTGCGATAATCAAGCAGCTTTACATATCGCATCAAACCCAGTGTTTCATGAGAGGACTAAACACATTGAGGTTGATTGTCATTTTGTTCGAGAGCAAACTCAAGACATTGTGACTGCATTCGTTAGTTCAAATGACCAGTTAGCAGACATTTTCACTAAAGCTCTTAGAAGTCCTCGAGTCAATTATATTTGTAACAAGCTGGGTATACATAATATATATACTCCAGTTTGAGGAGGGGTGTTAAATATGTTGCTAGTAAAGAGTTTAGGGATCTAAGTGTAAATAGTTATAACTTTATTTCTCTTGTAAATAACTTCCTTGTGTATATAAAGCGATGTACAGACTACGGAAGTAAATACAAATTATTTTCTTCTCCATATTTTCAAACTTAAACTAGGACTTCTCTTCATCTGATTGAGGGCATGCTGCAGGCCCTGGGGCAGCATCAACATCAACAAAGAACTCCTCAACTAAAACAAAGCATGAGAGAGATTAGTTCATACTCAAAGCAAAGCATAAAAAGTTTAGCTAGAGTCATGTCATCTTTTAACTATGGGAAATGTTCCTACCCAAGCAACTTATTCATGATCCTCAGACAGGTAAATTTCTAGACATGCCTTGCTTCGGGGTAATAACATTAATTTCTTGTAATAAACATTCATACCCTCGTTGGACGTGTAAGTTTAATATGTAAATGCAAAAACTAAATTCTTTTAAGGCCATGGAGCAATCATGTATCAGTATTTAAATCTGGCTTAGTAGGCTAAGCAGAAATTTGCAATTGAACAGTCATGCAGCACTAACTGTTCATGACTAAACCATGTCACACAAGGCATGAAAGCAAGACTGCATTGACAAGGATCAGAGTCAGGTTCCAACAAGATTTCAAAGTAAAGAAAAAGAATATTGACTATAAAAACACCCCAGCCGTTAATTTACATCTAAATAATTAACTTTCAGAAAGAGCACAGAGATGTAGAGATACTTAAAGCTAATGCTTTTTCTAACCTCTCAATCTGTTTCTGATTCGAAGCATAAGACTACACGAGGAAGAAAGTAGTAGTTCTCACCTATATCTTCTTGTTCTGGAGAATCAAGCAGAATATCTGAATCGGAAGGCAAAAATGGGGAACCCGGATAGTTTCCTAGAGATCCTAGATCTGCAATTAGTATTGGAGCAAAAATTACCATTAATCAGAAGACAAAGACGATAGAAAGGGGGTTATAAAATGCTAAGAGCAGGAAAAGAATCCCCAAGTTCAGAACTTTATGCAACCAACATAATTATTAAAGAATTCAAAGAGAAATGCTTAAAACCAGCAAAAAGAAAACAATATTCCTTAGATAAAGAGATCTCTCAACATCGAATTAAGTCAGGTGGGGACAACCTCTTTGAAAATGATGTCGAATTATGCTTTCCAGGAGTCGTGCTATTAATAAATTTTTTGAATTATGTATGAGGAAAGTTACCTCCCAAGTTTGATAAGTCTGCTGTTAGATCCGCAAGACTGAAATCCCAAGGAATCTGATCCAAGGATCTCAGCAAATCTCTAGAATTACCAACCCCGCTATCTGGCGGAAGTTGCAATCCTACTGAACTTGCTACATCAGATGGGAACGAAGTGTCAAGCGCTAATGTGTCAATTCCCATCCCTGAAATCTCCGAAGCAGTGAAGGGGAAGTGGCCACTGGAAGCTACTGATGCAGGGCTTACAGGCATATCAGACATGGCATTGCTAGGTGGAACAGCTGGTGCTACATCCGATGCACTTGTTTCTACCACCATACTGTCAACAAATAGTAAAATGTAAAGTGCCATTTGCCATACCATTTCTTAAAACTACTATAGAAATAGCTTCTCACCATTTTAATCCCATACTCATTTTTCCCCACCAGATTAATTGTCTATTCATCTTTGAAAAGAAAAATTGAACCTCAAGGAAATTAACAAACTAGACATGGGCAACCAGTGCCAGAGCCAGAATTTTCACCAAAGGGATTCAAATATAAAAAAGTAAACACACGAAGAACAAAAGGGGTTATCAGCATTAACTATATATACATAGAAAATAAATTTTGACCATGTATATATAGTGTAATTTTCGACAAATGGCATTTAGATGAACCCCTTGCGACACCCTAGCTCCGCCCCCGTGGGCAACAAAAAAACACATGAACGAGGGACTGAGCAGAAAAGTAATCTCTTTCACCAACCTCACGGATGGATATAAATCCAATTGAACCTTCAGTGCTACTTAAACAATGAGAAGCGGCTAGAGTTGTCACCAAATTCTATGAAGCATGAAATATATGTACTTGTAAGGGAGTAAAGTAATATTCAAGATCTTTGGGCGCATGCAAGTATACAATGGTGATAAATAAGAAAAACATGAACCCTAGTAGGGAACACAGGTCGAATGGGGAAGTGTTTATGGATTTTTAGTGGTCTAGTCTCACATTTCAAAATTTAAAAGGGAGTTTAGCCTATAAAATTGGATTCTCACTCATTTCCAGAATTCATTTGCATTGGATGATAGTTGCTTGGTGCAGGCACACCATTAACCACATGGCAACTGGACATGCCCATTGGATCAAAATGAGGTTGACCTGCAGCCGGATGCGGAGGTTGTTGTAGGACGGGGTATCCCATGGGTAAGTTGTTGACTGCACTGAAAACAAGAGGCAATCAACAATAAAGAAAATAAAGCATACAAGAATATTGTTCAATATCTCTGTAGATAACACTAAGTTCATGCTCACTTAAAGTAGTTTAAGTCCACTTTGAAAGGTCACGATAGTTTAACGTTGTTCCAGAAAGGAAGGAAGAAGGATGAAAGGGAAGGAGTACAATAACTTATATTGTATTAACTCGTTATGCTTCCTCTCATGGGATGCCCCCATTTGGTTCTCCAAGAAAGCAGTATTATCCAAATTAAACCATAAACGCGAATGACACAAACTAAATAGGGAACTCAACTGAGGACTCTAACATGGACAGCCAACAAAACTAGTTTTTCATGATATACAGTTGAACAATGTTAAAATGAAGCTCCTTCCACAAATAGCTTCATCTGCCCAGAAAACAAAGTATGACCTCTGTAGATTAATACAGTTTAAGCTTATGAAAGGGAATTAAAAAGAATATGCCATAGCTGAAGAAGACCCTACAATCACAAGGGACTTTTCATAAAATGAAACGGGAAAAGATGAAGATGAAAAAAGACTATGATTGAAATGATAGTAACGATAACTAAAATTACCTGGCATGGTATTTATGCCATTCTGCATCGGAGTCAATGGAACCTTCGGAGGCACAGGATATTTCATCAGATGATATTGGTGCTCAAGCAAATGATTGAACAAGATAATTTGTTTCTTCAGTTTAAGCCTAATGTAGTAGGCCCGAAAGAAATCTGCATTTTCCTCTTCCAATTTTTGCCAAACTGTATTCAGTATGAAAGGTTTAAGCTATTGAGAACTGACACTTAATAGCCAAAGTTATAGACGCAGTAGTTATTCAGTAACGATAAATATGAGAAAGCATATTTCAATCAGCAAATGCATAAAACATTACAATCACCAACAATTTCATTTTTGATATACATACCAAGAGTTGTAAATCCAGGATCTATCCTTGCACGATTAAGAAGTGTTTTAACCACTTCATCCTTATTCATATACAATTGTAAGCAACGTTCAATCAAGTTCTGAACCTACATCACCAATTGTGTCATAATAAAGTTAAAGAAAAAGGTGTTACAGAGAACGAAAACTTCCCCTACACACACATGCACGCACTTGTATAAAAGTATGTGTCTGAAAAAAGAACTATCTTACTAGCTCAATATCTTCACGTGAAACTTTCCGGTTGTCATTGCCTGATGCAGAAACTGAACCTGAATCTGCTACAGGTGTATCCGTTGTATTGTTCTGCTGATCACTTTGGGCCTCATGAGAAGCCTGGGTTGAAGATTGTTTCTCAGCTGTGTTTTGTGGATCCTGCAGTTATTATTATAAACAATTGGAGATAAAAGTTCCATATTGAACAACTTATTAGAAGAATTTCATAGCAAAAATGAATATCTAAACTTATCAGCTTCCAGAATTTGAGTCATATGTATATATTATTTGCCAGCTCTAATACAAAGAGAACATTGATAAATAGTTAACTATTACAGGATATAAAGGAACAAACCTAATTGTAAAATGGAGATTACTCATTCTTACATAATAAGCCACAAATGTAAGCAACGAGTCAATTGAGTCATAAGTTGCACTGAGAAATTTTACACAAAAGAAAAAGAAAAAAAAGGATTGCCAAAAGTGAAAAGTTCCATAAAGCAAACCAGAAAAAGACACGAAGGATCTGAACACATCAAAAGGAAACCTATTGGGATATAAACACAAGTACCTGTGTGGTCTTCATTTTAGCTAACTGCAAGCACATTAAATATTTCCCTGAAGCTCCAATACGCCATGTCTGTAACTTGTATTACTACTTTTGCGATCTCTCGATAAAGGAGAAAAAATCACCTGAGAATAAAACTGTAAGAAAGGTTTTAATAAATCCAAGTCCACTAACTGTGTAAAATAAAACATCAAACTTCAGCATAAAATTTCAGGATAAAGAAAGCAAAGATCAGTTCTCTGTGCAAGGCACTCATATCTCTTTGGACCATGCATTAATATGAAACTGAAACAATATCTTTCCACTTCTGAGGAGCTAGCTGATCTACTCTAATTAGTGAACTCCATTTTTTGATAAAGTCAAGATTTTTGCACTGAATATCATACCAAGATAGTGACATCATGTTTCCAAGGATCCACCGACCCATCTCTGCAAAAAAGAAGGTTCCCTTTTCACCAAAAATATCAATGAAACAAAAGATCTGCTTTGACTTTCTGTCCTGTTTTTCTACACCTTCAAAAGTCCTATTTTTTTCATTCACACCCAAATTGGCCAAAACACGCAAGAGGAGCTGCTCGTATTCCATCTCTTCTCTTCCTAGCATCCATATTTTCCACGTACCAGCTTGTCAAATAATTTTCCATTGTTTGAGATGCCCATATTTAAGACATAATTCTATTACAAGGTTGTAATGTAGTTTTTTTAGAGGAAGTTAACTGTATTATAAAAGCGCATTAAGGAAATGCTGAAGTAATTATAGGTTGAACAAAAACCAAAAATGGAATCCCTTTGTTAATATATAGGGATTCTAAGAGGCTAAGAATTGATTCTGCATCATTTACACACTCCTCCTTACACCAATAAGAGGACAAAAGTATAAAATTAAACTCGATCTGTTTGACTGTGTCTTTCCCTCCACACTGTCCATCATATGCATGTTGAGATAGTCTTCCACCACTGTGCTTTCTTGTTCCTCGTTCTGTCGCTGTTCCAACAACTAGCAGTTGTGAGGTGTTACTTGGCATAACCCACTTTGCAATGAATGAAAAAATGGTTTATGGTTGGTCTCTATATCCTCCCACATAGTTGACATCTGCTACATAGAAAGATACCCCTTCTTTGAAGGTTTTCATGCGTCAGGCAAGCATTATTCCATCAACCAAGAGAAGCAGGTCACTTTATACAAGGTTCTAATGTAGTTATAGATGGTTCACATCCTTCCCATTCATCTAGCACATGTAACATCAACTTACTATAAACATCTCCTCTTCCTTAGATTGTCTGACATTAGGTTAGGATTGCACATAGTATACCATATAAAAAACCCAACTTTAGGTGTTTTAGTATCCCACATTGACTTCGACATGGTCCTCGTATCTCCATTGAGCAGGTAGTTATACTATGACTTCATAAAAAACACTAGCTGCTTACCCATTTCCATAATATTGTCATTTTTCCTCATAAAATGGTATTTTATCATTTTCCTGAACAACATATAGGCTATAGCAATATACATTCTTCTGAAGGAAACTATCCACTTCATCCCACTCTAATCTTGAATAGATCTCCGAAAAAGATGCTTCCCACATGCTTGTCCATCATTGGCCCCAAACATTTAAGGTATCGTGACATGCTTAACAACGGTTACAAAAAAAAAGTTGGGGAATTTTTCCTTCAAAGTTACCACACCTTCAACTGTGAACCAAATGAATCTTGAGAACTCCTTCACTGCCCTCATGGTTCCCTCTACACATGCATATGCGGCTATAACATTATCAAAGAAACCGTCATGCTCATTAAGTCTTTTATCTTTATTATGATAAAGTCGTAACACCGTAAAGTACTTGTTTTGGTTTCTTGTATAGGTATATACCCATATATGTCTCTTTTTTACAACTTTGATTTACAACTCACTGCCTACATTTGTAATTAGGATTTAGGACAAAGGAAGAAGCCGATTCAAGTGGGATTTGAATTTAACTTCCTAAACCACTATCATGTCCCACATTGGTTCAGCTCTTTTATCATCAAGCTAAGGATATCTATCCCGTTTCGTCCTCAATCTTCTTTTCATCAGTTTTGGATGGAAATATGGTCATATCATCTTTTTCCCTTTCATATCCTCCTTTCTCCTTTGATTTTCTCTACATTCTATTCTTTCAGATTTCAATTGATCTTTCCCCCTTATTTTTACAGAAAGAAAAACAAACTTACTGTACAGCATAGTTAGGACAGTCATACTAAATCTTCTACTGTCAAGATCATATAATGCAACATATTCTAACTTGTAGAACTTGCATGATTCTTTTATCCAAATGGAAAATTCCCTTCTCTTTCATCAAATATGTGTGCACTTTAGTTTGAACAGTTACTTTTGTGATCCCAAGGCATGACCAGGAATAACAAGATGAAATATTGAAGCTACAAAGGATCAAAACATTCTGTATCACAAGAGAATGTGTCACATGGGAGCTTGAATGGATATCAGAAGAAGTCATGAACAATGAATGATGGAAAGGATATTGTGAAAAAGGAGACGATTCAGGGTAGAATATCCACTATTTTATGGTGACTATCATTAGCAACCCAAGCGCGCTAGAGTTGAGAAATGTTTTGTCTGCACTAAGATGTTGTTGATCTTGTATACAAGAACTAAAGCATTATTTCGACGGATGCCCACAACTGAAAAAAGAGGATCTTTCATGAAGATGAAGTTCAAAAATTTCTTTTCCATTGGGGGAAACAATAAGGAAATCAATTATATATAAAAGAAGGTGCATAAGCATCAGGAACAATTTCAAAGTGCGTCATAATTTCTCCAATGAATTATTCAACATAGTAAAGTTGGATGAGTATACTTGATAACTTTGCAACCTGTCTATCCAGATGTTGTACGTGATTTATGACTAATTTGCCTCCTATTACCGAAGTCCTAAATTAATTTCTCAACATGAGATGAGATTAACATGGATTATCGAATGCCAAACCAAAGATAATTTCCAGCTTCAACCTGGGAGCTGAAATGTGCATTTATCTAGAGGTCCCCATAGTCTTTACTTACAAGTTACCTTCTTCCACGAATCTAAAAGAATAAGCAGCATTCATTGGATACAGATATGAGACCTCTCGGTCCCTGTAAGGCGATCAATTGCTGCATCTTTAACTAACACCACAAATAGGACTACTGGAGGAACTAAACTGCTGAAAATGAAAAGGATCTAATTGAAAGAATACTACCAAGAGATTGGCTAATTTGAATGAGCAGAAGACTTACCAACTACAGACCTCAAATGTTAAACTTCAAATGGGAACAAACTTTAACATCAGCGTACCATTAAACAAAGAACCATTATAACAAAGAAGCCTTTTTTTATTTTTAGAAGTATAGCATAACAAAGAAGTCTTGAAAAGCTTCAACAAAATGACTTGCTAAAATGATCAAACTGTCCACAGAGATTAAGTCTTTTCTACAAAAACCATCATTTTGAAAGAAAAATCACAAAAATTATGTACTATGCTGACTAACAACAACAACATACTCAGTGTAATCCCACAAGTGGGGTCTGGGAGGGTAGTGTGTACGAAGACCTTACCCCTACCTTAGAAGGTAGAGAGGTTGTTTTCGATAGACCCTCCGCTCAAGGAAACACATTTCAAAGAATTTTGAAAAGAAAAAAAAAATACCCTTGCTGCTATATCCACATAAGAAATCAAGACAACCGTCCCCATTTCAGAGAAGAAATCAATGGAAGTTATGAATCAGGAAGATCAGATAACCACATTGCAAGAGCCTAATGTATCACAATACATAGAAGCAGAAACTCTAAAAGATCTCCAGCTAGTTGTACACAGATTACGTATGTTGCTCGGACTCTTCAAAAAAGTCTGTGGGTATGTTCGGATACTCCAAACGCAGTGCATTTTTTAAGGATCCGACACGGATACTGCAACATTTTTGGAGAGTACGAGCAACACAGCAAATTACTTTGCAATCAAGATTGTAGTACTAAAATACTCCCTATGATTATCACCAAGTACAAATAACAAAAATTCCCAAAAATACAAGAACCTCATCTGACAAATCTCCACACTAAGTTTTAACCAGTGTAAAAGAAACACCAAAGCTTGCATTTTTTTTTAACTAAAATAGACCCAATTCTTGAAATAAAACAAAAAATGCAAATAAGAAAATACCCCAAAAAAAAAAAATCAAGTCTTTGTATAAAAGAGAAAAACAGATAGAGAAAACAAGACGAACCTGCAGTTCCCAGTGGCAAACAAGATGCAATTTTGAGCTTGCCAGCCAACTAAAATGACAAAAAAGAGAATTCTTGAAGTGGGAATAAAGTATTTCATTAGTAAACTTAAAAGAAATTAAAGTTGGAAATTCTGCAGCAAAAAGCTTGAAGGCATGGCATAAAGGCCATAAGAAAGAAGAAGAAGAAGCAGAATATGAAAACGAAAAAAAATGGTGTTTTTTTTTCTTTTTTGTTGGGTGATTATTGGTCCTTTTCTGTTCAGTAAGGTGTTGCTGTTACTGTAACTGGCAAACGAAACTGTATATTACCGCCAAACCATAGATTTAACATAACTAATTATTTGAAAAATTATATTTTATTCTAATCATTCACGGGTGTGGTGGGACGGTAGAAATCCTTGTACCCGTAACTAAATGTCTTCGTTTGGGTCCTAGGAACGGAAACTTTTTAGTTTGTAGCTGCCACCGCGTATACTCATGGGTTATTTGGTTGCTGATTAGTACGGGTAGAGCTAGATATGGCCGAGGGGTTCATTCGGATTCCCTTCAATGAATAATTATATTGTTCGTACATGGTTAACATTACTTTTTATGTATATACAGTAGATGTTGAACTCCATTCAGCTTCTTCTTGTATTTATTTTTTTATATTTTGAATTCCTTTAGTGAAAATTCTGACTTTGTCAATATCAATTAGAGCTGAGGTATTAGTGTTTCTCTAGGGATTAGTTATTATTTTTGTATTACTAATTTATATTTTAGTTACGTAAAAGGGTCATATATACCCCTGAACTATTGAAAATGGTTTGTGTATACCCCTCGTTATACTATTGAGCCATATGTACCCCTACCGTTATAGTTTGGTCTACATATACCCTCAGTAGTAACGGCGGGCCACGTGTCACCCGCTGATTGATTCAACCTATTTCCTCAATTATACACACCCGAATTAAAAGACCCGCCCATACCGACCCGTAAAACCCGACTAAACCCACTAAAATCCCTAACCTAAACAAATCAAACCCATTTCTCTCTTCTCTCCCACTTCTCTCTCTTCGATATCACCGATTAAAATCCCTAACCCTTAACAAATCAAACCCGGTTCATAACTCAGTTATTCTCTCTTCTCTCTCTTCGATTTCACCGACTAAAATCCCTCACTATTGATGAATCACTAGCCTACCATTATTTCCTTTCTCTTTCTAGTTAGGGTTTATCTCATTTCGTAATTTAGGGTTTATGCCATGTCTGAAATTAGCTGCGATTCGGTGAATAATTCATTGAGGGCTTGTCATTGTGGTGAAATCGCTCGTTGTTTCACTTCAAAGACTATTAAATCCTGGAAGGAAATTTTACAAGTGCCCTAAAATCAAGGTATGTTTTGAATTTATATTTCAATTTCACTTATGATTCAACAGTTGATTATTTTAAATGATTATCGATTTACCTTAACAGAGTGAAGATTATGATTTTTGGCTATGGGACGATAATTTATCGGACAATGCTTTAGTTCAAATAAATTTTGAAGGCTAAATTAGAAGTGGCAACAGTGAAAATGGACACCTTAAGAGAGTCGTTGAATGCGGTTAAGGTTGAAAGAGACAACTTGAAGAAAAAGTTGGATGTTTTGGAGGCTATAAACTATTCTCAACTTAACAAATCAAGAAATTTGGAAGACAAATTGTTGAAGATGAAGACGTTTATTGTTTCATTTACCGTATTTGTCGGATTTCTTGTTGCAAATTTTAAGTGATGAAGATGACGCTCACTGGTTTTGTTATGATTTCTTAATGATGCTTGGTCTAGTGCAGTTTGTAGTGGTTTGAAAGACAAATTATGTAGTTTGTAGTGCAGTTTCTTTCGGAGTTTCTTTTGGTAGTGTTGATTGTAATGTAGTTCGTATGTTAATGTAATGTAGTGTGCAGTTTGAATGGTTTCAATGCAATGAAATGTTAAGAAGTGATATGCTTACATGTTTTCAATGCAAGCTTGCAACCCTTCTTCCATCGCGATAAAATGTTCTTTGAGATGCAATAAAAATATTGAGCAATAAACTGAGCATAAAGAATTGAACATAACCCTTTTTTCCTAAAGAACTTAACAAGGCCTGAATATCAATTCTAATGCTTTAGGACCATTTGAATTTTTTGGTATCAAAAAGCTCCTGCCAGAAAAGTTGATAGAAAACAGACAGAAGAGAGCTTGCACCTAATTAGGCTGATTATAATACAAGTATTAAGAGAGTAAACATATGAGCCACACTAGAAATCCAATTCCAAATCAAGCTTAATAAGCATCACATAATAAACTTAACAAACATCACACAAAGCTGTTTTGACAGATACATACCCTAATAAACTGTCAACCAACAACTGCACACTATGACATCAAAAACTGATACACCCTAAGTCATAATGTGACATCCATCTAGATTAAAATACATAATTAAAATAGTACTGTCTTCAGCAGTAAATACATCAACATTGTACTCAAAAAATATCAACCAAACTACCACCAAAGCTACTGAAATTGATATTGACCCTTTTTTGGCTTCAATTTTTCAACCCTTTTCTGAATTTGAGCCTCCAACTGTTTGGTAGTAACCACAGCTTTTCCCTTCTATATTAGGTCTATTGTTGATATTGGTAAATTAGTTGGATCACTAACACCATTTTTATCACCTCTGAAGCTTATACCTCTAGTCCTAGTGGGTTCCTGTGGTTGTTGCCTTCTTTGTAGTCTTGTAAAGAATTCTTCTTCAGACACTACTTTTGGCCATAGACTAGGGTCTTCTTTTTCATCCTCAAAGATTGGAAATGTCCTGCCAATAGGAATGTCAAAGTCTTGGGTTGTTTGGGGGCTGTTAAGTTGATGTCCTTCTCAGAAGGTTCTTCTTCATCAATTAATCCCCTAGTCTGCCTCTTCTTTCCCTTAGCAGGCTGTTGTTGCTGCTTCTGCTTAGGCTGCTGTTGCTTTTGCTTAGGGTGCTGCTACTTCTTCTGCTTAGCATTTTGCTTGCCCTTGGCAGGAAATTCTCCCTTTTTATTATGACACAAAAATAGCAGTTATATAAAGCATTCAATAAAACAATTCTATAAAACAATTACACAAGTTTTAAATGAATTACCTTTTGACAACTCCTACTGTTATGATTTGGCTCTCCACATTTACCACATGTCATCACTTTACCTTTTCTTGATTGCTTCCATTTTTCATGCCTCTTAAGTGCCTCTTTTTTTTGTCTATCCCTCTTAACCTTAGGTCTGCCAACCATGTTAATCATTTTTGGTGGTTCCATGGCTTGAGAAGGGTGAATTCTCTAGAATTTTTCTCCTCTAACATGCTGCAACTTGTACTTGTAAGTTTTCAAAAAAGCCTCCTTACTATGATATGAATGTAGTTCAGACTTGGGAATCATCTTCTTGTGCATCATGGCTTTGATAGCATGTGGACATGGGATCCCAGTGAGGTCCCATAACCTGCAGGTACATCTTTTCTCCTTTAAATTGACAATATGTCTATCAGCCCCTTCTGTGACTCATATCCATTGTCCGCATTGTCATTCACCTTACACACATTTGCTATTTTCAAGTACTCATTATACAATTTCATGCTCACGGGACTAAAATCACCAGCACTAACAGGCCACTTTTCCATAGTGGCCTCTTTTTCAGCCAACCTATCCATCACTTTAACCCTAATATCTTCCAGTATTCCAATAATAGGCTTGTACCTTGCTTCAAGTATCCAAGCATTGAATGATTCTGTAAAATTATTGTCCACAGTCTGATTTTTACAGACTGTATCCAAATAAGCTTTGCACCATGCTTTGGGAGGATACCTATTAAGTAAATCTATCCTAGCAGGTTCATCCAACTGTCTCACCTCTTCAAGATAGTCTTCAAACTCCTCTGAATATAGGAGGACCATGCACACCACCATAACAACTTCTTCAACTCACCTTTACCCCACCTTTTACTCCAATTAGCCTCAATATGTCTTACACAAAAAATTTGATGTTCTTCAAGCAAAGTATTTTGTACTGCATAAAGCAGCCCCTACAAATAATGTAATAACAGAAAATAAATCACATACTATTTAATGTAATAACAGGAAAAAAAATCACAAGAAAGAGAGTTCAAGTTTACCTTCTGCATGTCTGATATGAATGTTATGCCTTCTCAATTCTTGAGTTCAAGTGACTTCTGCAAATGTTGCATAAACCAAGTCCAATTCCGTGTGTTCTCTTTACCTACCACAGCCCATACTAAAGGGTAGAAATGATTTATATTGTCTAGACCAACAGCCACCAACAACTGTCCTTTAGCTTTTCCTTTAAGGAATGTACTATCCAGACCAATAAATGGTCTTAATCCTTCCTTAAAACCCATTTTCATTGCCTTAAAGCAGATGTACATCCTAAGGAATTTTCTTCTACCCTGAGCTAGTGCCTCCTTAGACAGATTAATAACAATATCAGATCCTGGATTGGTTTTCCTCAACTCATTACCATAAGCCTCCAATTTGTTGTAATTATCTGTAAAGCTTCCATCAAGAATTTCCAATATCTCTTTCTTTGCCCTCTTGCACTTTCCTTGACTTGCATTTAAGTCAAATACTCTATGCAAGTCATTCTTCATATCTATAACCCTATACTTAGGGTTACTTTGTAACTTTTTCTTAAAGTATAGAGCAATGGTTGTGAAATCAACAAGATTGTTATCATAAGTTGTTTGACATTCATTATGGTATTTTAAAGTTTTGATACTCACTCCAGGAGTGGTATCATCTCCAGAAATGTGGACTATAAATGGGCAATCTATATCACCACATGAATATCTCAATCTTTTCCTATCACTTTTTTTACAACTAATTCTACCTTGTTTACCAGTGCATACAGTTTGCAGAATTGTCTTGCATCTGGTATGTCCTTGAAGGTCATACCCTTAACAATTTCTTTATAATCCTCTAAACCATTAGTTACAGTACTTTTTTTCTTGTAAGAAGGTTTTCTAATTCATCGTATCATATTCAGGACACTCAACCAATCTCTCATTATCACTATCAATGTTACTACAATCTGTTCCAGGATCATTGACTACTGGTCCTAGGAGAAACAACTCATCAGACATGACAATATTACGGACATCAACAGGTAGTTCACACTCATCAATAGCAAACAAGTTAATGACATGATATTCTTCAGACACAAAAGATAACAACTTTCTAATACCATCATCTCCTTCAATTTCAAAGTACTGTCCAGAAGGTGCACATACAATTAATTGTTGGATACCTAAAAATCCTAACTTTGAAGTGTATTCATTCACCAGGTCTATATAAGAGAGAAGATCAGGATCATACCCTTTCCAAAAATGAACCAATTGCTTCTCATAAAGTACCGCAGGCTCATTGATCCAGTTACCACCATGATGAAAGACTAAGTCAATATTTACCATCCTTTAAACCTGCAATCATTTAAACAGATTAATAGTTAAACCTACAGTCACTTAAACTAGAAATTAATCCTATAATGACTTCAACTAGCAGTAAATAAAGGACATCATAACTATACAGTTAGCTACAATCACTTAAACAGATTAAATAGATAACAGATTACTTTAACTAACAGTTTAATTTACAATCACTTTAACTAGAAATTAAACCTACACTTCAACTACTTCACGATAACTAGAAATTACACTTACATTTAGAGGTAACATTTAAATATGTAGTAAATCCAAATAGGAAAATTAATTAGCAACCGTAATGCACAAAGAGGAAACTAGTGCTTCTTCTTAGGCCTCCAGGCCCAGTCATGATCAGTTCGATAGAGGTGCAGGATCTTCTCAGGGGAGTGGAGCAAGGGGGTCTTCGTTCCCCATTTGTACCAAGTGTGGGAAGAGTCATCTTGGTGAGTGTCTAGCCAGTTCAGGTAGTTGCTTCGGATGTATACAGACTGTACATCGGATTAGAGATTTCCCTTCAGCTAAGAAGGGACAGGGAGGTAGTAGGGCTCAGTCAACCCCAGTAGCCCCAAGAGGTCGACCAGCCCAGCAGGGCGCAGCTTCTAGTTCTAGTGGTCAGCGCCAGAACCGCCTTTATGCTATGTCCTCTTGTCAGGACCAGGAGAGTTCACCTGATGTTGTTACTGGTATGTTGAAAGTCTTCTCTCTTGATGTATATGCTTTGTTAGATCCCGGAGCCTCCCTATCTTTAGTGACCCCTTATATAGCATGCAAATTTGAAATTTGTCCTGATTTGCTTTTAGAACCCTTTTGTATTTCTACTCCTGTTGGTGAGTCAGTCCAAGACAAAAGAATCTACCAAAATTGCCCTATCTCAGTCCTTCATAGATTCACTTCAGCAGATCTAGTAGAGTTGAAGATGACTGATTTTGATGTTATTCTTGGTATGGATTGTGTTATGCTTTGGTTGATTGTCATACTCAAGTAGTCAGTTTCAAGTTTCCAAATGAACCCATTTTAGAGTGGCAGGGTAGTCCCCCATCTTCGAAAGGTCATTTCATATCTTATCTTAAGGCTACGAAAATAATTTTTAAGGGTTATGTTTATCATATAGTTTGGGTTATGGACACGAAGTCCAAGACCCCATCTCTTCAGTCTGTCCCTATTGTGAATGAGTTCTCAGAAGTGTTTCCCGAAGATTTGTCCGGAGTCCCTCCCGAATGGGAAATCGTCTTTGGGATAGATCTTCTTCCAGATACGAGTCCCATCTCTATTCTTCCCTATAGAATGGCTCTCGCGGAGCTTAAGAAACTGAGGGATCAGTTGAAGGATCTTCTTAATAAGGGTTTCATTAGGCCTAGCATTTCTCTATGGGGTGCTCCAGTCTTTTTCGTGCGAAAGAAAGATGGTTCCCTCAGAATGTGTATTGACTACCGTCAGTTGAACAAGGTCACAATAAAGAACAAGTATCCCATTCCTAGGATTGATGACTTGTTCGATCAGCTTTATGGTGCTAGTTTCTTCTCCAAAATCGACCTTAGATCCGGTTATCATCAGCTTCGTGTTCGAGAGTATGACATTCCAAAGACAGCCTTCAGGACTCGGTATGGTCATTATGAATTTGTTGTGATGTCTTTTGGTCTAATTAATGCTCCCGTAGCTTTTTTAGATTTGATGAATTGTGTGTTCAAGCAATATTTAGATATGTTCGTGATTATTTTTATTGATGATATCCTTATCTATTCTCGGAGTGAGGAGGAGCATGCGGACCATTTGAGAGTGGTATTGCAAACTCTCAAGGATCGGCTGTTATTTGCTAAGTTTAGCAAGTGTGAGTTTTGGATGCAGTATGTTTCTTTTCTAGGTCATATTGTGACTAGAGATGGTATTCGAGTTGATTCTCAAAAGATTGAGGCAGTAAAGAACTGGCCTAGACCCACTTCCCCGTCTGATATTAGAATCTTTTTGGGTTTGACTGGTTACTACATGAGATTTTTGGAAGGATTTTCTTCCATTGTTGCCCATTTGACTCGGTTGAATCAGAAGAAGGTGAAGTTTCAGTGGTCCAATCTATGCGAGAAGAACTTTCAGGAATTAAAGACTAGATTGACCACAGCTCCAGTGTTGGCTCTACTCGAGGGACTAGATGACTTTGTTGTGTATTGTGATGCTTCTAGGATTGGTTTGGGTTGTGTTTTGATGCAGTGTGGTAAAGTGATTACTTATGCCTCTAGACAACTTAATATTCATGAGAAGAACTACCCTACTTATGATCTTGAGCTAGCAGCTGTGGTTTTTGCTTTGAAGATTTGAAGACATTACTTGTATGGTGTGCACGTGGATGTTTTCACCGATTATAAGAGTCTTCAATATGTGTTCTCTCAAAAGGAATCGAATTTGCTACAAAAAAGATGGCTTAAGCTTCTTAAGGATTATGACATTAGTGTGCTTTACCATTCGGGTAAGGCCAATGTTGTAGCGGACGCACTTAGTAGATTGTCCATCGGTGGTGTGTCTTCAGTTGAAGACGGAAAGAAGGAATTGGTTAAGGAGGTTCATAGGCTTGCTCAGTTGGGAATTCGCCTTATGGACTCGACAGAAGGTGGTGTTATTGTTCAAAACAGTTCTGAATCATCTTTGGTAGCTGAAGTGAAGGCAAAGCAAGACAGTGATCCTATTTTGCTTCAGCTAAAAGGTGCAGTCCTAAGAGGGAGATGGTGTGCTTCGTTATCAAGGTCGATTATGTGTGCCAGATGTAGATGGGTTGAGACAGCAAATTTTGACTGAGGCTCACAGTTCCAAATATTCCATTCACCCTGGTGCCACCAAGATGTACCGTGATCTATGGGAAGTCTATTGGTGGAATGGTATGAAGAAGGACATAGCCAGTTTTGTAGCTAAGTGTCCCAACTATCAGCAAGTGAAGGTAGAGTATCAGCGACCGGGTGGTATAATTCAGGATATTGACATTCCTACTTGGAAGTGGGAAGCGATCAATATGGACTTCATCACTAGGTTTCCTCGTACTCGAAGGCAACACAATTCGATTTGGGTGATTGTCATCTGGATGACAAAGTCATCCCACTACTTGGTTGTTAAGACTACGGACTCAGCAGATGATTATGCCAGACTCTACATCCGGGAGATAGTCCGATTGCATGGTGTCCCATTGTCTATCATTTCAGATAGAGGTATCAGTTTACTTCTCAGTTTTGGAGATCATTTCAGAGAAGTCTTGGTACTCATGTGAAGCTTAGCACAACTTTTCACCCCAGACGGATGGCCAGGCAGAGCTTACTATTCAGACTTTGGAGGATATGTTGAGTGCTTGCATGATTGACTTCAAAGGTAATTGGGATGATCACTTACCTCTTATCGAGTTTGCCTACAACAACAACTTTCACTCTAGCATCCAAATTGCTCTGTATGAGGCACTTTATGGTCTGAGATGTAGATCTCCTATTGATTGGTTTGAGGTAGGTGAGGCAGTTTTGGTTGTCCCAGATTCATTTCACGAGACTATAGAGAAGGTTCAGCTGATTAGGGAAAGGTTGAAGACCACTCAAAGTCAACAGAAATCATATGTAGATGTGAGGATGAGGGAGTTGGAATTTGAAGTTAACGATTGGGTTTTTCTGAAGGTGTCGCCCATGAAGGGTGTGATGAGATTTGGCAAAAAAGAGAAGCTTAGTCTCTGTTTTGTAGGTCCTTATCGGATTCTGAGGAAAGTTGGTAGTGTTGCTTACGAGTTGGATTTGCCAGCGGATTTTGAAGTGGTTCATCTGATTTTCCATGTTTCCTTGTTGAAGAAATGTGTTGGTGATCCAAACTTGATTGTTCCTTTGGAGGATGTGGGTTTGAAGGATAGTCTCACCGATTAGGAGGTTCTCGTAGAGATCCTTGATTGTTAAATTCGGAGGTTGAGGAACAAAGAAGTCGCTTCGGTAAAAGTCCTTTGGAGGAATCAGCTTGTTGAAGGAGCTACTTGGGAAGCGGAATCAGCCATGAAAGCCAAGTGCCCTCATCTCTTTCCTTCCGATTCTGTTTCAGCTTGAGGTAACAATTTCCTCCTTTGTATGTCCCTCCTACTCTACTCCACTAGTTCCTCTCATGATCCTAGCATGCATTCATGTTTTCAAAGTTGATTCAATCATGTTTTAAGTTAAAAAGCTCAGTTTTCATATTGTTCTTCAGATTTTATGTGTTGTTGACTGGTTGGGCTATGTTCTTCTTCAATTTTCCCGTGTTTAATCTTCATTCGAGGACGAATGATCCCAAGGGAGAAATATTGTAACACCCTAGAAACTTATTCAGCTTTTAAACTCAGAATCTCAGAAAAATTTCATCTTTTCAGGGTTCACGAGTCCAAAACACGGACCGTGGTATGAATCACGGATCGTGGAATGGAGTCGTGGTTTAAGTCTTCCAAGACCAGACTCTGGTCTGAGAACCACGAGTTGGTTCTACGGACCGTAGTTCAGTCTACGACCCGTCCTGTCAACTCGTGCTATTAGACCTGAGGACTGACTGATTCCCAGGAACCACAAGTCAGGTCTACGGCCCATAGTTTGAACCACGGACCATCCTATTGACTCGTGAAACCTGATCAGAGACCTGCCAAGTCTTTCAGGAATGACGAATTGGTTTGACGGGCAGTAATCCATTCTACAATCTGTCCTATTGACTCGTAGACTGCCTTCTGCAGCCTGTTCACTTGGCCAGGAACGACGGATGGAAACCACGAGCTGTGGTTTGGTCTACGACCCGTGGAATCCGTCTGTGGTCCCTGAAAGTTAACTTTTTTCTAGCTTTTTCTTAATTATATCCCAGGGGTATTTTAGTCATTACCCACCCTTTTAACTCCTAAATGAGTTCGTTTTGACTATTTCTAGAAGGGTTTTCACCCTCATTAGCCTAAGTCCCTCTTCAAATCTTCATTCATCTCCCAAAAAGGAAAAGAACTCCTTCAAGCTCCAAGTTCAAGTCTCCTTTTCTTTTTAATTTCAAGTGGGTTAGCTTCAATCAAGGTATGTGGGTATTCAACAATGGGTTCCTTTCACCCTTGTGCCCAAAACCTCTAATTCTTATTTTGAATTATGAACTAGTGAAATTAGGGTTTTAATCTAAATTGGGGAAAAGTTATGGGTCTCCTCCTAAGGCATCAATTCATGATTTCTTATTACATTTCTATGATTTAATTGAAGTTCATCAGTTGATTTCAAAAGCCCATACATTGACGATGAATATTAGCATGATTTCATTGAATTGCATGTCTTCAAGTAAAATTGGTATGTTTAGATAACATGACCTCTATTTTCATGAAATTGCATGCCTAATTCTTCAAGTATGATATAAGAAAGGAAAGTACAATTTGAATTATGGTCTTGCAATGCTTTAAGATTCATGACTTGTGAATTGCATGACATCAGATATGTCCTTATGTTTTTCCAACAGTTTTGGACATTAGATATGTCCCTATGTTTTATGAAAGGTTTGGCATCCAGATATGTCTACCTAAGTTATGCACAGTTTTGACATCAGATATATCATAAGTATTATGAGCTATATGTATATGTTTTGGGAGTAGTATTAGCACCGAGTTGGATAGGATGAGAGTACCCTTAGTCTCATAACTACGTGCCCCCGTAGGTTCTAAGTCCCCTCAGTTGGGCATCAGATTTAGTGATCATGCCACAGTCATACCTCTATGCTCTGGCAAGGCATATTGGGTCCTTTCAATGTGGCACATACATCAGATTCCATGTAGCTCACATGGTCTATGTCGGTTAGAGAACCTCCCACAGAAATAGTATTAGGTTTTAAATTGCATTGACTCTTTGCCTTCAAATTTCAGGACCATTATGATTACTATGATATTTGTATAACTTGTTTTGGCATTGCATTGAGTGTCTTGCATTTTAGTTTTACACTTATAACATGATTTAAGATTTACAAGTTTATTTAGCATGTTTATCTCAGATTCTTGTTTATCTCATATATTCAGTACATCCTATAGTACTGACGTATTTTGCGCTGCATCCTTTTACAATGCAGATTCAGGCACCTGTCCCCAGACTTGTGGCTAGTCAGTGTCAGCCGTTCGGACCTCATCAGTGAGTCCTTTTACTACGAGGACCGGAGTTATGATTGATTCTCTTTATGCCCTTTCTCTTGGATTCATGAGTTAGTTGGGGTCTTGTCCCATCAACTCCTATTTCAGATTTAGAGGCTTCAGATATATTTAGTTCTATTCTGTATGAGTCCTTGTAGACTTTTGTCTATTTCAGTTTATGGGTTTCTATCTCCTCCCTATGTGTGCTTCCGCTTTATTTCCTTAAGTTATCTGAGTATGCTATGGCCAAGGGTTAATCTAGGGCACTCGTGTCCCGGATCTCGTGTTACGTTCAGAGGGTAGCCTCAGGGCGTGACAAAGGGTGAGTATGCCATAAGATTTTATTTTATTTGAACAATAAAAGAATACAAAAAGATTTTTTAAAATATTTTATTTTCCTTTTTTTTTAGTTTTTATTAGTGACATATTTTATCCACCCCTTAGTTTTTCTTATAGCCTCGGGTCTTTTCCAATGGGGAGCCCTTTGAACCGGGTAAAAAAAAATTTAGAGTAATTTTTTTATTAATATTTTTAGGAATAGTCTTTTTTGGAGAGAAAAGAAAAGACCCTTTTTGACTTGTTTGATACTAGCATATTTAGGCCTGAGTTTTAGAAGTACTTTCCTGGAGTGCTTGAGTATGAAATAAAATAGCAGACTTTTTGACACCTAGGCTCAATGTAGTGACTTTGTATATAGATTATTCTTATTTTATAGTTTGCTATGACCCTGTCTGTCATAGAAGTAAAATTGATCCATCTTGATTGAGATGTAACACCCTAGGATATGAACCAGCTAGTGGACTGTACTCAGCAGAAAAATCCAGAAAAAATTCAAGTTTCTAGGAACCATTATTAAGATCACGGACCGTAGTATGGAACCACGGTCCATCGTCCCAACTGTAACTCCCAATTCCAGTAGACCCCAAGTTCATGTCCCAGTAACCACGAGTTGGATCATGAGCCATTGTTTGACTCGTGGATCCAAAGATTAGCGAAGTACCAGTTTCCTCCCTCAGAACCACGGACGGGATCACGGACCCTAGTTTAGAACCACGGTTTGTCCTATCACTCGTGGTTTCCCTTAATCAGAGGACCATCAGTCCAGGGCTCAGCAACCACAAAGTCACACAATGAACCATTGTTCAGGACCACGGTCCTTCTTGTGGACTCGTGTAATCAGAACATCAGAGGCCCTTAGTCCTTTTACAGAAACCACGAGTCAGACTACGGACCGTACTTCAGAACCATGGTCCATTCTTTGACTCGTGGAATCCTCACCCTCAGCTAAAGTCCCAGGAACCACGAGTCACATGACGAACCATCATTCAGAACCACGGTCCGTCCTGTGGACTCGTGGTTTCCTCAGATAAGAGAACTCCTAAGACTCCTGGATAGGACCACGACTCAGTTGATGGTCTGTCGTTCAGGACTATGGTCCGTAATCAAGCTGTGATCCCTGAGTCGCGATTTTCAGCAGAGTTCTTTTAAATTTCCCAGGGGTATTCCAGACTTTTCCTTCATCTTTTAAGGCCTAATATATGATGTTTTGGTTATTCTAAGCCTAATTGATTAGTCAAAATCTACCTAAATAATCTATCCTCCTAAAATCATCAGACTTAGAAAGAAAAGAAACAAAAGAGGCGACAATTTTCTCTCAAGAACTAGCAGGAGGTCTTCTTCAAGCTCAGTCCTAAACCCAAGGATTTCCTCCATAGTTCTTCTCCAGGTATGTGAGATTTCACTAGTGGGTTCCTTTCACCCATTAGGTCTCTAGATTTCAGTCAGTTCTTCAGTTCTCCATGAAATATTCAGACCTAGGGTTCCTAAATCTTAGGGATTCGTTCCAATTCAGATGTTATTGCTTAAGTGCTATTAGATATATGTTTCTTGGAGAATTAGTTAGACACATGTACAAAATTCAGTAACCCTAGCTTGTATTGAAATTCAGTATTCATAATCTATACTTGCTAGGGAAATAATCTGGACAACCATGTTTCAGAATAGAATGCTATGATGTTTTCAGTATATATGTATCTCGCATTCTCAGATAACTATTAGTATATGAGCTATCCAGTATTTCCGCTTGCATTTATTCACTTAAATTCAGTTGGAAGTAGACTTAGTACCAAGCGGATGATAGGATAAAGGCTGCTGTCAGGTTAGGCTAAGACCTTTAGTAGCAGTCCCCAAGTCCCAGAAATACAGTGCCACCATATCTATAGAAGGGCTTAGCTGCCAGATTAGGCTGGTCACCCTTGTCCCTTGCGGACATCAGTTAGTGGATCCATGTCAGACTTGTTTGTACCCTTGGCAAGGTACGAACACCCTTCCATCCAGGGTTATAGGTTGGCGCCATAGTTAGCTCAGCTTGGGGTATGTCAGTTAATAGTATCTCCCACAGTCAGATTCATTTTGTATTGACCATGTACTCAGTATATATTTCAGTTATTCAGATCAGCATATCATATTCTATGTTCATGTTAGTACTTGGTCATTGTATCTCGCTTATTATCTATTTTATGCTTCAGTATGTATTTCCATGTTCAGTTTTATATTGTTCAGTTTAGCCCATATCTCGCATGCTTAGTACATTCAAACTACTGACGCATACTTTTGTGCTACATCATTTCATGATGTAGGTTTAGGCGCTCAGCATCCAGATCGCGCTTAGCTCGATTTCTAGTCCTTACTCAGCAGCTTCAGTGGTGATTCCTCATAGCTCAAGGACGATAGACATGCTTTCATCTTTCAGTTTTACTTTTCAATTTTTAGATTATTAGAGTTAGCTCGGGGAATGTCCCAGCAACTCACATCAGTTAGAGACTTTCAGACATAGACTAGCTTCAGCTATTGAGTTGTTAGTGTTGTTTTCAGTCATCACTATACTCTCTCTATATATATAGAGAGAGAGACATGTTTTGGGCTCTTTCCCACTTCATATATTAAATTATTTTCAATGTTCGCACATATATATTTTTAACTGAGATTGTCTAGATATGCCAGACCATGGGTTAGCTTAGGGTCACTTGTGACACTAAGCATCGTGTTACGTCTAGGGGGTAGCCTCAGGGTGTGACTAACTTGGTATCAGAGCATCAGGTTTAAGTGTCCTAGGATGTCTGAAAGTCGCATCAAGTAGAGTCTTCTTCATAGGTGTGAAGCGCGCCACACTCATGGGGGAGAAGCTATGAGATGTCATTAAGAACAACTTCCCTTTTTTCTTTTCCAACTCGTGCTATAGAGTATGAACTCTATTTAATCTCCTTCTAACTCCTACTCTTTGCATTCCAGAAAATGCCTCCCAGAAGAGCTAACGCCAAAAATCAGCCAGCACGAACATCTCCAGCAGACCCATTGAATGAGCAAGTCAAACATTCTGAATTATGAGCTGCTTTCCAAGTGCTTGGTCAGGCCATGACTGCTCAAGTAAATCAGCAGATCTTGTAGAGTTAGAAATGATTGATTTTGATATCATTCTAGGCATGGATTGGTTACATTCCTGTTATGTGTCAGTCGATTGTAGAACTAGGGTCATTCGATTTCAGTTTCCAAACGAGCCAGTCTTAGAATGGAAGGGTAGTAATCAGTGCCTGTAGATCGATTTATCTCTTACCTTAAGGCCAGAAAAATGATTTCCAAAGGGTATATCTATCATCTTGTTTGGGTTAAGGATTCAAACTCTGAAACCCCAACTCTTGAGTCAGTAACAGTGGTGAATGAATTCCCAGAAGTGTTTCCATAAAATCTTCCTGGAGTTCCTCCCGAATGGGAAATCGACTTTGGAATAGATCTTCTTCCAAATACCCAGCCTATTTCGATTCCTCCTTACAAAATGGCTCCACTGAGATTAAGGAATTGAAATAATAGTTGAAAGACCTTTAAGATAAGGCTTCATCAGACCTAGCATCTCTCTATGGGTTGCTCCAGTATTGTTCGTGCGTAAGAAAGACGGTTCTCTCCAGATGTACATCAACTACCATCAGTTGAACAAAGTCACAATCAAGAATAAATATCCCATCCCCAGGATTTATGACTTGTTCGACCAGATTCAGGGTGCTAGTTTCTTCTCTAAGATAGACCTCAGATCCGGCTATCATCAGTTCAGAGTCAGAGATAGTGACATACCAAAGACAGCCTTCAGGATCGGTATGGTCACTATGAATTTGTAGTTATGTATTTTGGACTAACTAATGCTCCAGCAGCTTTCATGGACTTAATGAACAGGGTGTTCAAATAGTATTTGGACTTGTTCATCATCGTCTTCATTGATGATATCCTCATATATTCTCGTAATGAGGAAAAGCATGTGACCCATCTGAGAGTTGTTCTGCAAACTCTCAAGGATCACCAGCTATTCACTAAGTTCAGCAAATGTGAATTCTGGTTATAGTTTGTCACTTTTCTTGGTCATGTAGTATCCAGCGAAGGGATCTGAGTGGATTCTCAGAAAATTGAGGCAGTAAAGCACTGGCCCAGACCCACCTCTTCGACTGATATAAGGAGTTTTTTGGGTTTGGCCAGTTACTACATGAGGTTTGTTGAGTGATTTTCATCCATAGCTACCCCATTGACCAAGTTGACTCAAAAAAAGATCAAGTTACAGTGGTCAGACGAAAGTGAGAAAAGCTTCTTAGAACTGAAGACCAGGTTGACTACAGCTCCCGTTTTGACTCTACCAGAGGGTTCAGATGGCTATGTGGTTTATTGCAATGCATCCAGGGTCGGCCTGGGTTGTGTTTTGATGCAGCAGGGTAAGGTCATAGCTTATGCTTACAGGCAGCTTAAGGTCCATAAGAAGAACCACCCAACTCATGAACTCGATCTTGCAGCTATTGTGATTGCCCTAAAGATTTGGAGACACTACTTGTATTGTGTTCATGTTGATGTGTTCACAGATCATAAGAGCCTCCAGTATGTGTTCACCCAGAAAGAGCTGAATCTTTATCAGACAAGATGGCGTGAGTTCCTCAAAGATTATGATATGAATGTGCTCTACCATCCAGGTAAGGCTAATGTAGTGGTTGATCCCCTCAGCAAACTGTCCATGAGTAGTGTGTCACATGTTGAGGAAGAGAAGAAAGAATTAGTTAGAGATGTTTACAGGCTTGCTCGCTTAGGGGTTCGCCTTATGGACACGACGGATGGTGGTGTGATAATCCAGAATGGTTCAGAATCTTCATTAGTAGTGGAGTTTAAGGAGAAACAGGACAGTGATCCCATATTGCTTCAGTTGAAAGGTGCAGTTCATCAGCAGAGAGTTGAGGTTTTCTCCTAAGGGGGAGATGGTGTGCTTCATTACCAGAGTCACCTATGTGTTCCTAATGTGGGTGAGTTAAGTCAGCAAATCCTTATAGAAGCCCATAACTCCAGGTATTCTATTCATCTCGGTGCCACTAAGATGTACCGTGATCTACGGAAAGTCTACTGGTGGAACGGTATGAAAAGGGACATTGCAGATTTTATGGCTAAGTGTCCCAACTGTCAGCATATTAAAGTGGAACATCAGAAACTAGGAGGTGTGACTCAGGAGATTAGCATTCCTACTTGGAAATGGGAAGTTATCAACATGGATTTCATTACGGGCTTACCTCGCACTCGCAGATAGCACGACTTCATTTGGGTGATAGTGGACAGAGTTACTAAGTCAGCTCACTTTTTAGCTATCAAGACTACAGATTTTGCGGAGGACTATGCCAGACTCTACATCAGTGAGATAGTCAGGTTGCATGGGGTTCCCTTGTCTATCATCTCAGATAGAGGCCCTTAGTTTGCATCTCATTTCTAGAGATCATTTCAGAAAGGTCTTGGTACTCAGGTGAATCTTAGTACAACATTTCATTCGCAGACAGATGGTCAGGAAGAGCATACCATTCAGACCTTAGAGGACATGTTGAGAGCTTGCGTGATTGATTTCAAGGGTAGTTAGGATGATCACCTACCTCTCATAGAGTTTGCGTATAATAACAACTTTCATTCCAGTATTTAGATGGCCCTATATGAAGCACTCTATGGGCGTAGGTGCAAGTCATCGGTTTGTTGGTTCGAAGTAGGTAAAGTAGCCTTGGTTGGGCCAGATTCAGTTCATGAGGCTATGGCGAAAGTTTAGCTCATCAGAGATAGACTAAAGACAGCTCAGAGTCATCAGAAGTCCTATGCAGACATGAGGAGAAGGGACTCAGAGTTTGAAATCAATGATTGGGTCTTCCTAAAAGTGTCACCCAAGAAGTGGGTGATGAGGTTTGGAAAAAAAGGAAAGCTCAGTCCCAGATATGTAGGTCCTTATAGAATCCTGAAAAGGGTTGGTAGTGTGGCTTATGAGTTAGAGTTGCCAGCAGAACTAGCAGCGGTTCATCCCGTCTTTCACATTTCCTTGTTGAAGAAGTGTGTGGGTGATCTGGCATTGATAGTACCTTTACAGAGTGTGGCTGTGAAGGATAGCCTCACCTATGAGGAGGTTCCAGTTGATATTCTTGACCATCAGGTTCGTAGGTTGAGAAATAAGGAAGTCACTTCAGTAAACATTTTGTGGAAGAATCAGTCCGTAGAGGGAGCTACTTGGGAAGTAGAAGCAGCCATGATGGCCAAGTACCCTCACCTCTTTCCCTCTGATTCAGTTTCAGCTTGAGGTAATAGTTCCTCTCCAGTCTCTCAGTTTACTCTTGTGTAATTCAGTCTCAGTATATTGTTTCCCTCAGTTATCCTAGCATTTCAGCATGTTTTTATGTCCATAGAACTCAACTCAGTTAGATATCAGCTTCTAGTACTCAGTTGGTAGGGATTACAGCTCTTTTTCTCCAAAGTCAGCTTGTTTAGTCTTCATTCGAGGACGAATGATCCCAAGGGGAAGATATTGTAACACCCCAAGATATGAACTAGCTACTGGACTGTACTCAGTAGAAAAATCCAAAAACAATTCAAGTTTCCAGGAACCACGGTTAAGATCACGGACCGTAGTATGGAACCATGGCCCGTCGTCCCAACCATAACTCCCAATTCCAGTTGACCCTAAGTTCATGTCCCAGTAACCACGAGTCAGATCATGGGTCGTAGTCCAGCACCACGGGCCATTATTTGACTCATGGATCCAAAGATCAGTGAAGTACCAATTTCATCCCTCAGAACCACGGATGGGATCACAGACCATAGTTTAGAACCACAGTCCATCCTGTCACTGGTGGTTTCCCTTAATCAGAGGACCATCAGTCCAGCGCTCAATAACCACGAGTCACACGATGAAACGTCGTTCAAGACCACATTCCATCTTGTGGACTCATGGAATCAGAACATCAGAGGCCCTTAGTCCTTGTCCCAGAAACCACGAGTCAGACTATGGATCGTACTTCAGAACCATGGTCCGTCCTTTGACTCGTGGAATCCTAACCCTTAGCTAAAATCCTAGGAACCACGAGTCACATGACGAACTTTCATTCAGAACCACGATCCATCTTGTGGACTCGTGGTTTCCTCAGATCAGAGAATCCCCAAGACTCTTGGATAGGACCCTGACTCAGTTGACAGTCCGTCATCCAGGACTACAGTTTGTCAACCAAGCTGTGATTCGTAAGTCGCAATTTTCAGCAGAGTTCTTTTAAATTTCCCAGGGGTATCCTGGACTTTTCCTTCCTCTTTTAAGCCTAAGCTATGATGTTTTGGTTATTCTAAGCCTAATTAATTAGTCAAAAGATACCTAAATCATCTATCCTCCTAAAATCATCAGACATAGAACAAAAAGAAATAAATGAGGCGACAGTTTTCTCTCAAGAACTAACAGAAGGTCTTCTTCAAGCTCAACCCTAAACCCAAGGATTTCCTCCATAGTTCTTCTCTAGGTATGTGGGATTTCACTAGTGGGTTCTTTTCACCCATTAGGTCCCTAGATTTCAGTCAGTTCTTCAGTTCTTCAGTTCTCCATGAAATATTCAGACCTAGGGTTCCTAAATCTTAGGGATTCCTTTCAATTCAGATGTTATTGCTTAAGTGCTATTAGATATATGTTTCTTGGAGAATTAGTATAGTCACATGTATAGAATTCAGTAACTCTAGCTTGTATTAAAATTCAGTATTCATAATATATACTTGCTAGGCAGATAATTTGGACAACCATGTTTCAGAATAGAATGATATCATGTTTTCAGTATATATGTATGTCCCATTCTCAGATAACTATCAGTACATGAGCTATCCAGTACTTCAGCATGCATTTATTCGTTTACATTCAGTTGGGAGTAGACTTAGTACTGATCAGATAACGGTATAACGGCTTAGCTGTCAGTTTAGGCTAAGACCTTTAGTAGCAGTCCCCAAGTCCCAAAACTACGGCGCCACTGTAGGTATAGAAGGAGGTCAGCTGCCAGATTAGGCTAGTCACCCTTATCCCTTACGGACATCAGTTAGTGGATCTACATCAGACTTGTTTGTACTCTTGGCAAGGTACGAACACCCTTCCATCCGGGGTTACAGGTTGGCCCCATAGTTAGCTTATCTTGGGGTATGTTGATTAATAATATCTCCTATGGTCAGATTCATATTGCATTGACCATGTACTCAGTATATATTTCAGTTATTCAGTTCAGCATATCATATTCTATGTTCATGTTAGTACTTGGTCATTGTATCCCGCTTATTATCCAGTTTATGCTTCATTATGTATTTCCATGTTCAGTTTTATATTGTTCAGTTTAGCCCATATCGCGTATGCTCAGTACATTCAAAGTACTGATGCATACCTTTGTGCTACATCATTTCATGATGTAGGTTCAGGCGCTCAACATCCAGATCGCGCTTAGCTCAATTTCCAGTTCTTACTCAGCAGCTTCAGTGTTGAGTCCTCATAGCTCGAGGATGATAGACATGATTTCATCTTTCAATTTTACTTTTCGATTTTCAGATTATTAGAGTTAGCTGGGGGCATGTCCCAGCAACTCACATCAGTTAGAGGCTTTCATACATAGACTAGCTTCAGCTATTGAGTTGTTAGTGTTGTTCAGCATACCTTTGTGCTACATCATTTCATGATGTAGGTTCAGGCGCTCAACATCCAGATCGCGCTTAGCTCAATTTCCAGTTCTTACTCAGCAGCTTCAGTGTTGAGTCCTCATAGCTCGAGGATGATAGACATGATTTCATCTTTCAATTTTACTTTTCGATTTTCAGATTATTAGAGTTAGCTGGGGGCATGTCCCAGCAACTCACATCAGTTAGAGGCTTTCATACATAGACTAGCTTCAGCTATTGAGTTGTTAGTGTTGTTTTCAGTCATCACTATACTCTATATATATACCTTTGTGCTACATCATTTCATGATGTAGGTTCAGGCGCTCAACATCCAGATCGCGCTTAGCTCAATTTCCAGTTCTTACTCAGCAGCTTCAGTGTTGAGTCCTCATAGCTCGAGGATGATAGACATGATTTCATCTTTCAATTTTACTTTTCGATTTTCAGATTATTAGAGTTAGCTGGGGGCATGTCCCAGCAACTCACATCAGTTAGATGCTTTCATACATAGACTAGCTTCAGCTATTGAGTTGTTAGTGTTGTTTTCAGTCATCACTATACTCTATATATATATATATACATATATATGTATATATATATATATATACATATATATATATATATATATTAAGACATGTTTTGGGCTCTTTTCCACTTCAGATATTAAATTGTTTTTCCGCACAATATATGTTTTTAATTGAGATTGTCTAGATATGCTAGACCATGGGTTATCTTGGGGTCACTTGTACACTAAGCACCATGTTACATATAGGGGGTAGCCTCGCGGCGTGACATGAGACTTTTGCCATGAGAGGTGAAAAATTCTTGTATATTCTATGTTTTGCATCTTAGTCTAGAACTTGCCCTGCATATTATTGAGGCGAAATAAAAAGCATTTCTCTGCTTAGAAGATGATATAGTCTTTCTTTGATATGCTTTGTGAATTTTAGCCTTTTCAGATATTATATCACTTGTTACCCCTTTGAGCTTGTATCCTTTCGTTTGGTAGCCGTATTTTTTGTCTTGATCCTTTTGTTGAATCCCTAGTTTTTGCACCCTGCTTCCTTAAGTACTGTAGCATGGACTGTGATAAAATTATTAAATTTGAAGAAAAGGAACGATTGAGTGAAAAAGGTGACTAATGATAACTACAAAGTGATGAAAAGACCCTCTTAGAAAGAATGTGATTTGAAGAAAAAAAAAAGAGAAAATTTCTAAAAAAAATACGATTGAAGCGTTCTTGATATGATGAGAATTACTAATGAAATAAATTGAAGAGAAGGCTGGAAAAAAAACTGAAAAAAATAGGTGATGAAGTTCAAAAAGTGCAAAGTGCTTACGGAAGTATAAGTCACTATTATATAATTTCCTACCCATCCCCTAGCCAACATTACAACCCGTAAAAATCCTATTTGATTCTATTCAAGTATGCTTAATTAGTGGAGATGTACATAATGGGAAAACCTATGGTTCTTTGTGCATACATGTAAATTTTTTTGTAAGTGTGAGAGTTGTTCTTTGATGCTAAGTCCTTAATTTTATTCAATTTTTTAAATTGAGTGTGTGGACTATTTCTTCTTGTGAGGGTACATGTTTCATGATAGATAGGTGATTTTATTAGCTTTCTTTGATAGAGTAGGTGAGCAAACTTAATTTGATGAGTTAAAGTCCGTCTTTGAGGTTAGGAGGTTAGAAGTTTGTTTTTGTTCTATATCTTGCATAATGATCGGGAAGTGTACTTGATGTTGTGATTTGTTACATGACCTAATTGTTTGTATCAATCAAAGTGGTGGTATTCCTAGTTTATTTTTTTAGATGAGCTTTAATGCTTGCTCGAGGACGAACAAGAGTTCAAGTGTGGGGTGTTGATATGAGGCCAAAAATACCTATATTTAATCATTATTTGTCTTATATTTAGTCTTTTTGTTATTGTTTTTGAGCATTGATTTAATGAATTATTCTTATATTGGGTATTTTATTTGTAAGATTAAAACGATGTGAAGATGATAAAATTTGAAGAAAAAACGAATTAAAAATGAGAAATCATATAAGGAAATCAAGCATGTAGCTTAATGGAAGGATTTCAATATTATATTATTATTTATATATAAGAAATGAATTTGGAACTTCTGAAGAATCTGCACACGTGGCAGTTGCTGAAAAGAGGAGAAACAAATTGAGGCGGCTACTTCTAATTAACATCACGCCTCACTCAAAAACCTAATTCAATTGGGTTTTGATTTTCCAATTCGTTTTGAACTCAGTTATTTTATTTGAGGTTTTTTCTATATCTATAATAGCCCATAAACATAATTTTAGAGAGGAACTGATATGCTTTTTTTACTTTTAACTTTGTAAGCTAGGAAGAATTAAGAACCGCCGTGGAGGCCAGAGAATTTTGATTTATTCAATTCTTCTTCTTTATTATTTATTTGTGTTCTTGGATTATTTTGCTACTTTGAAGTAATTTTCATGGTTAATACAAGTAAGTCTTTTATTATGTATTATTCTATGATTCTTGCAAGCATGAGTAGCTAAATACTATAATTAGGATTGTGGGAACCATGATAAATTAACAAACTTAGGTTAAACAGTTAATGATTCTAGGAAGGTGTTTATGCATGCATTATTCTTCCCTTCACTTTGATTGCTTTTTAATGGTTGCAAGCATTAGAACTTGCCTTATTCTTACTTGCCAAAACAAGGAGGTAACGAATGGGAAAAGGGTTGTTTACAACAGAGATTTGAGGCTACCAACCCTCATCTAATAGTTTGACCTTGTCCGAAAATAGCTAATTTGGGATCAAAGGTAAGGGTTAGTAAAGCATACACCCGTAGCCGGACTAAGGTACGTGGTGAAATTCATTTATCTAGGGGATTAACCATTTAGGTGAACTTAACTTACCGATCTTGCATGTTAAGCACCATAATAGATCATAAATTGATACCTTCTAAGTTATGAAACCATGGTGAACACAGTCCTAGTTACCTTTAATTTTTTGAACATATTTAAATACTAAATTACTAATAATTTCTATTCTTACTTTTGACACAAAAATCTCCCCTTTTAAATAAAGACGACTGATTGAATATTCACTAATGACGTGTTTCTTGCATATTTCTCGTGTGATTGACCCTAACCTCAGTTAAGTTCTATATTTGACAACAATCGCTTTATACTTCATAAAAGAGGTGTAATTTAGGCGTATCACTTATGGATGAACATCTATATAACATATCGATCACACTAGTACTGGTACATGGATGCCTAGGGTCCCCTGCAGGTCATGACTAGATGGCTAAACATAAGACCCTTTAGCATGTATGTACAGATGAGTGACAGATGTGTGTTCAGACATGACACATAGTTAGACTGATGAGATACAGAGGCTACACATTTGTGATTCAGTATGAATATAATTTTATGATTGTGTTGTAATTGCATTATATCTGTAGAGTTTAGTGATGATTTCTTATGCCTATTTTTGGTGATGTATATATCAGGTATTGATTGGCATTGATATGTCTGAATTTGGATTAATTACCTGGTTGTTGATTACTTGATTCTTGAGTTACTTGATTACGCGTTGTTGTACCTGTCTATTACTTTATTTGGTTATGATATATATACTTGTTATTAATCTGAGTCAGCCTATGATGCCTAACAGTATATAGTGGTTGTACTGATGCTACTCCTGCACTTTTCTTTGAATGCAGAGCGTGATCCAAAGTCTTTTACGTGACCTCATATCTAGTGTCGCTTGCTGGTTTGATCTGAGGGTAAGCTACTTTCTATCCAGGCTGTCGCATATCTTCTTTGACAGATGTCTATTTTCTTTAAATATTATTTATTTATTTTGCTACTCTTAGACATTTACTAGTTAGATACTCTTTTATGGGAGTTTGGAATTATAATAGTTAGACTTTTGCACGTTTAGCTTAATTGATATTTAAACTCTTAGTATTATGTCTGAAATGTCTTAAATTTTGTTAAATAAATCAGTAATTACTGGGTTAATTGGTAAGTTATGATTCACCCATAGGAGGATTAGTATGAATGTCAATTATGACAGTTTGAATCGTGACAAAGTTGGTATTAGATCCAGGTTCATTGATCTCATTGTACAAAGATATATCTAGTAGAGTTTTGTAGAACGGTAAAAATACGTCTGTACTGCTCCTCAAGAGGCTACATGATACTAGAAAAACTTAATTTTTTCTCTTTTTTTGTGCTATTACTTGATTCCAATTGGTATCTAGTGATCTAAATTGGTATCTAATTCATTTCATTCTTTTCTCTCGCAGATGGATGAGGTTTTAAATACCGGGATATTTCAGAAATTGGGGTGTTTTTGAGATCGGTGATCGGATCGGTGATGATTGGAGATGAGCTTGACTTGTTTTGGAAGTTCACTAAGATGAAACCTCCATTCTTTTATGGTAATGAGTCAAAGTATGCGTATGAGTTCATCATCAATTATCACGAAAGACTCTATAAGATGGGGGAAGTGGAGAGATATGGTGTTGAGTTTGTTACTTTTCAGTTGTTGGGAGATGCTAAGTTATGGTGGCGAGCTTTTGTGAAGCATAGGTCAGTTGGGTTGCCTCCATTATCTTGGACTCAGTTTTACTCCATATTTTTGGAGAAGTATGCTTCTCGTACCTTGCGAGACAGAAAACATGATGAGTTCACTAGCATTAAGCAGGGTAGTTCATCAATTGCAGTTTTTGAGGCTCAATTTTACTCATTATCCAGGTATTCCTTACAGTTATTTCCCACTGAGGAGGAAAGGATCAAGCGATTCATAAAGAGATTGAATATGGGACTTCAGTTGTCATCTCTTCAGATGATATCTTCGAGAAAGACTTTTCAGGAGGTAGTTGAGCAAGTTCGAAATGTTAAGGGGGTTAAGCAGGATAACTATGTTAAGATTGCAGAGAAGAAGGCCCGCAAGGGTGGTTTTTATAATGGCTCCTTCTCTAAGGGCCCATTTTCTCAGGGGTACTCTGGACACCCCATCCAATCAGCTATGCAGGTTTCAATTGGGGGTCCATCAGCAGCCAGCTAGCATTCTTCATATTATACAAGGAGTGCATAACCTGGTCATGCAGATTATGGAGGTAATTCTACCTCTTTGATTTCAGCTCAGTGGCCTACCTTAGAGAAGACATGTAATGAGTATGGTAAGGTCGGGCATATCTGGAGATGGTGCCCCAGGTTTAGATAGAGTGGCCAAATAGTTCAACAGCAGGCAAGCTTTGATTCCAGCAGGTAAGGGAGATGGTTGGTATGATAGAGATCGTTCTTAGCTTGGGTGTGATGACCATACAACAGGTGATGTGCCATGAATTTACGACACTTTTGATGCTTAACACTTGGACTTATTGTATGCTCTTTAGCATTTTATTGGTAGATTTGATTTTTTTTTGAGTTGTATAGGAAAACAGGTCCGCACCCAAAAAGTTGGCGTTTATAGTGAAAAATAGTTGAAGGAAGGAATGACGAGTGGGATGACTGGTTGTGGTTTCAAAACACTGACAGCGTTTTTAATAATAAAAAGAAAGTTGCAGGATTACAAGTGTGAAGGCTAAACCATGAGTCATTCGACTGGTCGTGGTTTCAAACCACTTATGGTGCTGTTACTCATGGAAATTGACTTCTGTAGAGGTGAAAAAAACAAGTTGAAAATCACGAGTCAATTCACCAGCCGCAGTTCTAAACAACGACTGGTGTTGTTACTCATGGAAATAATCACCTGCAGACATACAAACTGGAAGCTCAAAATCACGAGTGATTCTGCTGGTCGTGAATCAAGACCATGTGCCCATCCTGTGACCAGTGATAATTTATCTAAGAAGATGCAAAATAGAGCTCAAAACCACAGGTCACTTGACTGATCATTGATTGAAAGCACGACCCATGGTTCCACAGTGGTTTCTCACAGCAGGAAAGTTTGACTCAGCAGAACCACGGTTGACCTCAGCAGACCATGAACCATCATTCAGAATGACTGGTCGTGAACCAACTCGTGATCACTGACGCGGTCATGTTTTCCTAGTCTACTTAGGATAGGATTTGTTGTCTATAAACACTTTCCTTAAGATTTTATTTCAGTTTTTACGTATTTTTTTTATAGAGAACCGACTTGGTAAACATTGGTAATATATTATTCTTGATTTCAGGAGATTTATTCATCCATTGATTCTTGGTTGTTTGATTCTTCTTTAATAATTCAATATTCTGAATTTCTTTACATCATCTCGTAAGTATATGATTATGAATTCTTCAACAACTTTTGATTGTTTACTTATGAACATGAGTAGCTAAATTCACAACTAGGGTTGTGAGAACCATGACGGATTAACAAAGTAGGCAAAGTACTTAGCAATTTTAGTATGGTGTTTATGCATATATTATTCTTCCCTTCACTTTGATTGCTTTTTAACAGTGCGCAATGTTAGAACTCGCCTTATTCTTACTTGTCACCAAGGAGGTAATGAATGGGAAAAGGGTTGTTATAATGGAGATTTGAAGCTACCAACTCTCATCTAATAGCTTGACCTTATCCGAAAATAGGTAATTTGAGATCAAAGGTAAGGGTTAGTAAAGCATACACCCGTAGACAGACCAAGTTGCGTGGTAAAATTTATCTATCTCGGAGACCAACCATTTAGGTGAACTTAACTTATGGATCTTGCATGCGAAGCACCAGAATAGATTGCTAATACAACGCCTACTGCGTTATGAACTCATGTGGAATTAATTAATAATACTTGTTGAATCATAATAAAATTAGTACTTGTTACTTGATATTTTACGAACATCACTTTTTACTTAAAATCCTCCAATAGGAAAATAAGACGGCTAAGAGTGCAAATACACACAGCTGACTAAGGTACTACCATATTCTCTGTGGGATTGACTCTAACCTTGGTTAGGTTCTATATTTGACCAACGACCGCTTTATACTTCCTTTTCGAGATGTAATTTGGGCATATCAAATTTTGACGCCATTATCGGCCCCAGCTACCACACCGAACACTGGCTCTTAGGCGCCACAGGTATGTTCCCGCCTCTCTTGTATTTTATTTTATTTTAGTGCATTGGGGATAATGTTTTCAGAAAAATGATTTTATGTTTCGACTATTTGAAAATTCATTTTGAAAAATAAGTTAAAGTTTCAAAACGATTTCAAATACAGAAGAGTCGCCACTTAGTTTTATAAAAGGAAAACCAAGAAAAACTTGTAAGATTTCTAAAGTTAAAAAACAGATATAACTTTAAAAATTCAAAAAAAATTAGGGTAAGAGATTCCTATTAACGCTCTTAAAAGGGTTTTAAGGCATTAAAAGCGTTCGCTAACTCGCGGTTATCCGAACTTGTTTTGAGTAACTTTTAAAAAAAAAGATCTTGTTTTAATTCACTTGAAAAAAAACACTTGAAATTTTTTGAGAAAAACACTTGAAAGGCATAATGAATATAACTTGACTAAAACTAAATGAAATTTGAAGGACTTGGAAATAAAAGAATTTATGAAAGAAACATGCTTGGTTACACTTTGAAGAAAATGAATTTTGCATTTAACATTAAGGAAAGAGTTGTAAAGAAAAACTTTCAAAAAGAAAATTAAAAACGGAACATACTCTTCTAGGGAAAATTCAACCAAGTTGTTGCCAGTCCAAGTTAGTTACAAATAATTCTAACTAACAAAATACATAAAATCGAAAGATAGAGAATTAAGCTTTAGGCTTAATTAAGTTAGGCCTTTAGCCCAAACCAGAATTTGTCCTAAAACTAGGTTGGGCTTTGAGACCCATTTTGCTACCTTTGGACTTTTTAGTCCAACTTTTCTTCAATTTCTTCCTATTTGGGCTGCTGATCTGATATTAATGGACTCGTGTCCATTTTAAATTTTCTGGCCTGCTATATTTATGGGGTTTAGGCCCATTCCTTTACTTCTTCGACCTGTGGCTTCCGCATTGTTTTGCTATTAGTCTTTGGACTGGAAATGAGGCTGACTCGGTAATGTTGGGCTAGGCTCAACTGGAAATGCAGGGAAAAGGTTCCGAGAGTCCAAATGGACTCAAGGCTATGTTCATGCACAAAATAAAGAAGGATAAGGATTAGAAACGAATTACGAAAAGAGGCTACATGACGTAACTATAGGTAGTGAAGTCATAACAGTAAAAATGTCGACTAAAGTCGAGAGAAAGAAACTTACAGATGATAAGTCACCAACGAATTGATACAGTGGACTCCGTCTTTTACGAAAGAAATTCATAACTCTATTCATGTTAAAGGGAATAACCAAATCATTCAGTTGACTACTAAAGATTATCTATGGTAAAATGACATGATCACAGCAAGCCTCAAATTAGAAGAACACATGAAAGCAAAATTTTAGGCAAAGCCTGACAGAGACTTTGAACAAGTAGGCCAACTCATCTTGGCTTTATTAAGCACATCAAGAAGCATGTTGATTAGCATATTAGCCGTGACATCCTAGAGTTTCTATCAAATTTAAACTTAAGCAAGCTTAAACCAATCATAAGGTCATGTGGTTGACAATTACTCATATTAACCTAGAAAACAGGACTGGGATGAGAAAGTTTGTGGAGGCCAATCTTATGAACCCAATGGTATCATACTGAAGGACTTCATACTCCCCTGTTATTACCTAAAATGATACTCATAATAATATACAATGTTCGAGACTATTTCAGATACATTCAACTTTTAAACAGAGAAAGAGATTATACAATCAAACATGGTTCTGTCGCGGAATTGCGAAATTGAGAGCTTAGTGCTAAGAGAGAAGGATGAGTAAGGGATGCCCTTACATCGTCTCCCCATCCCCTTTTATATTAGAAATTGTATATAGTATTTACATCATGCGCATCCAAGTGGATGGCTAAGATAAAAAGATCAAAAGGTAAAAAGATAGTGGATGCCCTTTTCTATACAAGTGGACATCTAGTGCTAAAAAGTCAAAAAAGTAGTCATCCTATTCTAGTAGGTGGACGGCTTACAATTAAAGTAAGAAAAGGCTAATAAAGAAAAGCTTTACATAGGTCTTCTTTTGTCGTTTCTTTATCCTTGTCTTGAATTCTTTTTTGCTGTCTTTTTCCTTATTTGAGTGTATCATAAGTCTTTCTTTCTTATCTCGAATCTGCTTTATGTCTTTCTTCTTTTTGTTGGCTTTATCTAATTGGTTATCTTGGCTTCATCTAATTGGACTTCTGGCGTTACATTTTGAACATATATGATCCGGGTATTTTTGTCCAATCAGTTTGCAATATCTAGTCATTAGTTGCTGAGAGTTAAAATCTTTCCGTATAGCTCTCGTAATTGGTTCCTGTTCGGGCCTGAGTAATGTCATTATCCATTTCCGTATTTCTTCCATGTCGTTTTCTCGTAGTTCTCTGGAATGAGCGTATATTATAGTTTGTCCTCTGGAGTAGTAGTTCCATATCGGACTTTCGTTGAGGTAGTTATTTGCTAATTCACTGAGTATTGTAGATAATCCGATTGTTCTCTTATTTGCATAGAAATCGGGTATTTCTGCTTTAGGTATTTCTGGTTGTTGTTCTATTTTTTCTGGTATAATCATATCTCGTGTAAGTCCTATTTAATAACTTGGATGGGTGATTTTATCTCATTATAGAGTATCTCTGCTGGTGCTATATAGAATTTTATAAAGACTAAGGTGCCTTTGGTAATTCTTTTGTAGGTAGTGAAGGGTTTATGTATTTCCGGTATTGTAGCTATTTCTTCTCCTGTAGATGTATATACGGTACTTAGT
Organism: Jaltomata sinuosa; assembly: GCA_003996215.1. Lineage (NCBI taxonomy): Eukaryota > Viridiplantae > Streptophyta > Magnoliopsida > Solanales > Solanaceae > Jaltomata > Jaltomata sinuosa. The sequence continues at coordinate 16,324 of QJPP01000340.1, read as the reverse complement.
AGCCCGTAATTGTAGCAAGTATTTACTAGGTTTGCACTGGTACCTGGTTGTGCTATAAGTCGATTGTATCCTTGTAATGGTTGGGTTATATAATCTTCTGCTGGATTTTTCGTAGCTTTTGACCTTGGGTTTAGGTTTAGAAAGGTTTGTAGTTTATGGATGTTTTCGATATATGCTCTGGTTATATGGTTGTACGTTTGTTTTTCTTGGCTTAGGCTGTCTTTGTAGGTATTTATTTGGGGTGGTATGCATAATGGGTCTTTATTTATTCTTGGTGTAAATGGTTTACTGAATATTATATTTGCATTTTCATACCTTGGTTTACTAGGTCCTGTTCCTGACGAGTTACTCGATGCTGCTTCTGTACCTGAAATACTAGATTTTTCGTTAGTTTGAGTTTTTAGGTGTTTCTCATCGTCACCTTTTAGCTCCGCATATTTTAAGTCATGCTGCTGACTTAGCTCATTCTTTTCTATCTCTTGCAGTCTCGTTCCTATACTGTCCACTTTCAGGGAAAGTGTAGTAAGGATTGAGATTATATCTAGAGTATTATCCTCCGTCTGGGTACTTTTGTCTTGATAGGTGATCTGCAATTGCATTCTTGTCAGTTGAAATTACTTCAATTGTAAATGTAAAGTTTTGTATACTTAATACAAGTCTTCTTATTTCTTTTGTAGTAACTGAATCTTGTATTTTTCTTGTAAGCCACCATTTAACTTGTGTATTATCTGTTCTTACAAGAAATTTATTATAAACTATATATGGTTCGAAGTTTAATAAACATTTGTATAATGCAAATAGTTCTTTTCTATTTATTTCCCATTTTATTTGTGGTTCTGTATATGATCCTGAGTAATATCTACAATGGTGTTCTATTTTTTCATTTTCATATTTATATTTTAATACTCCGCCGTAGCTATGATCGCTAGAATCTGTTTCTACTATGTATGTAAATTGTTTATTTTCATCTGGAAAATACAGTTTTGGTAGCTGTTTACACATACTTTTAATTTTCCTTATACGGGTTTTATCTGTATCATCAAAATGGCATTCTACGTCCTTCTTTAATTTTTTCTGTAATGGCTTTAAATTTTCTGCTAGCTTAGGTATATATTCTCGTACTTGGTTAACTAATCCTAAAAAGGATTGTAGTTTCTTTTTCGTGTCAAGCTTTTCGTCTAATCCAATTATTTTTTGTACTATATGTGTTTGCATTTTTATCCCGTTTTTATCTATTTGTATTCCTAAAAATTCTATTTGATTCTTCATTATTTCTGCTTTCTTTTTGCTTAGACTAATTCCTGAGATTTCTATGATATGTATGAATTTTTCTAATAATTTTATATGTTCTTCTTGTGTTCTAGAGTATAGTAATATATCGTCTATATAGACTATGCAATTTTCTAGCTGGTTAAAGTAGTTATCCACAAAGTGTTGGTATCTACCTGGTGCATTTTTATATCCAAACGGCAATACGTTCCATTCATAGAATCCTTGAGGTACTGTAAAAGCTGTTAGTTTTTTAGATGCATCTTCTAGTTTTAGGTGGTAAAATCCTGATTTACAGTCAAATTTACTAAAATAATTATATTCTTGTATTTGTCTTATTTTTAATATTTTATTTGGTATTGGGTAGTTATATGTTTTGGTTTTTGCATTTAAATTTCTATAGTCTATGACCATCCTACTTTTTCCTCTTTTTTGTTCACTATGTTTGTTTACTATGAATGCTGGGCTAGAATGTCTACTATTACTTTCTTGTATATAGTTCTTTTCTAGTAATTCATTAATATGCATTTTAAATTCTTCTAAATCATTGAAATTATATTTTAAAGGTTTTTGGGTTATAATACTATTTTCTTCCACTAGTTCTATCTTAACTTTTGTTTTGCGATTTTCCCATCTTTTTAGTGGTTCTTCACTATACAGTGTTTCTAATTTATCTTGTATTGCTTTTATCTTGTCTATTGAGAATATAATTAATTCTATTTTATGATCTAACTGATCTATGTTTTCTAATTTTTGGTTTATTTTTTCACTTCCTTTTATCCATTCTGTTGGTTTCTATTTTTATTACTAACTCTTTTTGCTCCTACTTTGTTGTTACATGGTGTTGTGAACCACCAATGTATTTTTGTTATTGTATGTGGATATAGATTAATTAAAAAAGGCATTCCTAATAACATATCTTTTGTTGTTAGTTCGTAATTATATACTTCTTCTATTGTTAATATTTTATCCCATATCTGTTATTTTATATTTTTTGTTTTATGTGTAATCATACTACCTTCGTTATTAAATCATGTTACTACTATTGGTGTTTTTAGTTTTTCCCATTTTTCTTCTAGTAAACAATTATGTTTACATATATTAGCTTCTGCTCCTGTATCTATCATTGGTGTGTAATATCTATTATTATATCCTTCTACTATTATTTTTGCTAATATATATATCTTCATTTCATAGTTTCTTTTATTTCATAGTTCCTTTTAAATTCTTTTTATTGTTATTTTCTTATTACCATATGTTATTATTAATTGTTTATTTTCTATACTGTATGGCTTCATTTTTTCTAACCATTTGATTCCTAATATTATATTTTTTTCTTGGTGTATTTCGAATTTTATCTTTATTGATATTCCTCCTATAATTATTTCCTTTTTTACTATTTCTTTAGTATTTACTAATGTTTTTGGTAGATCGGGACATGACTGGTTTTTTATTTTTATTTTATCTTTCATAACTAATTCTCTTGTTATGTTATTTTCTTCCTGTCCTATATCTATTAATATTAAATATTTTTGTTGATTTATTATTCCTGCTATATAGTATTGGTTTAATTCTTCTTTTTGATGTTTTATCATTTTTGTAGATGATTCTTGCATTTCTGGTTCGTAATTTATACTTGTGCTTGGTTCACATCTTCTGCTACCTGATATGCTTAATCTTGGTTCATAGTTTATTCTTTTAGATGTGCTTAATCTTTCTTTTACTATTTCTAAATCTTCGTCAAAATCTATTTCTTTATAACTATATTCATTTTTGTCTATCAGAGTAACTATCTTTTCAAAGGGGTTTTCTATCTTTATCCAATTTATTTTGTTTTTTTGCTGTTACTTTATGTTTAGTAGTTAATACATACAAGTTTTTACATCTTGCTGTAAATATTTTACTGCCTGGGGCTAGTTCTATTCCTGACATTTTCCAATATAATACTAAAGATTTATCTATATTTTTATCTGATACTGCTACTGAATAATTAGCACTTATTATAAATTTAAACTTTTGATATATTAAATTTCCTTTAACTGCGCTTATTATGCTTTTTTTTTCTATAGTCTCAATGTATCTGTCTTCTACCGTATCTCGTCTGCTAGCACATAATATCTATTACTATAGGATTTTGTTAGGTGTCTTATTCTTCTCTATAAAACAAAGCTTTGTTATTTGGAAATTATTTATGTTCCACCTAGATGTACGTATTTTATTGGATCTCTTACTTTTAGATCTTGTATTTCTTTATTTATGATTCTTCTGCTTATTAAGGGTATTTTAGCTCTTCCTTGTGTATATTTACAATCTATTACATGTTCTTTTTGACTTACTACGTAGTATTCTTCTTTCTGCCTTTTGAATAAATTTCTTATAATTGGTATACTAAATATTTATCCACACTTAAGTCTAATTCCTTGCCTTTTATTTGATCAAATATGTTAAAATCAAACATTATCTTTTGATCCGTAGATTCTTCATCTAGATATTCTTCTTTGTTTATTATTTGTATTTCTTTCTTAGTCATTTATTTGTTCTGATTTAGTACTTAATTCATTTTCTTCTTCTTCTGATATCTCATATATACTATCATCGCTATCTAGTTCATAGTCTATGTATTCTATTTGCGTATATTTTTCGTTTTCTTCGAGTATTATTTCTGATATTTGTTTTCTTTGTGGGTTTCTTGGTAATCTACAATTTTTAGCTATATGTCCTAGTTTTCCGCAGTTATAGCATGTACATTCTGTTAGCTTTCGTTTTGGTCTATATGGTCTTTTTGTTTTATAGTTTTTTTACATAATAATTTCTTTTTGGATTTATATATCTATATTTAGATTTATATTTTTTATATCTCTTATTCCTAGAGTATGAATTTTTATAATAATTAATTTCATCTTTACACCCGAATTTAGGTGCTACTTTATTGTTACAACATACTAGATTTTTTATTAGAGTTTTCTCTATTTTTAACTTTTCTCTGTATTCTTCGCAAGTATTAGAATACCAGTGATGTAAATATTTTATTCTAGCTCCTAATGTATCTGTCAGTCCTGCTTCTTTCCAACTTTTTATTATTTTTGAACTAAATGGTTCAGGTAGTTTTGTAAAATATAACTGTCTGATTTCCTTACTTACTTCTGTAGTATATGATCCTTTATAATAATATTCTTTAAATACACATGTGTATTCGTCTATATAACACATGTTGCATATTTTTAATTTTATCATCAAATTTCTATTTATGATTTTTTCTCTATTTTGTTCTTCGTATTCTGTCATCATACTACTAAATTCATTTCTTATTGCTGTTTCATATTTTTGTAGTATCTCTATCGATGTTGTTGTTGTTTCGTCGTTTATGTTTTTATTATTTCTTAATGTTTTTATACTTTCTTCTGTTAAATTTAATAACCATAATTTTACTGTTCCTATTAATGTTCTTTCTATGTATCCTGGTACTTCTGTCATTCCTATTTTGTTGTCTATTAATTGTTTTGCTATATATCCTATCCATAATTGGATAACTTTATTTGTGTCTGTTACGCAATCTAGATTTAAGAAGTTATATTGTTCTACTGGTGGAGTTGGTGTCCATTTCTCATTATATCGTTTTTTCCATATATTATCCTGCCTATCTGAGTTTTCATAACTTCTTTTATAGTATTTTGGACCTGGTTTAGGGTCTCTTTCTCCTGATGTACTTGGTTTTTCTTCTACTTTACTCATGTTTATTTCTATGTTTCTATCATATTCCATATCTTTTAATAATTCAGTATATGTTTCACTTGTTTCCGAATTTTGTTCTTCATTTGCTTTGTTTATTTCATCTATTTCTAATTATGGTAAATTTTGCTATTCATTATTTTCTTTTAGTTGTAATTTTTCTTTAAATGATCTTATTTCGTTTTGTAATTTTTCTTGTTGTTCTTTTTATTTTTGTCTGTTTTCATATATTTCTTTTAACATTGCTAGTTCCTTTTCTAATTCTAATATTTTTGTATTTTTAATATTTTCTATTTTCTATACTTCTATTTTTGATTCTTGTTTTATTTTATTTATTTCATTCTTCCTGTCTAGTTCTTCGTTTTCTTTCATTATCCTTACCATAGCCGTTAAGCTATCTTCTAATTTAGCTGATTCTTTTTCTAGCATTAGGTTCAGAGTTTCTCCTATTTTCTTATATCTTCTTCCTAGATTAGAAAATACTATTTTTATTTTTATTCCTTCTAGGTTTTCAAAGGTTTTTTCTTCTATTACATATTCTTCCTTATTCATTTATAATTTGTGTTGTAATTTATATGTTAGTTTTTGTAATTCTATGTATAGGTAAAATATCTCCTTTCTTTGTGCTAATATTGATTTATGGCATACTCCTGCAAATATGTTTTCACTAAGTCTTTGTTCCCTATGTGTAATTTCTTGTCTTTTTTGTTTAATTATTTCTGTTAGTTCTTCCTCGTTCTTATTCATTAAATATTTTATTATAATATTCCTTTTTTAAAGGAATTAGTCTTTTTATTTCTTTTACGTTTTCTATTATATATTCGAGATGTTCTATATCTTGGGTTTTTTGATAATCTTCTATATTTTCTTTTATTAAGTTATTTAAGCAATTTATATTTTCTACAGTTTCTTTCCAATAACTTAAATATTCATAATTAATCATTAGTCTGAATATACTATTTCTAGATCTGAATATCTTTCCCAATCGTCATCCATATTTAGATTGTCTAAATTTATCTCATACCATTGTTGTTCTAATAAATCGTCTATTTTATCAAATATCTTTTCCCATATAGTTCTTCTTAATTCTATTATTTTTATGTCTTTTAGTGCATATAGAACTAATGTTTTATAGTTATTTATCATTTCGTTATGTAAACTAGTCATTTTATGATGCTTTTATCAATTATTCCCTCTAATCATATTTTATGATAGGATACTTTTTATATAAGCTTACTATAAACTAAATTATTCTAGATCATGTTTATTCGTCACTACTAGCATTGTACTAAGCATATATTTTTCTTCCTTAAACAGTATTTCTCATACTTTGGTACTCCCTAACACGGCTTCTTGCCTCAACGGATTCCCTCTCATGATAGTACTGTTCTTAGAAGTTTTTCTTCTCTCTTTTCCCATTTGCTAGCAAACTATGTAACATGCTTTGAATAATTCCAGTATATAGTAACTAATATAAAATTTATTCTACCATAATCATGATTATCAGATATATATGAGTTTAGCTACGCATATTCATATGGCAGTATATAATAGCATAAGTATATCGGTATACATGCTTGATAGTTTTCTCGTCGGAGTTAGCTTTGTCCATGATGATTATATCTTTTTATCTAGCTCTGATACCAACTGTGGCGGAATTGAGAGATTATTGCTAAGAGGGAGAGAGAAAGGAGAGAAATGGATGCCCTTTACATCATCTTCCCATCTCCTTTTATATTGAAATTGTATATAGTATCTACATCATGCGCATCCAAGTGGATGGCTCAGATAAAAAGATAAAAAAGTAAAAAGATAGTGGATGCCCTTTTCTATACAAGTGGACATCTAGTGCTAAAAAGTCAAAAAAGTAGTCGTCCTATTCTAGTAGGTGGACGGCTTACAAATAAAGTAAGAAAAGGCCAATAAAGAAAAAGCTTTACATAGGTCTTCTTTTGTCTATCCTTGTCTTGAATTCTTTTTGCTGTCTTTTTCCTTACTTGAGTGTATCATAAGTCTTTCTTTCTTATCTCGAATCTGCTTTATGTCTTTCTCCTTTTTGTTGGTTTTATCTAATTGGTTGTCTTGGCTTCATCTAATTAGACTTCTGGAACCATGTTCTCTCCTCCATTACATTTTGAACATATATGATCCGGGTATTTTTGTCCAATCAGTTTGCAATATCTAGTCATTAGTTGCTGAGAGATAAAAAAAATTCGTATAGCTCTCGTAATTGGTTCCTGTTCGGGCCTGAGTAATGTCATTATCCATTTCCGTATTTCTTCCATGTCGTTTTCTCGTAGTTCTCTGGAATGGGCGTATATTATAGTTTGTCCTCTGGAGTAGTAGTTCCATATCGTACTTTCGTTGAGGTAGTTATTTGCTAATTCACTGAGTATTGTAGATAATCCGATTGTTCTCTTATTTGCATAAAAATCGGGTATTTCTGCTTTAGGTATTTCTGGTTGTTGTTCTATTTTTTCTGGTATAATCATATCTCGTGTAAGTCCTATTTTAATAACTTGGATAGGTGGTTTTATCTCATTATGGAGTATCTCTGCTGGTGCTGTATAGAATTTTATAAAGAATAAGGTGCCTTTGGTAATTCTTTTGTAGGTAGTGAAAGGTTTATGTATTTCTGGTATTGTAGCTATTTCTTCTCCTGTAGATGTATATACGGTACTTAGTAGCCCGTAATTGTAGCAAGTATTTACTAGGTTTGCACTGGTACCTGGTTGTGCTATAAGTTGGTTGTATCCTTGTAATGGTTGGGTTATATAATCTTCTGCTGGATTTTTCGTAGCTTTTGACCTTGGGTTTAGGTTTAGAAAGGTTTGTAGTTTATGGATGTTCTCGATATATGCTCTGGTTATATGGTTGTACGTTTATTTTTCTTGGCTCAGGCTGTCTTTGTAGGTATTTATTTGGGGTGGTATGTATAATGGGTCTTTATTTATTCTTGGTGTAAATGGTTTACTGAATATTATATTTGCATTTCCATACCTTGGTTTACTAGGTCCTGACGAGTTACTCGATGCTGCTTCTGTACCTGAAATACTAGATTTTTCGTTAGTTTGAGTTTTTAGGTGTTTCTCATCGTCACCTTTTAGCTCCGCATATTTTAAGTCATGCTGCTGACTTAGCTCATTCTTTTCTATCTCTTGCAGTCTCGTTCCTATACTGTCCACTTTCAGGGAAAGCGTAGTAAGGATTGAAATTATATCTGGAGTATTATCCTCCGTCTGGGTACTTTTGTCTTGATAGGTGATCTGCAATTGCATTCTTGTCAGTTGAAATTACTTCAATTGTAAATGTAAAGTTTTGTATACTTAATACAAGTCTTCTTATTTCTTTTGTAGTAACTGAATCTTGTATTTTTCTTGTAAGCCACTATCTAACTTGTGTATTATCTGTTCTTACAAGAAATTTATTATAAAATATATATGGTTCGAAGTTTAATAAACATTTGTATAATGCAAATAGTTCTTTTCTATTTATTTTCCATTTTATTTGTGGTTCTGTATATGATCCTGAGTAATATCTACAATGGTGTTCTATTTTTTCATTTTCATATTTATATTTTAATACTCCGCCGTAGCTATGATCGCTAGAATCTGTTTCTACTATGTATGTAAATTGTTTATTTTCATCTGGAAAATATAGTTTTGGTAGCTGTTTACACATACTCTAAATTTTCCTTATATGAGTTTTATCTGTATTATCAAAATGGTATTCTACGTCCTTCTTTAATTTTTTCTGTAATGACTTTAAATTTTCTGCTAGCTTAGGTATATATTCTCGTACTTGGTTAACTAATCCTAAAAAGGATTGTAGTTTCTTTTTCGTGTCAAGCTTTTCGTCTAGTCCAATTATTTTTTGTACTATATGTGTTTGCATTTTTATCCCATTTTTATCTATTTGTATTCCTAAAAATTCTATTTGATTCTTCATTATTTCTGCTTTCTTTTTGCTTAGACTAATTCCTGAGATTTCTATGATATGTATGAATTTTTCTAGTAATTTTATATGTTCTTCATGTGTTCTAGAGTATAGTAATATATCGTCTATATAGACTATGCAATTTTCTAGCTGGTTAAAGTAGTTATCCATAAAGTGTTGGTATCTACCTGGTGCATTTTTATATCCAAACGGCAATACGTTCCAATTGTTGAATCCTTGAGATACTGTAAAAGCTGTTAATTTTTTAGATGCATCTTCTAGTTTTAGGTGGTAAAATCCTGATTTACAGTTAAATTTACTAAAATAATTATATCCTTGTATTTGTCTTATTTTTAATATTTTATTTAGTATTGGGTAGTTATATGTTTTGGTTTTTGCATTTAAATATCTATAGTCTATGACCATCCTACTTTTTCCTCTTTTTTGTTCACTATGTTTGTTTACTATGAATGCAGGGCTAGAATGTTTACTATTACTTTCTTGTATATAGTTCTTTTCTAGTAATTCATTAATATGCATTTTGAATTCTTCTAAATCATTGAAATTATATTTTAAAGGTTTTTGAGTTATAATACTATTTTCTTCCACTAGTTCTATCTTAACTTTTGTTTTGTGATTTTTCCATCCTTTTTGTGGTTCTTCACTGTACAGTGTTTCTAATTTATCTTGTATTGCTTTTATCTTGTCTATTGAAAATATAATTAATTCTATTTTATGATCTAACTGATCTATGTTTTTTAATTTTTGATTTATTTTTTCATTTCCTTTTATCCATTCTGTTGGTTTTCTATTTTTATTACTAACTCTTTTTGCTCCTACTTTGTTGTTACATGGTGTTGTGAACCACCAATGTGTTTTCGTTATTGTATGTGGATATAGATTTATTAAAAAAGGCATTCCTAATAACATGTCTTTTGTTGTTAGTTCGTAATTATATACTTCTTCTATTGTTAGCATTTTATCCCATATTTATATTTTTATATTTTTTGCTTTATGTGTAATCATACTACCTTCGTTATTAAATCCTGTTACTACTATTGGTGTTTTTAGCTTTTCCCATTTTTCTTCTGGTAAATAATTATATTTACATATATTAGCTTCTGCTCCTGTATCTATCATTGGTGTGTAATATCTATTATTATATCCTTCTACTATTATTTTTGCTAGTATATATATCTTCATTTCATAGTTCCTTTCATTTCATAGTTCTTTTTAAACCCTTTTTATTGTTATTTTCTTATTACCATATGTTATTATTAGTTGTTTATTTTCTATACTGTATGGCTTCATTTTTTCTAACCATTTGATTCCTAATATTATGTTTTTTTCTTGGTGTATTTCGAATTTTATCTTTATTGGTATTTCTCCTATAATTATTTCCTTTTTTACTATTTCTTTAGTATTTACTAATGTTTTTGGTAGATCTGGACATGACTGATTTTTTATTTTTATTTTATCTTTCATAACTAATTCTCTTGTTATGTTATTTTCTTCCTGTCCTATATCTATTAATATTAAACATTTTTGTTGATTTATTATTCCTGCTATATAATATTGGTTTAATTCTTCTTTTTGATGTTTTATCATTTTTGTAGATGATTCTTGCATTTCTGGTTCGTAATTTATACTTGTGCTTGGTTCATATCTTATTCTTTTAGATGTGCTTAATCTTTCTTTTACTATTTCTAAATCTTCGTCAAAATCTATTTCTTTATAACTATATTCATTTTTGTCTATTAGAGTAACTATCTTTTCAAAGGGTTTTCTATCTTTATCCTATTTATTTTGTTTTTTGCTGTTATTTTATGTTTAATAGTTAATACATATAAGTTTTTACATCTTGCTGTAAATATTTTACTGCCTGGGGCTAGTTCTATTCCTGACATTTTCCAATATAATACTAAAGATTTATCTATATTTTAATCTGATACTGCTACTGAATAATTAGCACTTATTATAAATTTAAACTTTTGGTATATTAAATTTCCTTTAACTGCGCTTATTATGCTTTTTTCTATAGGTTCTATTATCCTATCGTCTGCTAAATATATTTCTATTGGTGTATCTATTTCTTCTCTAAAACAAGCTTTTATTAATATTTATGTTCCACCTAGATGTACGTATTTTATTGGATCTCTTACTTTTAGATCTTGTATTTCTTTATTTATGATTCTTCTGCTTATTAAGGGTATTTTAGCTCTTCCTTGTGTATATTTACAATCTATTACATGTTCTTTTTGACTTACTACGTAGTATTCTTCTTTCTGCCTTTTGAATAAATTTCTTATAATTGGTATACTAAATATTTATCCACACTTAAGTCTAATTCCTTGCCTTTTATTTGATCAAATATGTTAAAATCAAACATTATCTTTTGATCCGTAGATTCTTCATCTAGATATTCTTCTTTGTTTATTATTTGTATTTCTTTCTTAGTCATTTATTTGTTCTGATTTAGTACTTAATTCATTTTCTTCTTCTTCTGATATCTCATATATACTATCATCGCTATCTAGTTCATAGTCTATGTATTCTATTTGCGTATATTTTTCGTTTTCTTCGAGTATTATTTCTGATATTTGTTTTCTTTGTGGGTTTCTTGGTAATCTACAATTTCTAGCTATATGTCCTAATTTTCCACAGTTATAGCATGTACACTCTGTTAACTTTCGTTTTGGTCTATATGGTCTTTTTGTTTTATAGTTTTTTACATAATATTTTCTTTTTGGGTTTATATATCTATATTTAGATTTATATCTCTTATTTCTGGAATATGGGTTTTTATAATAACTGATTTCATCTTTACACCCGAATTTAGGTGCTACTTTGTTGTTACAACATACTAGATTTTTTATTAGAGTTTTTTCTATTTTTAACTTTTCTCTGTATTCTTCGCAAGTATTAAAATACCAGTGATGTAAATATTTTATTCTGGCTCCTAACGTATCTGTCAGTCCTGCTTCTTTCCAACTTTTTATTATTTTTGAACTAAATGGTTCAGGTAGTTTTGTAAAATATAACTGTCTGATTTCCTTACTTACTTCTGTAGTATATGATCCTTTATAATAATATTCTTTAAATACACATGTGTATTCGTCTATATAACACATGTTGCATATTTTTAATTTTATCATCAAATTTCTATTTATGATTTTTTCTCTATTTTGTTCTTCGTATTCTGTCATCATACTACTAAATTCATTTCTTATTGCTGTTTCATATTTTTGTAGTATCTCTATCGATGTTGTTGTTGTTTCGTCGTTTATGTTTTTATTATTTCTTAATGTTTTTATACTTTCTTCTGTTAAATTTAATAACCATAATTTTACTGTTCCTATTAATGTTCTTTCTATGTATCCTGGTACTTCTTTCATTCCTATTTTGTTATCTATTAATTGTTTCGCTATATATCCTATCCATAATTGGATAACTTTATTTGTGTCTGTTACGCAATCTAGATTTAAGAAGTTATATTGTTCTACTGGTGGAGTTGGTGTCCATTTCTCATTATATCGTTTTTTCCATATATTATCCTGCCTATCTGAGTTTTCATAACTTCTTTTATAGTATTTTGGACCTGGTTTAGGGTCTCTTTCTCCTGATGTACTTGGTTTTTCTTCTACTTTACTCATGTTTATTTCTATGTTTCTATCATATTCCATATCTTTTAATAATTCAGTATATGTTTCACTTGTTTCCGAATTTTGTTCTTCATTTGCTTTGTTTATTTCATCTATTTCTAATTATGGTAAATTTTGCTATTCATTATTTTCTTTTAGTTGTAATTTTTCTTTAAATGATCTTATTTCGTTTTGTAATTTTTCTTGTTGTTCTTTTTCTTTTTGTCTGTTTTCATATATTTCTTTTAACATAGCTAGTTCCTTTCTAATTCTAATATTTTTGTATTTTTAATATTTTCTATTTTCTGTACTTCTATTTTTGCTTCTTGTTTTATTTTATTTATTTCATTCTTCCTGTCTATTTGTTCGTTTTCTTTCATTATCGTTACCATAGCCGTTAAGCTATCTTCTAATTTAGCTGATTCTTTTTCTAGCATTAGGTTCAGAGTTTCTCCTATTTTCTTATATCTTTTTCCTAGATTAGAAAATACTATTTTTATTTTTATTCCTTCTAGGTTTTCAAAGGTTTTTTCTTCTATTACATATTCTTCCTTATTCATTTATAATTTGTGTTGTAATTTATATGTTAGTTTTTGTAATTCTATGTATAGGTAAAATATCTCCTTTCTTTGTGCCAATATTGATTTATGGCATACTCCTGCAAATATGTTTTCACTAAGTCTTTGTTCCCTATGTGTAATTTCTTTTCTTTTTTGTTTAATTATTTCTGTTAGTTCTTCCTCGTACTTATTCATTGAATATTTTATTATAATATTCCTCTTTTAAAGGAATTAGTCTTTTATTTCTTTTACATTTTCTATTATATATTCGAGATGTTCTATATCTTGGGTTTTTTTATAATCTTCTATATTTTCTTTTATTAAGTTATTTAAGCAATTTATATTTTCTACAGTTTCTTTCCAATAACTTAAATATTCGTAATTAATCATTAGTCTGAATATACTATTTCTAGATCTGAATATCTTTCCCAATCGTCATCCATATTTAGATTGTCTAAATCTATCTCATACCATTGTTGTTCTAATAAATCGTCTATTTTATCAAATATCTTTTCCCATATAGTTCTTCTTAATTTTATTATTTTTATGTCTTTTAGTGCATATAGAACTAATGTTTTATAGTTATTTATCATTTCGTTATGTAAACTAGTCATTTTATGATGCTTTTATCAATTATTCCCTCTAATCATATTTTATGATAGGATACTTTTTATATAAGCTTACTATAAACTAAATTATTCTAGATCATGTTTATTCGTCACTACTAGCATTGTACTAAGCATATATTTTTCTTCCTTAAACAGTATTTCTCATACTTTGGTACTCCCTAACACGGCTTCTTGCCTCAACGGATTCCCTCTCATGATAGTACTGTTCTTAGAAGTTTTTCTTCTCTCTTTTCCCATTTGCTAGCAAACTATGTAACATGCTTTGAATAATTCCAGTATATAGTAACTAATATAAAATTTATTCTACCATAATCATGATTATCAGAAATATATGAGTTTAGCTACGCATATTCATATGGCAGTATATAATAGCATAAGTATATCGGTATACATGCTTGATAGTTTTCTCGTCGGAGTTAGCTTTGTCCATGATGATTATATCTTTTTATCTAAGCCATCCACTTGGATGCGCATGATGTAGATACTATATACAATTTCAATATAAAAGGAGATGGGGAGATGATGTAAAGGGCATCCCTTTCTCTCCTTTCTCTCTCTCTCTTAACAATAATCTCTCAATTCCGCCACAGTTGGTATCAGAGCAAACACATATAGTACAAAAAATAATTGGACTAGACGAAAAGCTTGACACGAAAAAGACACTACAATCCTTTTTAGGATTAGTTAATCAAGTACGAGAATATATACCTAAGCTAGCAGAAAATTTAAAGTCATTACAGAAAAAATTAAAGAAGGGCGTAGAATACCATTTTGATGATACAGATAAAACTCATATAAGGAAAATTAAGAGTATGTGTAAACAGCTACCAAAACTATATTTTTTCCAGATGAAAATAAACAATTTACATACATAGTAGAAACAGATTCTAGCGATCATAGCTACGGCGGAGTATTAAAATATAAATATGAAAATGAAAAAATAGAACACCATTGTAGATATTACTCAGGATCATATACAGAACCACAAATAAAATGGGAAATAAATAGGAAAGAACTATTTGCATTATACAAATGTTTGCTAAACTTTGAACCATACATAGTTTATAATAAATTTCTTGTAAGAACAGATAATACACAAGTTAGATGGTGGCTTACAAGAAAAATACAAGATTCAGTTACAACAAAAGAAATAAGGAGACTTGTACTCAATATACAAAACTTTACATTTACCATTGAGGTAATTTCAACTGACAAGAATGCAATTGCAGATCACCTATCAAGACAAAAGTACTCAGACTGAGGAAATTACTCCAGATATACTCTCAATCCTTACTACGCTTTCCCTGAAAGTGGACAGTATAGGAACGAGACTGCAAGAGATAGAAAAGAATGAGCTAAGTCAGCAGCATGACTTAAAAAATGCGGAGCTAAAAGGTGACGATGAGAAACACCTAAAAACTCAAACTAACGAAAAATTTAGTATTGTAGGTACAGAAGCAGCACCAAGTAACTCGTCAGGAGCAGGACCTAGTAAACCAAGACATGGAAATGCAAATATAGTATTTAATAAACCATTTACACCAAGGATAAATAAAGACCCATTATGCATACCACCTCAAACAAATACCTACAAAGACAGCCTAAGCCAGGAAAAACAAACGTACAACCATATAACCAGAGCATATATCGAGAACATCCATAAACTACAAACTTTTCTAAACCTAAACCCAACGTCAAAAGCTACAAAAAATCCAGCAGAAAATTATATAACCCAACCATTACAAGGATACAACCGACTTATAGCACAACCAAGCACCAGTGCAAACCTAGTAAATACCTGCTACAATTACGGGCTACTAAGTACCGTATATACATCTACAGGAGAAGAAATAGCTACAATACCGAAAATACATAAACCCTTCACTACTAACAAAAGAATTACCAAAGGCACCCTATTCTTTATAAAATTCTATACAGCACCAGCAGAGATACTCCATGATGAAATAAAACTACCAATCCAAGTTATTAAAATAGGACTTACACGAGATATGATTATACCAGAAAAAATAGAACAACAACCAGAAATACCTAAAGCAGAAATACCCGATTTTTATGCAAATAAGAGAACAATCGGATTACCTACAATACTCAGTGAATTAGCAAATAACTACCTCAACGAAAGTCCGATATGGAACTACTACTCCAGAGGACAAACTATAATATACGCTCATTCCAGAGAACTACGATAAAACGACATGGAAGAAATACGGAAATGGATAATGACATTACTCAGGCCCGAACAGGAACCAATTACGAGAGCTATACAGAAAATTTTTATCTCTCAGCAACTAATGACTAGATATTGCAAACTGATTGGACAAAAATACCCGGATCATATATGTTCAAAATGTAACGGAGGAGAGAACATGGTTCCAGAAGTCCAATTAGATGAAGCCAAGACAACCAATTAGATAAAGCCAACAAAAAGGAGAAAGACATAAAGCAGATTCGAGATAAGAAAGAAAGACTTATGATACACTCAAGTAAGGAAAAAGACAGCAAAAAGAATTCAAGACAATAGGCATAGACAAAAGAAGAC